>VZTI01000231.1:678943-735690 GCA_013397865.1 Struthidea cinerea
AAAAAAAAAAAAAAATAGAATCCAGCTTTCCCCAAACACAAACTCAAATCGCTGCTGAAGTGGAAGGAAATGTATAAAAACAATCTTGGGAATATGAAAGTAAAATCTAGAGAGGTTCTTTCTCTTTGTGTAAATGCATGAAACAAGACACTTTTATTATGGAATTTGTTGTCTTGACATCAGTCTGGAATGCTGCTGCCACCTCTGACATTGTGTAAGTGAATATGGAGTATATGACTGTTCCCAGGTTAGCCAGCAAACTGCTAAATTCCTGTGGCATTTGCTGGGAAAGAGAGGAAAATTATGATCAAGCAGTTCTGAGAAACTGAAAGGTCAAAATATCATATGGAAAAGCAAGTTTCAATTTTTAAAACTCTACTTTCTAGTGAACCTAGCTAAAGCAGCTCTTGGTGAGGATCCACCTTTATGAACTGTTTTATAGTTTCATGTGATTCAGCCATAAGCAATTGCCTGAGTTAAAGACTTGATGTGCAAGGTTATAGTTGAGTGGTTTGGGCTGGTAGGTTTTTTTCAAAAAGTCCTTACATCCAGAAAAGAAAAAAAAACAAACCTGCGCTTGCATTGTTTAATTCCAATTTTCATATCACAAAATATTTTCTACCTTTTTTTATTGTTTTGTCTCTCTTCTTTAAGTCAGATGGTCCAAGTTCCAAGTAATACAATATCTAATACGCAATGGAATATCAAATGTGCACAAATCAAAGTCTGCTCCCACTTCCAAGGTCTGCTTAGGAGTAATTGTTAGGAAAATACAGAGAAATCTCCCAGCATGTCCTATATGAGAGTCCAAACCCCATGAACTCTGTAATGAAAAGTAAATAAATGACTCCCTCCTTCCCTGCCAAGCTGTTAATCCGTAATGTGGAGTTGGCCTCTGTTGTTGTCAACAGTGATATATAAATCATATCAGACAAAACAAGAACCAAGCTGACCCTTTACCCCTTCCTTAAGTCAAATGCAAACATTTATAAAGTCCAAAAACTTTTCCCCGTTTTCTTTCCCCCTTTTCACATGTCTCTCACTCGCTGGTTTCTGCTGGGTTGAAAAGAGTAGAAAAGTGTGCAGGAGCCTGTCTGAAGTGTTCTACAGGGAATTTCAACCCAATTTCCTAAGGCAAAGAGATATCAATAACACCAACCCACCCAAACTTTGGTCCTTCATTAAGCCATTGCTCCTGCTGCTCTGGACTCCTGGGAAGAGGAATGCATGGAGAAAGCAGCTCTACGAATGAGGGATCACAGCCAGGGATGACAGAATAAAAGCTACAGTGTGAGGGGGAAAGGAGAGGGAGAGGTGGCCTTTCAGGAAGATCCAGAGAGACCAAACCAGGGAGACTAGGAAAGGAAATACTGGCTGAAAGAGTTCAGGGGGAAGAAGACTGATGGAAATACATGAAGGCTGAGCCTTTAAGAGGTCTCAAGGTAAAACACTTTAAAGTCAAAGGAAAGAGTGCAGCTGGCTTAGGTATCAATGAAAGAAGTTCTTTTATGTCTCACCTACACTTAATTTTAGTCAATGAGTAAAATATTCAGTGACTTTTGTGTTAGTTGGATGGGGCCCTAAGTGAAAAAGGGCATGAAATTAACTGAATTTTAACACTTGTAAAGCTCCTGCAGAGCTCATTTCAGGATCAAAGCCTAGAACTATAATTGTGTTGCTCGTTAAAATAATGGAACAAATATTGAGAGAAAAATAACTAAATCCAGGCCAGTAATGCCAAGAGCGATAAATGACATGAGTTTATAAAGAACAGATCTTGCCTGAAAAACCAGATTGCTTTTTTCTAATACAATTACAAAGGATCAAATTCTGCTATGTTTGTGAGGGCTGACTTGCTAAAGAAACCCCCAAAGTCTCTTCCTGGTAGAAATTACCTATGTCAATAACAGTCCTAAAAGCTGATCTATATTTAGCAGATGAAGGGAGAGTAGCAGTTTGATTCTGTGCCCCGTAACATTTCATTGATCAAGGGTAAATTTCCCAGGAATTTTTGCAGTGTAGGAGCCGGGATGTCATTTGGATGTTTCCAGTTTGGTTTGTACATGGTACTGTCATGTGAACTGAAAAAAAGCACTCACCAATGGCAAAGTACAGCTCCCTGCATGGAGCTTGGAATGCTGTGTCAACATCATGGCTGTACTCAGTCAGGACCGCAAAATATAGAAAACTGCTTAAGGGAAGTGCCTGGAAATGCTTACACTGAGTTATAAGGCATTGGGATGAGATAATTGTGTTGTGAAAGCGAGAAACCTGAAAAGGTCTTTCCAGGTAAAGTGGTGAAGTGGTCTGAGGATAGGATTTAAGTTTGCAAGAACCAAAATGGTTGGCCTGCACTTACAAGGTGAAAAGGTGGGGGAAATACTGACTCAGGTACTCAAGAGCCACATGAAAATTCTTCATGTCACAGACCAGGCTGGTTAATAGACCATCTAACAATGTAAAGCTCCAGTTCTCACTTGGAGAAGCATGTAAAGCTTTGAAGATATGCATCAAATCAGAGGGGAAAGGGTAGAGCAATCAAATCCAGGGAGAAATGTATCAGGTTTAGCATGGTAGATAGGAGAGGATACCTATAGCAATAGAGCTGTATCCATACCTATCCACAAGTTTTTGATGAAGGAACAATAAAAATCCGTCAGACATACAATATGAAATTGAGAGAAGGGAAAATGTAAGATAGTGTCTGAAAGAAGTTTGTGAAATGAAGCAGTTTGCTGGGTGGACGAGGTTATTTTATGCATGACAGCTGACTTGATCTACATAAAGGTAACGCCTGTGACACCCCCTCTAAGGGTAGCAGAGAATCCCACAGCAGCATCCAGCATCCAGTAATCCTTGACTTAGCCTGGAGATCCTCATGTTGCTCAGTCCTTCTTTATCCCTGTCTGGTACAACAAATCGTTTAGGGATTGAGCTAGGAATGGATTATTCTGGTGTTTACTGTTGGCAACTGCCTGAAAGTATTGAGGTTTTTTTCTCTGATAATTTTTTCAGGGTTTTTAGTGGCAAATAAATTCTTATTTATTCAGGCAGTCCAGTAGGGAATCATCAGAAATATTTGAATAGTTTTGCCCGTGTGAGTGCATTATAACTCTAGACTTTTTATTTTCTCCTTGCTTTTCAGCTGGTCTAAATTATCATTGTACTGTTGAAATCAATTGTATTTAAGCACCTGCCACTTCCAGATGTCCAATATTTGCCAGATTTTTTCTTGTTGCCAGTGCCAAGAAAGAAAAAGGGATCATTTGCTAGTCCCTTTGATGACATGGAGTGCGATAATGAAGAACACCCATACGTACTGCCTTACAAGATCTCTAAAACTCGAGTTTGGAGGAGAGGTCAGCTATTTCTAGAGTGAAAAATAAGCTTCCATGTGGAGTTCTCTGATAATTTATAACACATACTGGACAGAAAGAAGGAAAGCAAGCAGGAGCCTCCATCCCCTCTATACAGCCATTGTATTTGGCCTGCAACACTTGGAATCAAGTGGAAACCCAGCATGGAGTAGAAAAAAAATATCACCTACCCATATACTTTTTAAAGTGATGCTTTGCAGTAAATTGCTTTCTGTTTAATTTGGCTTATGCAAGCAACACTGCCTTTGGTGAGGCAGCATGACTCCTGAAATCTTCAGCATGAGCAGAATCAGCTTGTGCACTTCCTTGTTGCCATGGAGTGTCTGGAGTACTGTCCTGTATGGATAGTCCTTATACATGAATCTAATTACCCTCACAACCAATGGAGACTTTACTTTGGTGCAGACTGAAATTTGCTTCTGAATAGATTACTTGGAACACTAAAATAAAAGTAATTTTGGCTGAATTTTATTGCTGCACCTACAAAGAAAGAAGGTAGTAATTATTGTTAATGTTTCATAAACTCCAGCTTTTTCATCATCTTAACTGCATTGAATTTCAGAAATATTATCATCTGTAGAGTATAAGATCATATTCAACAAAAGAAAAAAAAACCCTCTTTGTAGAGTGTATTGCCTTGTGTTAAGATTTGGTTAGTAGGATATAACCAAAATGATTTTTCAATTATATCTTACATTAGCTCATCCAGTAATGAGATAAACAAGCTGTCTGGCAGAATGGGTTTTGGTTGATGAGGAAATAGATGAATACAAAAAAAAGGTTTTAATCACATTTTTTTCCTGAGTCACAATAAAGGATTAATGTTATATTCTAGACCAATTAGTCACACTGATTCTGTGGACATATGTTAATGAACTTGCAAAAGAACCCAAAGAACTCTTAGCATCAAGCAAGAAAAATTTGTGAGTTTAACTATCTGGAAAAAAAAAAAAAAAAAAAAAAAAAAAAAAAAAAAAAAAAAAGAAGAAGAACATTCGTTTGTTTCTATACGGTTTGCAACCATAGCTTTAGAACAACAAGGATGTTAAATTGCTGGAAACTTTTCTGGAATATTAAAAACTGCAATTCTATACCCAGCAGATGCCAGCCCTTACTCTGTGAATAAAAGTCTCCCCTGCACAGCAGTTTTTATTCTATCTCGTATGAGCCTTCACACCTAACTGAATTTCATGTAGTGACTTTACAGAGAGCAAAGGTCTGGCCTCTGAAGGCAGTGGAAAGGTTCCTGAAAATTTCAGAGCCATCAGAAGTAGCCTTGCAAAGAGCATGTGCAAGAAAATCTTCTTTCGAGGAGTTGTGACAGCTGTGCATAGATGCCATGTCCATCCCCCAACAAACGCAGTGCTGGAAGGACTTCAGGGAGCTTGGAAAGGTAAGAGGTGGTGAGCTGCACCCCCAAGGAGTTCTGGTTACCTGCCCCAGGTTTCAGATATGCTTTGGCTGTGCTCCGCCTTTGCTGAGTGCATCAAGCCTGGCCCTGCATGTTCCAGGAGGGAGATACCAGGTAACTGGAATATCAATTACATGTTCATCTGTAAAAACAAACCAAGTGTGTCTCTTTAATGCCTGTTACTGGTCATCAATGTGTGTATGCAAGGTTATCAGGAGGACTCATCCCAAACCTCACTCTGCTGTCCCCTGCTGTGCTAAGCCAGCAGGAATGTTCCCCGAGGAAGGATGAAGGTGCATATGTCTGGATATTTATATGCATCCAAGGGTCAAATTCAAGATTCGATCTTACTACTCCCTCACCTCAGCCCGGTAAGGGAAGCAAGAAGGTGTGGCAGCAAGAGGATCATCCCCTGGGCACCACAGTTGTAATGTCATTCCCATTACCCCTCTGCATCGACTATACCCCTAGTGATGAAGCCAAAACTGTGACCACCACTTTTGAGGTCATACCAAGGTGTCTCAGATATACGCCAATACTTGCTTCCCCTTTTCCCAATATTGTTAGCAAACACTTTCCAAGCTCTGCAAAAAAGAGGTCACCTATTCCATAGACAAAGGCCCTTTTGTATTGATTTTTGCTGAAGAAGAGAAGCTAATTCATCCATGTGCAAAGAACTAACACTTGTGCCAGCCTAAGTACCATTGAAGTGTTGTGAGGAATTTACAGTGCTTGGCTGAGCCATTAATTTTTATGCTCAGTTTCAGACCAAAGCTGCTTGAAATAGCTGCATTGAGAATGCCTGAGAATCCCTTTTTGTACTGGAGGTATCTCTTTTGCTTTGATCCAATCATTCCTTATGGTACCAGTGTAACACCTTTAGCACCTTTATCTGTAGTCTTGGAGATATCATAAAACTATTCTGTAAAATTTTGCTTCTGAGGCTGTGTTTCTGGAGAAAAACATAAGTACCATTAAAACATCTGTGAGAATTCAAGGGAGATTTTTATGAGGTGGGAGCCTGTTGCCAAGACCCTTAAGGTGAGAATCTGCTGTAGTTGAGCACTGCTAAATACTGCACAGATAGTGGAAGGCAGTAGAAAGTTTTCCTCACGTTCAGAAACTGGTTGACAAATTATTTTACTTGGAGGCATCGGCAAAGTCCATAAAGCCTAGAATGGCACCACACCTCCCAGCAATGGATGTGTCCTACCCACAGAGTTTTCACATCTTCAGCTCCAAGAAAGAAAAATGTCAGAGAAAATATTCCTGTTCGTATCAACAGCCTAATCAGGGATTTAAAGATTTATGTGTCCCCTGCAGAGCCCTGAAAGCTGCTGCTGATGGTCTCTTTAACACTTATTGGTCCCGAACAGCAATTGGGGTTGGTGAGGTGGTTGCCCATCACAGGAGAACTGTGCCAGGCTGCTAAAGGATAAGCTGGTAAAAACTGAAAATACTCATAATAATTTGCCATTTTTTAAATTTCTGAATTCTAATGATAAGTTCTTTACTTTATTGTTTGCTTTATGTTTTTAGATTTTTATACGCCTCCACGATAACACATGATAGCACCCATACGATTGTACTTTTATGTTTTTAGATTTTTATACGCCTCCACGATAACACATGATAGCACCCATACGATTGTACTGGGTTGTTCTTCAGCTTTTATTCTATGGTAAACTATTTTCCTCTATTGTTGATATCTTCTTGTTGACCTTGGGTTATCTTTCTATGAAAAAATATTCACAGAAATATCTAAGATATATATATTTTTTTTTCTGGTAGGCAATGCTTATTTCAAAATATTGCTGTCAAAGTTTTAATGCGACAAGAGGAACTTCGAACATAAACCTGTAGCAAATGCTTAACTGTTTCTTGCTAGTAACAGTAACAGTTCTAATACCACTGCACACCAGTGAGACAACAGAATAATATTCAAACTTCTGCTGCCCCACTGTACATTAAAGTATGACACAAAGTCAAAATACATGTTATATTGCAATGACATGATACAAGAAAAAACAGAGTTTAAAAAAATAACATTATTTTAGGCTTTTTCTTCCTGATCTCATGTCGCACTGAGAAAAAAGAATAAAAAAGGAAAGGTAAAAAACACATCTCAATGAAAATTGCATCCTAAACAAAATTTCAGCATTTGTTAAAGGAAAACTTTACAGAATGCTTTGGCTTTGACAAAACTGTGGAAAACTCTTCCATTACCAATTCTTGGGCCAGTAGTTTGTGATTGTAATGACCATGCCCAGGGAAGGGCTCTGAATTCCTGCTTTAGGCCCATTTGCTGCTTCAATAAAGCTCCTTAAAACACCTTGTAGAGGAGCCTATGGATTCAAGGTCACTGTTTCATTGGTTCCCATGGCTGGGGGAGGCAGCACAACTCCCCGCTTTTACCTGAGGGGGATGTAACAGTAAGTCCTGGGCTCTCACTCCCAAGCAGGGGCAAGTTCCTGCTCGGAGCAGAGTCAGAAGTGACTTGGAGAGGTTTCTTTCGCAAGGGTTCGGAGGGGTCAGAAAGCAAAGCTATCAGAAAGCAAAACCGCAACAGGAACAAAGCTTCTGGAATTCAGTTCTGACTGAAAAAAGACTTGAAAGTGAGATTAAACATGGCCTTTCCTTGTGTTTCTCTGGGCTTAATATGTAATTTTTGAGGAAAGTGAACTGAATCAGTGAAATTGTGACTCCACTACTCCTTTTCCTCCTGACATGAAGCAGCCTCTCATTTTTTGCTGACGTTTCAGATTAAAGAGAATCAATGTCTTTTATGGTTCAAATAAAAAATTGTTTCCCTATAGGATATCTCCTAATTGAGCACCTGTATACAAACAAAAGGGACCTGGATTTTGTTTTAGCCTTGTAAATAAGAAGCCTTGGATGTGATCCAACCATTCAGTGAGGGAGTCAAATAATTGACAGTCTGGTCACAGCTGGCAGCCACACCAGTAGGGTTCCAAAATACGAGGGGAGAAGGGAGAACAGGTATAAAATATGTGCCTTTTACAGGGTAGGTTCTCACTAAAACAACATACTAGTTCTTCAGCTGTAAATCTCAGAACTCTGTGGCTAAAAGAAATAACTCTCTGTATAGTGCAAATTCCTGCCTAATGCTGCCCTTTCAGTAGGGACATCTCAAAGTGAAACGCTGTGGCAGAGGTTGCTGATTTTTAGCTTTAGCCAGATGGCAGAATCTGAGCCTTACCCACTCTAGCTTTTTACTCCCAGTAATGCCTATTTTGACCAAATACTTTATCATTAAACTCTTGAGTCTGCGTGGAAGTTTAAAATTTAGAAATCTACTGACAAACTGAATGTTAAAATTACAATGGCCAGGAAGTGCAGAAGACCTTTAGAGAGTGTGAATTGTGTTTCTCCGACAGGTATTCTGATGAGCCTCATCTTTCTCTCCTCACATTTCCTTGAATTCATGCAAATCTTTGAGATCCCCACTGTGCTGTCTGCCTAGTCAGAACACTTCCTGAGTTGCATTAATAATATTTGGCTTGGCACCAAATAACCTTGAAAGGGTTATGAGTGGAGTATAAAAGCATTCAGAAGCTTTTATCAGGTGTAGTTGCAGACTTTATTTTAAAGTAAATGCTTAATATAGTTTCGGTTTCAAAGAGTCTTATTGGGTGCTGGTTTTATTCAGTATGTAATAGTCAAGTCTTGCAACATCTAAACTTCTTTCAGATGTTCTTAAATGGTCTTACAGAATCTTTTGGTGCTTTTTAAACAAATGTATCCATTCAAAAGATAAATATACTAGATCTGCTGATATTCAGTGGAATGCTTCAGTCTGGCTTTGTTTTGTACCTATAAAAGTTTGTGTCTGGCCTTTTTCACCAGTCATTTTTCCTCCATCTGCTTGAGCCTAGATTATAACGTCCCCCACATGGATGTACAACAAAAATCTTTAAAGAGGTACAATCTATAAGTTTCATTATTACAAGAGGAGTTAGTCTGTAAAACATTTGGACCTGGGATAGTAATTAAGAAACAAGTATCATTTCAGGTACTGCATCTTCCTTTGGATGACTCCTGCCTATTTTTATAGTGATATGAATACATTTTGCTTTTTTTAAAAATTTTACCTTGCTTTTGCTTAAGAGTCTCACCACACTTTGGATGTATGTGAGTGATAAGGCAAATCCACAAGGTGGGATCTGGGGGTTGAAATGAGAAGAGGAAAAAAAAGTTATGTGGATTTCTTTCTGGCTTTGAGCAAGAAAAATTTGAGGAAAATAATTAGCAGTACCCAGAGGTCTGTCACATTTACAAACTAATGCAAAAGAAGAGAGAACTGTGCTTTTTTCTCATCTTTCTAGTCTAATAATTTAATATATGAGCTGTACAGTAATTGCCACAGGTTTTGATAATTAAATATCTCATCCTGTTTCACATTAAATTTTTGGAAGAAGTCTGAGAGTGGAGAGAAATTGATGGATTTCAGCTTAAATGAAAGATTTAACCTAAAATAAAGATCTCTCCACAATGAAAAAAAAAAAAAATTGTTTAGTCCTTGCAAATGTTGGAGAGACTATAGTACCGAAACTGTAAAACAGAAAAATAGTGGGTGATGGAAAGGCCAGAATAGGGCTGTCAAATTTTAAATTTTAACATATGGACTGCTCACTCCCTGCTCTGGTTGCTAGTCGTTCCCAGATGGTGTCTTTAGTGAGTGATGGTGAGGGGAAAGGAGCAGGTGGCAATGGCAATTTTTTGGGAATGTTTGTTGGGTTGTTTTTTTTTTTACATATATCTACTTAAAATTCTGTGTTCTATATTAAAAAAAAAATAAAAAAGAGAAAAAATACAGTAAGTGTGGTAAAAGGTAATGCATAACTTGGCATCTGAGGCTGAAATTAAGGAAATCCTATTGTTGTGGGCTGATGAGTCAGGATCAGGATTTGGATCCAGATCTGAGCTCCCCCCTAAGTGGTGAATAATAGCTTTCATGCAGGGCCTTGTTCAGCCCCTGTCATGGCTTGGCCCAGCAACTGCAGGAAGAAATTGCCCTCCAGAATGGGGTTAGCTTCTCCTTGGGTGCACAGAGCATCAAATCTCTCCAACACATGCTCAAAGAGAGGTTTGCATACATGTTTAAATGTGTTTGTCTAGAGGGAAACCATGTGCCAAAGACATGGGGCTTGTGGGTTTAGTGCTGAACACTGAGTTTATGATGTCAGGGATGATATTGATCTCTTTAAGCCTAAAGAATTTTTTTGCAAGAGGTCTCTCCTTATGAGAAACATCCTTAGCTTCTCTTTGTTAACTCTTTGTTGGCGACTACTGCTGGAGTGTGCCGTGTCCTGATTTAGAGAGTGACTGTACCTCCAGGTGCTGTCTCCAGGCTTTTCCTTACAGTGAGCACGGTTGCTCCTTCACATCTGGCAGTAAGAGCTCCTATCCACAGTACGTGTCTCCATTGTTTCTTCTCATTGTTCCTTTGTGTCCAGCTGTGTCACTAGTTTGCTGGGTTTTTCTAGAATATACGTAACATTTCTTAATATGCTATAATGAATCTAAATTTTGGTTATATTTCCTTATCATTTTCGGTAATGCCTTGCTGTTTTTCTGTCTTTCCAGCCTAAATGGTTGAGAATATGATAACCATAATAGAGGAAAAAAGGAAGCAAATTACTTGTGTGTCTCTGCTACAGACATAGCCTCTTGATATGTAAACCCTAATAAATGTATGAATCTGATCAGTACTACTTCTGTTATTGTCACAAATCCTGGGTGCCGCGGCTGCCTTTAGTCTTCCATCTTTGAGAGTAAAATCTCTCACCTTAATCAAAGCTGAGGAGAACAGTCTGGTGTTAAGAGGCAGCTCATAATGGAGAGAGCTAAATTTCTACTAAAATATCATCGCACTTAAAGTGTTTCTGTTTTGCAATTTTGGACAAGACTCAATGGCACAATTAAAAATGTCAACATGAAGTTCAGAGCTTTGTAAAAACCAGCATTGCATAATAGACGTCATGATCATTCTAAATCGCTACCACGCTGTGGGTAAAAGCTCTACATTTTTTGAATCCAAGGCAACTTAGAGGAGTATTGATTTTCCCTTTACTGAGAAATGAGAATCACATATTAGGAGAGAAAGCTGCAGACACAATATAATGACCTTTCTCCTTGGCTTCTCTTTTCTAACACAAACAGAATAATTTTCATGGCTAGAGTGGATATTAAACAGTATATCTTGTAGTAATGGGTTTGCAACTGTCTGTGCTTGTTTTATCCAATTAGCATACTTACCACAAGAGAAAAAAAAAAAAAAAAAAGAAGATAAAGCTTTTAATTTCTGGAGATANNNTAACAAAATTACCAAAAAAAAAAAAAAAAAAAAAAAGAGTAGATACAGCTTTTAATTTCTGGAGATATCAGTTCCATCCAGAAAAACATTGAAAAGGCTCCAGCTGGAGGTCTATTCCATCTGTCTCAGTACTGGAGGGAGGAGGGGTGCTTTCTTCCTGCAATTTTAGTGCTGATGCTTGATTTAGAGTAAACAGGTAATGTCACTGAGAGCAGAGGACCTTGGCTGACCTCTGGCTTATCCTATGCGTGTTTTTCGTAACACAGTCCCACACATACTTATCTGTTAAATGGTGTTTCGGGTCACAGACATGTCAGTATTCTATTTACTGCTTTAATTATACAGAATTTAAAACAAACTTATCAATACCTGACACATTACCTTAGGGGTAAATATCCTCACCATGAAACAGCACAAGAGCTATACTTAACCTGCCTCAAAAAAAAGTTGGTTTCCAGCACAGCCATTAAGGGCAGATTTTGTTTTCACACCTGCTGTGTCTCCATCTAACCACCTTTTATGAGTGTGTGAAACAATGGCTTCAAGCTGCATGGGCTTCCAACTTTTTGATGTTTAGTTCCTTTCCCCCTGGTTTAAAGCAACTGCAACTTCCCCCCGGTTATCACTTCAGTTAAAGCTGCTGCTGAGTCAGCAATGTGTGCGTGCGTGTGTGAATGTGTGTGAAATGACATCCTTGACCTGCTTTCTCTGGCTGCTGGGGAAAAATATGGTGGGATTCTCATGGTGGAATATTTGAAATGTAACTCAGTGCAGCCATCCTCTTAGTCCAGCTGCAAGTGAGAGCTGTGGACCATCCAACAAGAGAAGAAAAAATTCATGCCTGAAACCTGGAAGCATCACAAGTCATTTGCCCCTTACTTCCATGTTTTTTATAGACTTATAAGCAAGATCACGGCTTTGAAAATCCAGGAGATGCCTGACAATGCACAGAGGTGGTAAAAACACACAGTGGCTGGCAGTTTGAATTAATTTGAATAAGTTGATTTTGAATTCCTTCTTGGGGTCTTCAGTGCTTCAGACAGCATCCCTTTTTTGTAAGAAGGATAAATGCACAGGGAGAATTAATACCTGGTAGCTTTGAACAAGGAATTTCATTAGAATGGAAAAAATAAATTAATTGTAAGCAAATTTGTTATTCTGTTCTACTCTTCACTGTGCTGAAGAGCTTTTGACTGTGATCTAGGCTTCCTACTACAGACCTGGTCATTGTCCAGAATAGAGGAGCAGTCAGTTCTGAGCATCTTGTTCTTCTGGATTATCAAAACATGACCCTACAGGTTCCTGCTCAGGCCAAGAACAGTTTTCACTCTCTAAAGACTCTGGTCCTTTACTAGGTACTCTAGAGTGATTTAGCAATCCAAGTGGGCTGAGGGCCATCTGGGAAGTGTCTTGGCATCAGCCAAGCCTTAACACTGTGCAACATGCACTCATCTTTCTGTTGTTTAGAAATTTGTTTTCTTGGTCAATTTTATTAATATATCCCGCTTTCAGACAGGCTAATTTATAAGAAGTTAGAGATCAGAAAACTGATCAGAGTTCCTGGACATTCAGGGATTTATTTGAGGTGCAAGTATGTTCCATCTACAGCTGATATGGCTTTGGAATGCCTGGAGGACATGAATTCATTTAAGACTTACATGTAATGTCAACGTGTCATGTGAGTTCCACTTCATTGTCTTTTGGGGCATGCAGATTTCTATTAACCTATGTTACTTTTCTAATTTATTATCTATAAGTGTATTTTCCTACTTATTTTACATGACATGTGTCATAAGTTTGATGTGAAATACCCAAAGTATAATAAAGGTTGCAATTTGCACAAACTGTCACCCCTAATCTGTCTAAAGTGTTATGTCAGGAAAGAACATTTCCTTTCTTCATGATTGGCTGTCTGGATCAAGTAAAAACAAACATATATAAATCTAAAGAATATACCTAGTAACCAGTAAAATATTACTAAATAAGTATGGGTTTTTTCTCTGTACATTTTCTTCAAGAGTCTAGTATACAATAGACAGGGAAGTTCATGATTCTTGTTCAACTTCCGAGTGATGATATTTGCTTTTATGTATTGAAACAGCTGCAAGTTTGTAAAAAAACATAGTCAATTAGAAATGGGAATATGGCCACTAAACTTTTCAGATTCTTCCATCTGTGTTGTGTGACTGCACTTGGTAACTGTTGCTCCAAAATTGCCTTGCTCTGTTTTCCTTTCCCAAATGAATGTTTTGGTGGTTTCATCACCCAGCCCACAGATACCTGAGTTGGTTTTTTTTTAGAATGAAAGCTGAAAAAAAGGTGAATGAATGCTAAGAAAAAGGCGTCCACTAGCCCAAAGCAGCCAATCAGGAGGTGGAATCTAAAGTAGCAATAAAAGCAGATTGCAGAAAAATCTAAGGCTGAGAAATGTTGATGGAAAGAACAACCTGAGTGTACCTAATGGAATCCACAGGAAGCAGTGATTATTCTCTCAACTGGAAGAAGAATTAGGAAGGACAGCTTGACCAACAAAATTATTTTGGAAAAGCTTTTGAAAAAGCTCCTCATGAAGGGCAGCCTAAAAGAAAAAGGAAAAGCAGTGTGGGGAGAGGAAACACAGGTTCAGAACACAAAGATTTTAGCAAAGAGCTCCCATGGGACGGCAGGAACATGTTGAACATGAGAGGTTATGGAAGAACTTGTGAAAGCACCTCTAGCTGGGGGTTTGGAGCAGCAGCCAAGCTGCAAAGGGCTGGCTGACTGAAGCAGTAAAGCCAAGGAAAGAGCCTTGGGGCCAGATCAGCAGGAGAGGAATGGAGCTGCTGCTGCCTCATCGCCTGGGCCTGTGGCACAGACTCTCAGAAGGGAATTTCCCTTTGGCTTCAAGGGTAATATAGCATTACCTTCTGATCCTGGAGGGACTGGGCATGCCCCTTGCAGTGGAAGCCAAGGCAATGAACATACTGCTGACATGGAATAAATTTAGTTTCATCTTAATTGCAAGTTCAGCCATGGTTTTTAAGGGATTTTCTTGGGGCTTCTTTGTCTGCCACCATCTGATGATTATCACTTCCGAGCCTTAAGAATCGCATTAGTTACAAATGTAGTTTGTCCCTAATGATCTATTTGTGTATTTCAATGCCTTTTAATCCTGTTACCAGGAGATTGTATCAGCTAATAGAGGAAGGTAAATATAAATGCGGTTGCAAACTACTGTTATAGCCATCAATGAAAATTAAAGAGTTTCTTCATATTTCACAGCACAAGCAGGGTAGCCAAGGTCAGAAGAAACTCACCTTCTGACCCTGTATAATCCACAATTAAAGTGTGTGTCATTTGGGGCTTGGTTATTCATCCTAAATATCTTGTGTATACGATTGGTAGAAGAGCAAATCTTGATATTATTCCTTGGTCTTTCTCGGCATGGTAGTCCCCGTGCTCCTTTGGTGCCACAATATTTGAACAGCCAATGTTAGAAATAGTCTCTCTTTCGTCCTGTCTTGGACAAAATCCCGGTTCTTTATTTAATCTCCATTGTTCTTGTTCCATTAGGACATCCATCGCTTGTTAGTCCTTCCAGTGGCAACTCCACACTGCATCCATCAGTTACATTTCCCATTTTAGTATTTTCTGTCAATACAACACAATAATACCGAAGTATATTGTAGGCAGTTTTACATTGCAGAGCTAACAAATTTAATTCAAGATAATAAGATCCCACTAAATGTTTGGAAAACCAAGCCTGCCTGAAGCACAGGGCATATTAGAACTTCTAAGACATACGGCTTTTGTCTGACAAGCTGCAGATAAGAGTAAGATATACATTTTCTAGAAAGTGCAGAGTGCTTGGAATGATATAAAAGGTAGTTTTCTGCTATTTTTGGACAAGCAATGAAATAGCCTTTAGTCTGCCATTACTGGATGCTTTTGAAGATTGTACTTACATTGCCATTAACAGCATAAGATGTGGAGTGATGGATAATTTGTTGTGGTTAAAGCTGAGTGTGGTTATGCTTACAGTAATCAAGTGAGTGTCATCCGTTTTGAGGAAAAGCATAACACTTAAGAGTTTTTTAATTAAGGTATGAGGATGAGTGTTTGTGCTTATCTTACTTTACATAGCAGAACATGAGACACCTGCAGATAATTTGTTATGGTTGTTAAAAGTGATAACATTTTCCTTAAAGGAATATTTAACAGCAGCCCCCTTAACACATTTCATAGTGAAAAAATTCTTAAGGGTCTTTGTTTTTCTCTCAATCTGAGCACTTGTGAGGCCACACAGATGGGTGACTTCCAGTAGAAGTCACAAAAAGACAAAAATTCTCTGGGAACATAGAAGGAAACATCACATTTGCTTCCAGGGGTTCGAATGATGTTGCACAGACAACCTTGGGGTTCCTATTTTTTCCTAACTTTTAAGTCTGCAGCATAGTAATCCCTCTATGTACTTCTAAATGTAATTCCTTGTACTTTTCAGACCTGACAAAAAGTAAACAAAATTGTTGATTTTTAACTTTAGTGATCTCTATACCTGTCTTCAACCAGACAGAGGCTTTTAGACTCATTATTCATGGTGCTACTACTTATGGAGCCATCAAAATATATTTTACACAGAATGCATTTCTCAACTTAGCAATTCAGTTCCAGAACTTCAGATCCTTCCTGCTCTGCTTTATCTTCCCTTTTGAAGAAGTTTTCCCTCTGTTACAACTCTTGTTTCTGTCCTTGTCTTATCATGGGAATGACCTTTACTCTTCTTCCTGTCCTGCCCCGTCTCTCACGTTTGGATTTGTTCCCCATCAGGTGCCCAAGGGCTGTCTTCGATCCCCAGGGAGACTGAAGCTGGCCTAAGGGAGGTGGAATCTCTGTAGAATCTGCAAAAAGCACCAGAGGTGGTGTTTTGTCCTCACTTTCAGAGACCTCTCATTCAGACCTGTCTGCTTGGACATGCCCATGAAACACTGGGCAGCAGCTGGGTGCTCTGCCTGCAGTGACTGCCACTTGTCCCTTGTGCAGAAACATGTCAGTGTTCCCTGCTGCTCCTTCTCTTCATCATATCTGCTTACTGCCTCTCATCACTAAGTTAATTGTGAACTCTCTTGGGCACAAAAAGTCTCTTTGTTTTGTAGGGCCTGGCAGAAGCAGCACAGCAGCAACCAGGATGATGATAGTCTTTTAAAATGCATGCCATCAGCACAAACATGTAATCTTAAAATCCCAGGGATAAGAAACTCAGCAATGGAGCTTTAGAGCAGGTTGTTACATGTCAGATGACACCTCATCAATTTCTGAAACCCACCTTCCCCAAGGTATTCACCCAAATCATCTTTCAGTCCGGTCCTTCAATATCTTCAAGAGGACTGAGGGCTGGAAGTCATCCTAAAGCACTCCCACAGTTCTTCAAGTATGTAAAAATGAACCTACTCCCTGTTGTTGTCCATGTAGTCCTTAAACATCCATAGAAACATTGAATATAAAAAGCTGAACTGCTCAGATGGTTTTGTTTTCTTTGCAATTGCAAAAAGTAATTGATGTAAACTGGCTTTTCAGAAGTAGTGGGAGTACCTATAGATAAGTTTCAGCCTTTTTTAAATTTGTCTTTTTTTTTCCACTGATAGCCACATTTACAATAAATAGATTTGAAATATCATTTTCTACTTTCATCAAAACAAATTAAGAAGACCTGGCTTCAACAATCATTACTTTAGATACCATAAAATAACTGCATTTTTAAACTTCCTACTCTCACTTTCCATTGTTCTGGGTATTTTACCCGTTCCTCTGTGTTGTACTCCCTGAGGACCAATTATATTCTGGTAAAGTTGGATAACAAATGTTGTGAATAGTAGGTTTTTTGCTCTTGGGGTTTAGTGCTATTCCTGTATTGAGCATGCAGACATACACACACAGAATCAGTCACAGTTCTTCACGTTTTATTGTCATTGCATTAATTACTTTCAAAAGCATGCTGCCAATCAAATTACTATAACTTTTTATGGTTGTAGGTTTTAGAAACTCTATGTGCAGTGACTCAGATGACTTAAAATACATTTGACGCCTAACTGGTGGGAAAACAGCAAATGCAAACAGTCAGGCTTTTATTTAGTATTGCTCTCAGGGAACCTCAATTTTTTTATACTTTGCAAAGTCATACAGCATAAACACACTGGGAAAAGTTACATATGTATCTTCGGTTTTAAGTATCCGTTGCAATTAGGTATTAAAAAGCACATCTTTCCCAGATTCTTCATTCTTGTATATACTGTGATTTCTACAGCAGATGAAGGGCATGAAGCTGGAGTGGAAAGAAAGGTGAGATGCATTTGCAAGGCAGAATTTTATCAGTGTAATTAAAATTTCATTTGGATTTAAGCAGCTGATTTTTTCTGGAATTATGTTCCATCCCAAAACTTGCATCTGCCTTGAACACGGCAGTTTTGCAGCATGGCTTGAGCTTAAGGCCCCACTCATTTCCCCTTTCCTTGAAAGGGGGCTGTGTTTGTATGAGGGGGGTTTTCTTTTTGAAAATTAAAGTCAATGACATTTAGATAGGTCCTTACCTGTCCAGACATATATGGGTTATGAAAATAATGAAGAAATTTTATCCAATAGTTTGGCACAAACAAGTAAGCAGCAAGAATTACAGAGTTTGAGCTTTGTATGTCTACTTTATTTGTGGAGCAAAAACTACTCTGGGAGCAGAAATGACGTGTCTTTTCAAAGCTCACCAAATTGATCTCCATCATTTATCATTAGTCTTGGTGGACCAGGGAGGTTCCAGATTACTGGGAGCTGGCCAGTGTGATGTCCATCCACAAGAAGGAGGATCTGGGAAACTCCAGGCCTATCAGCCTGACCTGGATGCCTGGCAAGCTTATGGTATAGATCATCTTGAGTGCAATCACACAACATCTACAGGATGGCCAAGGGATCGAACCCAGCCAGAATGGCTTTAGGAGGGGCAAGCCCTGCCTGATCAACCTGATCTCCTTTTATGACCAGGTGACCCACCTGGCAGATGCAGTGAAGGTTGCAGATGTGTCTACCTGGACTTCAGCAAAGCCTTCAACAGCATACTCCTGGAAAAGCTGTCAGCCCACGGCTTGGACAGGTGCACTCTTCACTGGGTTGAGAACTGGCTGGATGGCTAGGTCTGGAGAGCGATGGTGAGTGGTGCCACATCCAGTTGGTGGCCAGTCACCAGTGGTGTCCCCCAGGGGTCAGTGCTGGGGCCAGTCCTGTTCAGTATCTTCATTGATGTCCTGGATGAGGGGATTGAGTCCACTGTCAGTAAATTTGCAGATGACACCAAGCTGGGCGTGAGTGTGGATCTGATGGAGGGTGGAAAGGCTCTGCAGAGGGATATGGATACATGGGCCAAGTCCAAAAATATGAGGTTTAACAAGTCCAAGTGCTGGGTCCTGCACTTTGGTCACAACAACCCCCTGCAGTGCTACAGGCTGGGGACAGAGTGGCTGGAGAGTGCCCAGGCAGAAAGGGACCTGGGGGTACTGGCCGACAGCTGACTGAACGTGAGCCAGCAGTGTGCCCTGGTGGCCAAGAAGGCCAACGGCATCCTGGCCTGTGTCAGGAATAGTGTGGCCAGCAGGAGCAGGGAAGTCATTCTTCCCCTGTACTTGGCACTGGTGAGGCCACACCTCGAGTACTGTGTCCAGTTCTGGGCTCCTCAGTTCAGGAAGGACATTGAGATGCTGGAGCCTGTCCAGAGAAGGGCAACAAGGATGGTGAAGGGTCTGGAACACAAGCCCTATGTGGAATAGCTGAGGGAGGTGGGGGTGTTTAGCCTGGGGAGGTGTTTAGCCTGGGGGAGGCTCAGGGGAGACCTTATCACTCTCTAAAACTACCTGAAAGGAGGCTGTAGCCAGGTGGGGGTTGGTCTCTTCTCCCAGGCAACCACTGACAGAACAAGGGGACACAGTCTTAAGCTGCACCAGGGGAGGTTCAGGTTGGACATGAGGAAAAAGTTCTTCACAGAAAGGGTGATTTGGCATTGGAATGGCTGCCCAGGGAGGTGGTGGAATCACTGTCCCTGGAGGTGTTTAAGAGAAGATTGGATGTGGCAGTCAGTGCCATGGTTTAGTTGACAAGGTGGGATAAGGTCATAGGTTGGACTTCATGATCTCCAAGGTCTTTTCCAACTTAATTGATTCCATGATTCTGTGACTTCCTGTATCCTTTCTTTCCCATCACTGAGGATGCTGAATCCAACAGAAAAGGAGAAAATAATGTATTCTAAGAAAAACCCATAGGCCCAAATCTCTAAACCTGCCCAGTTCCTCACCCTGCTGCCGCTGTGCTCTGTCTTTGCCCAGCACTGCACTGTGCAGAGGCTGCTCTGCCGGCTCGTCCTCTGAGAGCAAATCCCGGCCAGCGCAGGCACTGAACCACTGACATCTGCCAGTTCAGTGCACTTTCTCTCCCTCTTTTTAATCGCTGTGACATGTTCAGAAGCACCCTGTGCCAAAGCATGTATTGCAAAGAGCAGTTTTTCCCAGTTCCGTATGCCTTGGCACATCTCCATCAAGAAATGAGCACCTCTTGCACCGCAGCTGGATGGTTCGAATGTGGACAGGTTTGAACAGCATTTGAAGCTGGAACCACTCATGGAAAGTTCAATGCTTCCAATCCATGCAGAAAGCATGGATTTCTCATTTCTCTGATGACCTAGATGTCAGTACTTTTTGTCTTATCAGAGCATCTTATACCACAGTAAGAATATTTTAATTTTTTTTTAATTTTAATATTTTATTTTAAGAATAAAAATTTGCATTTTTAAAGTATTTTTCAGGTCTAAAGGGTCACTGGTGCACTGCAACACTGGCTAGATTGAAACAAATAAAAACCTGGAGGAAGATTGCTACTTTTGTTTCAGCAGTCTGTTTTCATCCTCAGTTTTTTCTAGGAAAAGAGAAAAAGGGTTAGTTTTTGTGCCCAAGTATGCAGGTTCCAAAGCTTTAAATATTTTGATTCCCTTCTGTTTGGTAACGTGCAAAACTCTAACTCCTGATGCCTAAGTAGTCCTTTCTATGCTCTCTCCCACCAGGTGTGCCCATGAACATTTAAGTCTGCTTGTAAGCATATTGAATTTCACAGAAATATAATTTTTTTTACACAGTTGTCGCTTGCTATAAATGTGGCGTAAGCAGCTAAAAAGAAAACAGAGCAAAAAGTCTACCTGCAAAACTCCCATAAAACTGCAGTTTTAAATCTGTGAGGACAGAAAAGAGAAACTGCTGTAGCCAACAGGTTTGCAAAGACTCCTCTTTTATTTGCTCTGCTCTAATGTACACTTTGTTTTTATTCTTTGTAAACAGTCCATTGGAAGAGTGAGTCTATAAGAGGAATATTTGCAGAAATGGCTATTTTTAAGAAAATACTGCAAAATATTTGCAGGTGGCAAATTACAACTTGGAGTTTCAACCACTTGTAAGAAGAGCTGAATTCTAAAAGTTGCTTTCATCCAGCCAGGGAGCAGATACCCGCTCCTGCTTCAGAGAGGTTTTACATTGCTTTGAGGATGTGATAGTCTAAGATCACTTGCAGGTTTGATAGTCTGAGAGTCTTCCGTCCCTAGAAACACCCTGCTAGTGGCAGAGGAACTTCAGTGACTCTTATCTTCCTCTTCCAACTTCAAGAATATACAAGAAAATCTTCATGTATTTTGAACTCATGTGAAGAGTCTGAATAGATGGAATTATCTGCAGTTATGATGGAGCACATTTTTAAATAATTAATCAAAAATTCTAACTTAGACTCAAGGAGCATGCTAAGTTGTTCTGGCTTTTTTTTTTCTTTTTTTTTTTTTTTTTCCATTGCTCTTAAAATTAGTTAGCATTTATAGTTTTATACTGAAGAATGAAAGAGTTAAATTTATTTGTAAGGCTTCTTTCCCGAGACCTCGTAAGCCATATTTCAGAGACTTTCCACATCTGAGCTACATAATCCCTGTAAATAGGGGATTTAAAAAGGAAAAGCTGTCAGACCTTTATCTATATGTAGCACCAATAGTTTCCATGGTAAAAGAATGTTTTTCTCTTTCACTTTATTTTTCTCTGTTTTTACCCCTAATTTTAGTCTGTTTGTTTGTTTATAGCCACTATTTTAGCTGAGCCTTTTTATTTTTTCCAGTCTCAGTCTTAACATTTTCCCTTGCCTTGGCTCTGCAGGCATCAGATGCCTCAAATGCCCTCAATGATGCCATCAGATTGTCCCTCAAATCTCCAAAGGCTCTGGAGATGTCACGTATAACATTGTGCTCAGCAACGCAGTTTTTTCACCACATGTAGGAATAGAATGTGGTTATGGGGATTTACATGGAGGAGAGATGGAAAATGCGTGGTGAATGTTGATAAGAGCACGAACCTGTGCAAAATGGTGCATGGTACAATGGGAGACAATGGGAGAAATGTACAGGAACACACTCGGATGAAGATGTAAAAAACGAAGAAATTTATTGCTTTTCTTGCTTTTCAGCCTTGGGGGAATTGTGATCTTTCCATTGTTGAAATCTCCCATAGCTTTTTTATCGGCTCTGAGAAGCAATGTTAAGCTACAGAGGAGTGACTTAGGATGGGACAGGTGGTTTGTGTGAATTCCCGCTTCCCGAGCAGCTTCCTGCAGCCCAGCTCCAAGATGGCTGTGGCTCTTTGTCTCCCAGCCCTTTCATTTCACGAGCACAAGCAGCAGCACAAGATCAGATGTGGCAGCAGGCAGCCAGCTTAAGGCTGGAAAATATCTTTCAATTACTAAGGGTAAGCTGCAGAACAGAGTAAAGGTATACCACAAAAAATAATCACAGAAGTATAGTCCCCCCTCTGTTTTCTAGTGGAGCATTTCAAGCTGAATACTGCATTGCAATATTGCTTCGGTATTTAATTTATGTTTTTCAGTCCTGAAGTCGACAAACAGCATTTACAGATATGAAATTAAAACCCTGAGACTTAAGATAGCACAGTGTTCATCGGGATTCATGTTTTTTGAGCCTGTCCTGAGATGGTCTGCGTCCAAGATTTCTATTAACCAAATGGCCAAAGTTCACAGGGGTCTCGGTATTCTGAGAATCCATTTTGTTCCTTCCTTGGCACTACTTGATTTTATTTCTATTTTCAGCCGAGCACAATAAGTCTGTACAGCTGATAGAGTCAGGCTACATTTATTATCAGTCTCAGTTATCAGTTCACAGCAGGGACAGCTCAGTGGTTGCTGGCTGAAACATAAGCCTTGTGTATGGGTTTTATTCTTCCTTTTTTCCTCTCTAGCCCAAAGGAAAAAATCAAACTGTGCCTCTTTTTAGCTCATTCCTCCCTAGGCCAGTTGCAGATTTTACTGTGCTCCTGATTACTGAAGGTAATGATGGATATTAAAGGTGGCATCTCTCACAGTACAGGTTGGTGCCACGCCCATTCAAAAGCTTTGTACAATTTCTACCAGGGTATGGGTAATTAGCCTCCATCTCAACTAAGTACTTGCTTAGGTTTAAACATCAAAATCCCTTTTTCTCAAGTCACAGCTTTACAAGGAGGTATGATGCCCTCTTTATTCCAAGACCTAGGCTGCTCTCAGGTACTGAGCAGCTGTATATTTTCTTTCTGAAATGGGTGAAGTGTTTGCTTCATTCAAAATTGTAAAAGCCTAGGATGAAATAGGATATACATGTATAGAACACTGCAGAAATAACAAAGAGAGAGCACCTTTTATCTCCTCTTTAAACCCAAGGCTTCCTCAAGTGCTCTGAACCTGCAAGTGCTATTGATTGGGAGATCAAGGTGCTGAGTCCGCCTGTGATTAAGCACTTTGCATTTACTGGTATCCTACCAGCTAATCAATTCTCCCTACCCTCCACACTCATTCCTGTTGACCATTAGGGCTATTACACTTCACAGGTTTATGTCATCATTTAAATAACAGCCAATCCAGTCTGTGGACTGGCCTGAGTGTGTGGTGACTTTGGTAACCAGAAAGCATCACCTTAGCACAGAATAAAAATGCAATAGCATTCCCTAACAAGTTTAGATAACAATTCCATTCTTGAAGGTTCTCATAAATTTCTGCTGGATAGACATGTACAACCACTGGAGTCAGTCTCTGTCCCTTATTTATCAATAGCTGTCCTTGCTTCAAGAGAAAAAAATGCAGCTACACTACACCTCAATCTCAAAACAGGTGGTGCTGAGGGACCTGCAACTTCCAAGGAACTTGTAGGGTTTAATCCAGTATGAGACCCTGTGTCTGTGCTTTACAAAGTAGGGATCCCTCCTCTTACCAAATCTGGCAGACCATCGATTCAGATACTCAGAAGTATCTGAGAAAAATTAATTTCTGAGTTTACTTATTCTATGCTTATTTAGGGCTTGAACAGAATGCTGGACATTGATTGCTCATTTATGAGAGACATTCTGGTGACCTAAGGTGTACAGCTGACAAAGTCTACAAGGTTCAGAGGTGTTGCTGAATAGACCTCAACAACTTTGCTGAGCCCAGAAACCACCAGTGTTGAAATTGCTGAGACGTGCACAAGGAGTTGGATTCAAGGAAAGGCTCTGCAAAAGAGCAACCATGAACCTGCTTCTTCCTCTGTCACTGCTGTAGTCTTGGAAAAGTGAGCATCCTTCTGCTACTGTCGGTCAGGGCATGCACTTCAGTTAGAGAGGCAGGGATGAGCAGCAATCCCCAGCAAGGCAGAAAGCCTACCTGTTCTAGTTTAATCTATTTTATTCTTGGCCTCAGGACAACAGTTTCTGCTACTCTGGAGAAGAGCCTTGAGCTGAGTTCAGAGGTTTGGTCCATTTTATTTAGCAGGCTCTCACTGTTGGAGCCAGCTAGAGATGAGGTGTTCAGCTGAGCTCTAATCAACATTAAAGCTCAAGAAAGCAAAGGGGGACGACTTGGCAGAAAAGCAACTGCTAACAGAGCAATTCTGGATCTGAAATTAATAGCAACTCAGCTGGATGATAGCTTGTGCTTAGTTGAATGGGCAGACCAGAGAGATGAGACGTGGTGAAGCTCCATGAAATCTTTGTTCTTTTGAGGACAGTAAAAAAAATGCATAGTGCAGTGATTTGGTGGACTGAACTTTAAAAACACAGGAGATAGGATTGGATATTTATTTTTTCCTGGATTTGGTGTATGGGACAGGCACAAGCCTGAAATTTTGCAGTGGAGATCTAGGCTTTGAACTCAGTCTTTGTTACTGACACTACTTGGTAGAAGAATTACAGCCTAAGTTCAGAGGAAAATGAGGGAGTAGATCATTCCATGGCATCCATTTCGCCTAAGTATTTCACATACCTTCTTTGGCCACCAATCTGACACATTATGCGGGACACCTGTTAAGGTAGAAGCTACTGAATATATTTTTCTGTTTATGCAGGCTTTGTGCGTAAAATACTAGTAGTGCCCTTCTCAATTGTGTTCAAAACAAGTACTTAACATTTGTTCTACTCTGTCACACATGGTTTCTATAATCTGTTCAAGATGAATCTCTTCCTTTTTAGTGCATCCCTTATGTCTGAGTGCTTCCAAGTCAAAGTCCAAATATTCTTCAAACATAAGTCAAGTGTCATTCATATAAAGAGCTGCTTGTTGCCTTTTAGGATATTTAAGTACTAGTCTGAATTAGATACATTTAGTGTATAGACACAAAATACAAGTAGCATAGATTTTCTTTTTTTCTTTATGGAACTGAATTTATGAAACACTTGACCATGAGCCACACGTATGTGCAGGCCGCAGGTGGTTACCCTTGGATATTTAATTTTGATGCAAATCCTAAGAAAACATGTGGCCAGGCAGCTCCCTCTAGAAAAGGGCGTGGTGAATGAATTAGTTTCTTCAAGGACTAAAAAAATATGTGCTCCTGAAACCTCAGAACAGCCAGTAAAAACTGTATGAGCACGTCTCTGTGCAAAAAGTGATTCCTGTAGCCAAGTCATGTTCTCTGTTGAACTGCAGGTAGCAGATGGCTCTGGAAATGCACATATTGGGCAGCCTGCCACAGGGCATTATTAAGATCTTCAGCCCGCAAAAGGATTCACATGAATTCCTTTTCCCTACTCAGGCCATATAAAATTCTGTGTATGGGGCAAGATATGAGGAAACAGCTGAAAATTCTGAGACCATCGGATAAATAACAATAGCCTCTAGGAAAACGGGTGTTTTTTAGCACTGTGCCATCCAATTGATTCAGAGTGTCACACTTCAAAGAAATGTTGAAATAGCTCCTTAAAAATTTTTATTTTATTTAAATACATTGTGGAAAAGAAAAATTATTGAAGCCTTATTTTTAAAACATTTTTGGGTTTTTTTTAGAAAGTTGTCTGTTTTATAATGAGGAAGAACTTTAAAAGTATAATGGGACAAAAATTTGGATATGTGAATTTGTTGGTAATCTTCAGCTTACCACCAGAATGAAACCACAAAACCTTAGAATTATCTCTGAGTTCAGATTCCTGGGATCAGACTTGATCTGCCCCACAAGCCACATTTTCTTGTTGTGTAGATCAACCTAGAGAGCCTGACTCACCTGGACCACGTCTCCATTTCATTTGAACCATGTCAGACTCATTTGTAGTCACTCTTTTTAATGACATCTATTTATTTCACTGGGACTTCATTTTACCTCTTAAAAATTCTGTCCTTTTTGTCTCTGTAAAAAACTCACTGAGTATCTGACAGATCTTCACAGTTCACTCTCCCCTTAGCAAATAGTTGAAGGAAATGGTTCTGTTTTTTTCTAAATTGTGCCAGGAATAGATCACACTTTTATGCTTCTCAGCCTCCTTGTCATAGATTAGTTCCTGTTCACATCTCCATGTAGTTAAGCTTGTCTGACAGCATTTTAACTTCTTATCTTCCCAATAACTACTGAGAAATTGCTGTAGGTCTTGCAACCTGTGCTACTCTTTAGGCAAAAATCTATTTTATGAACTTCACAATTCTGTTTCAATCAGACCTAATAATGTTGTTTAGTGCCATGAACAGCAAGAAAAGGGAGGGCAAAACAAACAAAAAATGAACAAAAAAAGGTATGTATTATTAAGAAGCAAGGCAACAAATTTAGAAAGAAACCGTGTGCTCATTTGATAGTGACTGCTTCTCTCAACCCTGGTTGTGACACATTGTAATGTGGAAAACTCTGCAATTCTACTGAGTAGCATTTTCTCAGAAAACGTTCTTTCATTCAGTTCTGTGCCAACAGATTAAAAGTAGTGTCTAAAATAAAATCTTCAAGGAGATGTATTCTAGATGTAGTCTGATTTTTTTTTTTTTATATGATATACAAAACCTGAGAGCTTTTAGCAAAAAACTTGAAGTTCTGCCTAAATTAAAAAAATCTGTTCAGACCTCTTCAATCTATTTAGGGATTGTTTTAAGCCTACATCTTAATTAAGGTATTTATGCTCTGGAAGGAACATATGGTCTTAAAACTAATGTCTGAAACATTGGAACGATGAGACAGAGGAAAATTACATGAAAATACAATTGAAATTCTCGTGTGTTTGTTGCCTGAAGCCAACAAGCAGAAAAGGAACAGACAGTCACGTTGCAGAGTAGAGAATTCCAGTGTCTGCAGCTTGGTATAGAAATAGCAAAAGTTTTGCAATTAAAAGCAGGCACTTTTGTGAAGTTAGTACCATGCAGGAGGAAATGTTGAGGGTAAAAGCAACCTCCTCCTAAATAATGGGCCTCCAGGCTCCAAGGAAAAGTATACAATGAAAGCTCTGCAACTATGATCGTATTAATACAAAATAATCAGACTCAAGTTGAAGGAAAAGACAAGAAAGCTGAGAGAAAATGTCGGGGCAAGTCATAACACTGTAAAAATATTGCAAAAAGAAAAAAAGGCAGGGACACACACCACTGATAAATGCATATGTTTGGATTTTCCTGGGATAAACAGCTCCGTTCTCTGCCTTAATACTGTAATGAACTCAGGAGGAAGCCTACAAAAAGAGTTCATAAAAGTTGACACAGAAATGTCATCTGTTGTTGTGCAGCAGAGAATCTCAAACTATGGGTGCATTTGATCACAAAACAACACAGTTTGAGGAAGGGCCCTGTTTAGCATTCTCCCTGATTAAAATGATATTTCAAAGAAATGAACAGCTTAAAATAGAGCTGATCCCACTATTGGAGTCCCTCGAGCACAGAATTACGCTGATTCTGTTGGGGACTCTGCAAAAAGAGCTGGCAGTCACGCAGAGAAGGAGAAGATAGGAAGGATCACCAGTTGCACAGGGAGGGCATATGCAATCAAGTTTTATCCTACAAACTAGATGCAGCAACAAACATCTCAGCAAAATAGCTCTCCAGGAATAAATATTTACCTGTACAAATCCTGTGACCTCTCCTTCAAATCACAAAATCTCTAAGATGGGGAGTGTGCAGTTTATATTCTGCACCCTTCACTCATCCCCCTGCCTGGAGGCACAGTCTGAGTGCTGGGATATTATGGTAATGCTGATGTTGAGTAAGGATTGAATTTACTTCAAATACTTTGTCTGCAATATCTTTTCACTGGGAATAAACAGAAAGCACTATGCAAATTTGAGCAAGACAGATTCAACAGTTGCTGCTTTAAGAGCTCTGGCAAACTTGAGCAGCATCAATCACTCCTTTTAACTAGGTCCTCTCCCACATTGCCATCAGTCCTTGCAACCTATACTGCCCTTCCCACAGTGGAAGATTCAGGATTTCTCAAGGTGCTGGGTTTGAGACCTCTAATGTTTTAAATTCAGATGTTTCAGAATTTTGTTTTTCTTCTTCAAACACTACAGAATGGGTCTGTATAGCAAGCCTCGCTCTTAGGATTAAGGGGAATTTACTATGACTGAGAGTGTAATTACAGCAGGACAGTAATAAACCAGCCCATACACCAAAACCTGACAGTCTGATACTTGTGTAACACAGACATGTGACTGGGAATATGGGTGATTCTGTTATGTATTTTGTTCTGTTTGGGACATAACAAAGAATAGGATAATATGTGTGAAAATCCAATTCATAAAGACAACTTCATACTGGAGAAAAAACCTAGACCAGAGGTGTCAAATCTAGGTATCCATTCTGGATGTAATAAATTGAAAACCCAGAAACCTGGAGCTTCCAAAGGCAACTAGATATGGTGACTGTTATCTGTAGGAGTGAAGTCAAGATCAGAAACTTGTGCATGGAAATATCTGCCTTTTTACCCATTGTCCCTTGTCCCTTTCCATGCCCTTTGGCTCTCTCTTCTATTATCATCAGTTACTTACAGTCCCATGTTCCAGCTCTTTCCAATATTTCCTTCCATCTCCTGCATGCTATGACTGTAGAGAAATAAAAGATGTGGAGAAAGCTTTATGAATACAGATGTGGTGCACTAGTATCTGCAGCCATGGTGTCCATTTTCTCTGTAAGAAGACAGTGCTAAAATTATGCAGGAGGTCACTATTACATCTGAAGTTTGGGATCTTGTGTAAACGGGAAATTTAAAATTAAAAACTGAAAATTAAAGCAATTAGAACTGACTTAATTGTAACTTGGAGAAGTAGTCCATCTGAATCCTCCAAGTATGGTAGAAATCCTTGCATACACCATTAGATGGATTTCTGCCCTTCCATTGCTTTCTTAGTTTCCCGTTGCCACTATTTTCCACATCTCTTGTATATTTAATACCTTTTGGGGTTTAAAAGTTGCTTTTACAAATATTTGCAGGCTTTGATGTTCTGTACTTGACAGATTAAAAACCTCAAACTGTTCGGCAACCCTCTATCTCTTTAAAAGATCTCATCAGATAAAATATAATACACACTGTTGGTTATAGGCTTGAGAAGGTTGAAAAGTGCCGTGGGAGGAACTGGTTTGCCGTAATTCTCTTTGAATCCAGGAACCAGTTTAAATATATTTTTTAACCAGATAAAATATTTTTTGGTTTGTTTTTGTTTGTTTGTTGTTTGGTTTGTTTGCTTGCTTGTTTGCTTCCTATCCAAAGAAACAAGATTGAGAGCAGAAAATTCCATACTTTCACTCGATAATGCAGGACAGACTCTTTGCAACCCTCTGTTTCTCCATGTGACCATCACCATAGGACTGGATTTAGGATGTATTTGACCAGCTGAGAATTCCAGAGAAGATATTTCCGTTAGTGTGATGCTCTAAGCCTCTCTCTACCCATCTTCATTTTGGGCCACATACAGCACTGAAGCTGGAAAAGTCCATGACAAGTCAGAGACCCTGCCCAGTGATGGCCCTCCAAAGACATGCTGACCTCAAAATGCTGCCTTCAGGATGAAATACAAGCTCTGAGACAATTTCTGAAGGTATTCCAGTGAGGAGGGTGCTGTGCCCGGTGCAGCATGTGGTACAGTGCATCCCTTTAGAGTGACTCCTGTGCTGGTGCTGAGGTCACAGCGTGCTGCCTGGACTATTCACTGTTTGCCATCTAAGTTTGCACTTTGAAAAGACAAGGAAGAGTAAGAGGGCAGAAGCCTCCCTAGCTAAGGACAGACAACAGAAGAGAATTTAATTCAGGCAGCTCTTCCAACTTTGGAGGCTTTTGGAGCTCCACAGGCTGCTGCACGTCTGGAAACTCATATACATGAATTTCCACATGCTAATCCACACAGACACATCATTTTGCTCTCTGGGGACACACCAGAGAGCAGTCAGTGTCTCTTAGAGGCACCCTGCTGTGGTGGAAGAGGAATATAGCATGCATTAGCCTAGGCAGAATGGCTGTAGCTCTGCTCACTCTTCAGCAGTATGACAGAAACAAAAGATTTTTGATGTATAATAGACAAGCAGAACTCAACATCTGCAAAGTCAGGCAAATTCTTCTCATTTCTTGCAAGTAGGAGGCAATCCATGCAGGGAATATACCTCTATTTATGCTGTTGTTTTCAAACATGCAAACCCAAAACACAAACAAGGTATTACTGCAAGGACCAGCTCAGGCAAAATATGGGAGCAATCATAGCACTTCAGAGAACTTCATTTTCTGTCATCTGCTGCCAGTTTATAGACTTTTCCTTTGAAAAGCAAATAGCACAGGGTGTTTCGTGAAAATAGGAGCAATACTGGCAGGCAAAATAATCTGTGACTTCAGTGGATGCTGCTTGAAGCCTCACCTGGTTCTCAGTGTCAGTTCTGAGACTAGTGCAGTCTGGAAGAAAACAGGGTTAAGAAAGATGTGAAGGCAGCCCTCAAACGTCTGGAAAGACTGCTCTAAATAGGGAAAGAATAAATTGTTGTCAAGACCTGCCAGGGAAAGGGCAAAGAGTAATGGCTTTAAGTTGCAACAGAGAGAGTAACAAAGTGGCTGCTGGGGGGGCTGTGGGATCATCACTGCCACCGGTGCTTGTGAGCGGCATCAGCACACATTCCCCAGCAGCCATGGGACATTCCTCCTCAGAGTGGGAGTGGGAACCTCCCAGAGACCTTTTTCTGCTCCTGGCTTCAATTTCACTGGCTAGGTGTGAAGCACAGAGCCTGAATTCGGTTGCAAACTTCTTTTGAAATATGTACGCATGTAAGAATTTTATTATTCATAGATGGTGGTTAAGAGTGAGGATAAAATATGGAGTGTTCTCTGAGGTGTCAGTTCCAAACCAAGTGTCAAACTGCATAAAGAAGCTTTGTTCAGGACAGCACTTCAGCAATATTTTCTTTTATAATGCTAATGGTATTAAATTGTTGTATTTGGGTTTTAGTTTAAAATAACACTCTGAGAACTCAAGAGTCCCTAGACAGTTCCTCTGCTGAGACCGAAATGGCATCCAACTTAATGAGTAAAGTCCAGTCACTCTACTACGAGAGGCGTTTGAAAGTGTTCCCCAGTATCTCTAATTCTACCCAAATTTGTGCATACTGCGCTGTTTGACATTTAATTTGGCTTTTATGACGGCAGTAAATATATAGAATTAACCTGTTGCTCCAAGCATGAGCTGTGTTTCTACATACTCCTCTCTATCACGGTTTGGCTGTAACACAGCTAAAGCTGTTCCATCAGACTTTTGGTATCAGAGCTGAGGACATTCTGGAGGTGAAGAAGGCATGGTAGGGTAGTTGGGAGTATCTCAAAGCTTAGGGTGGCTACATCCCTGCAGGAGCAGCAATAGCCCAAGCAAGCACTTGCTCAGCCACCAAGTTTCTCCAAGGAGAGGAGCCAGACTCTGCTCTGACAAAAGCCAGCCTGCAGGACACCGAGAGGGTCACATTCCTGGCTGAGGACTTTGACCATATTGCAAGCAAGAATCCTGAACTAGCAGAACAATACATGTATTGTCCATGCTTTTCACTTTTTAGGAAGATTTCTATGCCAGCTAAACTTCTGTGGCTATCCATTGTCTGAGTTAGGATTATATAGTGCTGTAAAATAATTCCAGTTAGACATTAGTCCTAAAGATCAACTTTTAACAAAATGCGGGGGTGTTTATATTAAAACACACAGCAAAGACCTTTTAAAGGTAGAGATAGAAGTCTGGGATAGCAAAAGCATATTGTTTTGTGCCAGAAGGTCAGTTGTGGGGTTGCTAATTTGGAACAAAAGTTCAGTACAGTATAGGATTGAGGAAACACAGATTTATGGCATTAAGCATGGGCTTTCTGTTCTGAAAAGGTTTTGTAACATGTAAAAGAAAGATTCGCTCTAGGAAAATATCTGATCTGGGAAGACAGAGGAAAAAAATTCCACTGTTATCGTGAGTTTATACACATGAATCAAGCTGATCATATACTAAAGTCTTGTTCTCAGTCAGGACTCCTGGCCTTTTGATTTCTGTGAAGTATATGCCAAGATATAAAGGCAAAGAGAAAGAAAACTTACTCCAAAGAAAGAGTCTGTTTTCATTTATACCAATTAATGTTGTACTCCAATTAGGTTCATTAAGCCCCAACACAACTGAAGTCAAGGTAGTATTGCACTGGGATGAATTTGGTTTAACTGACCTAGAGAAAAAGCTTCTGAGTATGTGAGTTGTTATTAGCACCTGACTGCATAAATAACTTTCCTTTTCCTAAAGAATAATAAGTATTTTTAGTCCCATTTATGACTTCTTATTTTGTAGACTCTCTGTATTACATACGTTCAATAAGTCATAATATTTATTAATTTAATTTTATGTGTTTGTTGTATATTTATGAGATTTTTTTTCCTGGATTTATTCCACATTGAGTGGAATCTCCCATGTATGTGTTTTTTCATGTTGTACATGAAGTGCATCTTCATTATCCATTATCAAACTGCAAGAGTACTGAGACACTAGGATAGCAGAAGAAAAGAAATTAAGAGCATAAATGGTTGCATTTTGGGAGACCGTGTGCAGTGGTTTGAAACTCCAATGCACCTTGTTTCCTAACAATAGGAAAACTTATGTTTTGAGAACATGTTTTCTTTTTTCTTAGCTCACAGATTAAAAGATTCAATTCAGACTGAGCAATATTAAGTTATGCCCCTAGTGCTGATAGATTGCATAGAAGTCATGTCATTCAAGACTTCTGTTCACATCCTGTGGTTGTATTTTTTTCTAAATATTTAGTGGACTGCTAATTTCTCATGTTTTACTCATTTAGTTGCTTCACCAACCTTGTCTAGATGTGACTTTTGCAAAATTGCATTCTGACTCCCCCAGCCTGGGGATTGACAGCCCATAACTTGCCTTGTCTACACTCAATTTTCCCTCTATATGGCCTCTTTGAGGGCTTTGACTCCTTGCCCAGGATCTGTGGATCAACAAAGCCTGACTGCTCTGGGCAGGCTGCGGAGATGTCACAACTCTGGATGCGCCCACGGCTCTTGTGCAGACCACCAAAGGAGCACGTAGACACAGAGCTCAGGGCACTCTGGCCCCACAGCACACGTGCTGAAATGGGGCTCTCTGCATGCACTCAAAATCTCCTGGGCTCCACAAGCTCTGGGCTTAATGGAACATGTGCAGCAGGCCTGACTTTTCTCACAAACAGGTTATCTGTATTTCATGTGCGCAGTTGCTCTGAGGTATCCCAGATGCACCAGTTTCCCTGCGTTTGCATTATCTGGGCAGAAATCCTGGATAGAAATATGGGAATCCTGCCTCTAATATGAGCAGCACTAGGGGAAGAGGAAATGAGTATGACACTACATTAGCATGCAGTATATTTACACTAAATTGTCTGTTGTAATCTGCGTTGAAGTCATTATTCCTGTACTGGCCAGGCATCACTTTATGCATTATAATGTCATTTTAATTCTGCAGGTTATATCATCTTGCTTTTTTTCTCCACTTTCCAGCTCTGATACGTGTTGCAATTGGATTTTCATGCCATTCCCAGCTTTCCACCCCTCTAAAGTGAGAGATTATTGAACGTATGCCCCCTTTCCAATTTCTAGGTGCCTATGCAAGGTGAAAGACAGCATAAACAGGAAATATAATTTGTACTTCCTTATTAATACTGTATCTTGCTATCATTTGTCACCTCCTTTGTTACTGTAAGTGTTGTGCAGAATCTCATTAGTGGTCATGCTTTCTGGTTTCTGTTCTCTGTTTTAAATCTGTTTTTCATTTCCTGGATGTTAGTTTTTGTTTGAGGGTTGTTTTAATTTATGGTATTGTCATTCTGGCTCCTATTTGTGGTGTGAGATGATGGTCTGTGTGCATTTCTAACAGTTCTTGTAGCTTTTCACATCCATGTAATTCTTTCTTTCAAGTACTCCCAAGTTCATGTTATTTTGCATAATGTCATTACTGTCTGGATAAAAATTATTGCACTTTAAGCATCACTAAAGACATTTATCATCTGATTTAGAGTATTTTGAAGTTTGCATTTTAGATGGAATTTTTTGACACTGGGCTTTTTCCATGCTGGAAAATGAGCAATTAAACAGCTTCACAGATGTTACTGAGGGTCTTTCAAGAACATTTCATTGCAATCTACAGGGCAGTGCTTTTGTAGTGAGAGATCAAAACATTCAGGTTCAGCTCGGACAAAGGAAACAAATGGCTCTTCTCTATGGCATCAAGAAATAGAATGTTTACCACAAAGAAAGAGAATTTATGTTAATAAATTGGTCTAAACCTTCTTTTTGTCTGTTGTTATTACAATTCAGTTGCAGCCATCATCCATTTAAAAAGGAGAACTGTGTATGAGGGCTGTCAATCTCTAATATTAACTAACCATAAATTCCTCTTCCCAAACACAGAAGTGTCTTGAAGTCATGAGGTCTTATGAAATGTTGAGAGGGTGAAGAAGTATTTCCTGTTTGGCTTCCCTGATGTTGGGGCTTACATTCACATGATCATATTTTATTCCATAACCACATGGGATGACCATACACTCCAGTTTAATTATGTGAATACACAGATTTAAAAGCTCTGGATGTAAGAAGCATCCACTATTTGTAAGACTTCAGTAATTTGGTGATGCTGACAGGCCTGGGTTTTTTTTTCATTTCTTCATGGGTTTGAGAAAATTGTGTTTCTGTCCTGGTTTACAGAGTGAAGTTCATTAATTTAGTGCTTTCTAACACATGTCCGCTCACCTTGACTGTTTTCTTAGGCAACACAAAAGCTGTCAGAATTTGCATACCAGATGTATTTCCACAGAGGGGTGTATGAAATCAGCAACTTCGGGTAACAATTCTGAGAGCAATATAGGTAAAATCCAAAACTTGTCTCATGAGCAACCTGAAGAGATGCAGGTCGGTACGAAGAGTGCTCTTTTAAGGTTGATGTCTGAGATCATGCAGTATACACATTTAAGTTTGATATGACCTTAGCTTTGATGATGCTCAGATGAGGTAAAGTTAGGTTTGATCAATTCTTCTGAACATTGTGCTACTTTTACTTGGGCCTTTAAGCACTTTTGCTGAGAAATATTACTTCATTTGATTGGTCCAGAAAGCATTAATAGTTTTTCTGGTGTTGTTTTGGCCCTGTGAGCATTAATAGGATAATCTTGCATTGGTTTTGGATGTGATAGAATAATCATTTTAGGATTTATAGAGTTATTAAATATTTCCTCCATGTTGGTGTTCATCTCTATTTTTCCTAATTTTTTCTCAGGATCGGTATTTTCCAACTCAAAGAAGTAATCCACTGTTTATCTGCTTTGTTCTGATCTTCTGTTCCTTTCACTTGAGTCTGAATAAAATATTTTGCTCCTTTACGCTGTCTGAGGCAAACATGAGGCCAGGGGGAATACAAGAGGTATTCCCCCTTATCCCTTCTCTTTCAGGGCAGAAATTTGAACCTGGCAATCAGAAGTTACCAACAGAAAAGCTGCCAGAAATTTTAATATGAGTAAGATGAAATTATGTAACCACTAATCTTCTCAGAAGAGGAAGTTGTGCATGGCCTCGTGTTTGCTTAGGCTTTTTTCCCCTGGACTTTCCTCCCCTATCTTTACCACAAAACAAGCAAATAAAAATCTTTTGACAGAATGCCAGCATGGGAAGTATCATCCTGATTTTTAAAAATTGATAGTTGTAAACAGCTGGCAATGAGCAATGTCTAGTTTCCTTGGCAATAGTGGAAGAAACTGTTCAGCATGTAACCATGCATTTGTCCGTTGTAGAGGAGCTGATGAAGGTGCTGGTTGCAATCGTGGTCTCCCTGATACCAGTGGAAATTGGATGTTGAAGCGTGGTTCCATTCTCTATTGAGATAAGTTACGACTTGATACATAAATGTTGGGTTTAGAAACTGAAGTTACTAATTGAAAACTTGGTATCAGAGGCATCTGAGACAGTCACAGATGAGCAATGAACAAATGCCAACATGTTAGAATCAAAAATCTGAACATTTCAGATCAAGCAAGCCTAGGCTGTGTTGGCAGATCATTGTAGCTAGGAAGCTCCTCAAACAAAACCTGACAAGTTCAATTTAGTTAACAAATTATTTTACACCAAAGTAATCTACAAAACATTGAGAACTCAGCTGTCTTTTGATTTCAGTGGTCACTGGCTTTGGGCATTTCACATACTCAGGCCAACGCAATCCAGTTAAATAATCCTTTATTTGCATTATTTGATAATTTCATAAATGAGGAGGAGATGGAATATCACAAATTACGAAACCAGTGGGAATACAGGTACAAAAGCATGAAGTTATTTAATTAAAAAGGAGAAAAAAATGGGACTCCTTTACTGACACTCTCTCTTTGGACTTGCACAGCTAAGAAAATTTGCTGCATGAGATGGCAGACCATAGTGAAAGCTGCTAATGGGAAATCCTGGAAACCTTCAATGCTGGAGTTGTCTGCAGAGTTACTTGGACAGTCTGACAGCAGGCACTCAGCACAGAAAGGACAAATTTATTCCAGAAGTCATGAAAGGTTTCTCAGGGAATAACGGAGTTACTGACCAAAGAAAATATTCAGTTCAGATGCGCTCTTCAGAGGGTCGTTTCTCCTCCTGGCTTGAAATGTTTTATTGCAGGTATCTGGCAATTCTGCTGTAATGACAGTGATACAGTGCTGAAGCAAAAAAAAACATTAAAAGGATAACAGCCTAAAAACTTGAGTGGGACCATGAGCTACAAAGCAGTTAGAAGGGAAGAAATAATACCAAGAAAGATTATTTTCAAAGTCCATTAAAAATTCTGATATCAAACTATTGGCAAGAGAATTCAGATTCATTTCTGCTGTGGATACTCTCAAAGAACAGAGTCTGACCTCTCCTTTTATTATTATTATTTTTTTTTGGAACTACTGAGCATTTGCTTCTCCTGCTGACTTTAAATAGAAGCCTTGGGGACTCCATGCTGTTAAGAATGAGGCCTGTGATCATTAGCTGAAGGACCTGATCATAAAAGGGATTCTTATCTGAGTCCTAGGGCTTCTTTGCATGGGGCTTTTCTTGGAAAAGAAAGGAAATAGATGAGAAAAGAGACAGTCCAGATGCTAAATTTTTACTACTTCATCAGTCTCTGAGTAGACCTGATGGTTTCCATGACCATCGTTCTGATCTCTTCTTTCCAGCCTTTCTCTTATCTCCACCACCTGAGACACATTCTGTATCTGACTTTTTGTTCTCCTCCTCACTTTCTTGTCTTTCTTACCAGTCTTCTCCCTTGCATTTCACTTAACATCTCTCTGATAATTATTCTGCTTCTTCCCTATCCATTTCTGCCCCTCTGCCAAGATTAAAAGAGGGGGAAATGCCTAGGAATACCTCACATACCCTGGGAACTACAATTATATTTGCTTTAATTCATTGCTAGCTGTTCTGGACAAAGGGACGGGCAGAATCCAACCTTGCATCCATGGGGTTAACGTGGATTGGTGTCCTGCTGGAGAGGCACATATCCAGCTGGTTGTTTGCATCCTGCCTTGCATAAAGACAGCCACACACACAGTTGGTTGTTCACTAGGTCCTATCACAACAACCATAGCTAATACCATGGTGAATCAGTTGACCATAACTTTTTGGCTTCTGTAGCTTGCGAAGATGAGCACATTCAAAATTCACTAAATGAATTATTACATTGGTCCGTGATTACTTTGAATTTGTAATTTCTTTCGAAGACATGAAGATTTAAATAATCCATTTAGTCACTGTTGTTCCGTATTAATTCAGTGTTTGGTTAGACTCTGGGCAGGCTACAACATTAGGGTCATTTTAACTCCTGTTTTCATTAACCATTATTATATCTGCCCCTGAAGTGTATGCAAATGAAGGGTAGTATGAATTTGTCAGAATTATTGTAACTCCATTCCACTTGTCAGGCATAGCGGGCTCCTCTCTAGTTCATTGTTTTGGGAAGGCTGTTCTGCACTTGTCTCTTTAATTTCATTTTGCATGCAGGGCTGCTGGTTTCTGCACTGTAGCCCGTGCTTCCCATGGGGGTTTTGTTTGCTCATGGAATTACCCCTGATGACAACACCACACTTCAGGCCTGCCTGGGTATTCCTTTGTGTCATTTCGCACTACCCATGCACATACCCTACATCGCTACATCCCTTTAAGAAAATAGTATTATTTATTACCACAATAACTAAAATTCACTGTGCAAGTTGAGGGGCAGAAAATGTTCTCTCTCTCCAGAGAATGCCAGTCTGCACAGAAAGCAGAGCTGATATAGAATCAAGAAAATCTCAATGGATTATTTTTTTACATAAATACATGATAAAGAGAAAAATTAATTAGGGCAGCACAGTTGTTCCTTGTCGCTACATAAAAATACTAGAAATAACTACGCAGTATTTTGTGTTTTATTGTGCACACAGAAATTTTTATCTGGCTTACTGATTAATAGGCTCCGGAGAGGCTGATGATAGCACAATGACACTTGGTCTGTGATGATAGTTTATGTGCTTCCCCCAGCTCTTCCTCACTGCTGGGTTGATTGAATAGAAGAAAAACAATGGATTTTACCCTGCTTGCAGTGTTCCAGGTACTTTTCCTTCTCCTTCCCTTCTCCATCTCCTGACAAAAAATGATAAGTCAACACTAAGGCAAAGTCATTATGGTGGAAGAAATGTGAATGCACTTGACTTCTTGTTGACAGACCGCAATTGCTCTATTTTTCTTTCAGGTTTTTACAATCATTAACTTCACTGATGTTTCTCCTAACTTCTTTTTACAGATATATGTTAAAGCAGAGTGATACATTTCTCCATATACTTGCCCCAAAATGTAGGGAAAGAGAAGTAACAAGCCCTAATCCATAAGCTTTTGATAGAAAAGGAGAGCAGGACGTGTGAATTTGAAGAAAGGTATCAAAGCAGTGGGGAAAGCAGCAAGGAAGGCAGGCAAGAACACCTTTGCTGGCTGGGGATTTCCTTCATTTCCTAGTCTATTCTGTGATGGAGGATTTCTGCTGCCTGGGCAGGCAGGAACTGTACCTGAGTGCAGCAAGGGAAGAGTGGGTCTTCCCTCTATCCACAGTCTCTTCAGGGATCCAGATCCCATCAGGACTCTTCTGGTACACTCCACAAAAAGATTGGCTCTTTTTTTTTCCCCTCAAGATTATTTAAAAATTCTACTATGTGTGTTGACAAATTTTCACATAAATTATCTAGCAAGTGACTAAAATTAAGAGACCCAAACAAACTTGTTCATTTTGCTTTAAGATATCCAAGTTTTAAACAATCAGTGTTTTATAAGCCCATAATGGACCAGGTCAAAAAACTTTATGCACTTAACAAAATCGAAGAGATTCTACTGCAGTTTTCCATTAAGGTTTTATTTATCTACTCTTTCCACCTTCAGAGTGCCATGCACTAAGAGTTTTCCATAAGAAGGACCTATTTCCTACTGGAATGCAATGTGGTTGAAAGTTTTATCACCCAGTCTGAAAAAGTTCATACAAGAAATTCCATTTTGAAGCAAATCAGAAGTCTAAATTCCTTGTTGTATGTTGTGCTTACTATCATTATCATAGATAGTGTAATTAGATAGTAGAGATTCAGTCTCACAGGGGGCCAGACTGAAACCTGATGGGTCGGTTTTGGTTTTGTTTGGTTTCTTTATTTGTCAGTACAGGGAATGGATTTCTTAATCTAAAAGTGAAGCAAATAGATGTAACACTATCACCACTTTCTCAGCAGTTCACACATACCTTTTAGCTTGACTGATAATGTGTTTAAATAAAGAGTTTAAAATACCTGAAGAACAGATTTTCAGCTTTTAGTGAAACTCAGCGATATTTGGTTTTTTTGAAAATTGTTCCTCTCATACTTTCATTGTGCTTTGAATGGTAGATTTTTTTTTTTTCTTATAAGGAAAAGCAACAACACAAACGCTGTAAAATCTTCCCAGTTTTCTGCATGTTAATTTTATTCCAACCATTTCATTTCCAAGCTTCCTACAGGCTAAAGGGAAGGAAAAAAATGGTCTTGCAATACAGACAAATGTTAGCAAATGGAGGCTATTCCAGTGCAAAACAGCATTAATTTCACCTAACTTTAGGCATGTAGAAATGCTTTGGGTGCACTCTCACTATACCAAGGAAAGAAGAGCATCTCCTGGACAATTCTTTAGAGCAGTGCAAGAGCAGCTTGTCCTGAGGACTTGGTGCGCTCCTTTTAGAATGGGGAGGAGGTTTTGGACTAGCCTGAGTCTAAACAAGAACCCTTTGGTGTATGGTGCTTTAGAAGCACACCTGGAAGGCAGGTTCCAGCTCTGACTCATCAGGTGGCACTGCCCATGGCTGCTCCACAAGGACCACCAAAGGTGAGCAAAGTTTCTCAAGGGCCTCCCTAACACTGTGCTAATGTGGGGTGAATTTCCCCACAGGTACTTTGCTGCTTCCATTTTAAAATATTTCTAGGAATGTATCTTGACGTCAAAGTTTTAGATAGTTCAAATTATGTGTAAAATGAATCTCTGAAGTATAAAAGCCATTCTCAAGTATCATTGATTCTAAAGAAGTTCGTCTTCTGTGCAAGCATTTCTTGAATGTACAGAGTTTCAGAAGTACTCATTTCTCCCTCTCTGAATTTCAGAACCATATAAATTGCAGATTGTCAAATGAATAGCAAAGGGCTGCATTCAGCAGCCAAATCGTCTGCCAAAAATGTTAACTGAGCCCTGCAACGAGCTCTGAAATTATTGGTTCTGTCCTAGGGCACAGGGACCTGCACAGAGAGGAAGAGCAGACTCTCTGATTCTCACTGAAGTACAAATCCTGAAAGAAGCCTTGGGAAAGTTTTAATTTTCTCTGAGTTTAAAAACAAAGAAATACAATACAATAACTGATGAACAAGGCTCAATGTTCAATGTTCAGCCCTCACTGTGTATATCTGCAGTCTTCAGAACAGCAGAGGACCTAATTTTTCTTCTTTTGTGCAATAAGTAGCTAGGTTATTTCGATTTTATCATTCTCATTGTGGCTTTTTGATTTTAGTGTATTTCCCTATTGAACATGAGAAATAAAAATGACTTCTTCTAAATATTATCAAGATTAATTTTCTGTCTTACCAGCTAGTGAGGTGAGATATTTATGCTAAAAGTTCTTTTTGTAACCTTTCTCCTCTAAGAAATCCTAGTCTGAAAGGTGGAAAAGCTCTATAATGTGTTTTTACAGGTTTTGCTTCATCTTCTTCATTCTATTCAGTATTTTCCTCTCTCTATTTCTCTTCTTTCCAGTGCAACATTTTTAATGCATCCAAAACAGAAAAGCTTCTCAAGCCAAGAAATACAATTAATGCAAAAAGCAAAACAAAATAGTGAAGGAAAGTGTTCTAAAAATTAACCTCCCATGTGCTGCTCAGTAGACTGAAAGTTTCGAGAGCAAAAGCATGGTTTAAGTACCTAAAGCAAATTTAAGATCCTAATTCCTGAATTATAAAACCACTGTATTTTAAAATACAGTGGATACAAAGAAGGAGGAGCCTGTGGGACCATATATACAACTAAAGCAAATCATGAATGTATTTTGCAGAATTAGGATATAAAACTTTCCTTTCACTTATATCAACACACAAAGTCTGAGGATTCATTGCCTTCTCTTGCTTTCACAAGTTGCATTTAATTTCATGTTAAACGTGATGTGCTTGGTATTTACAGACTAAACCAAGAACTTGTCCCCATCCTTCTTCAGTTGCATTTAACTTTGTTAATACTCACTGCACAGACTGACACCATGCATGCAAAGTCTTAGAAAAGCTATTTTGACAGTTTTCCTAATAGGCTCTAATTTGGAAACGTGGGTTTGTCATGGAAAATCAGCTCTAGAAACTAAAACAGGGCTTGATGAGCACCTGTAACTGAAACCCAGATGATTCAGTGTTTCAGTTGTGAGGATTATACTTAAACCTACATCTTCTGACTTCCCATGTCAAGTTCTGTTCAAGTCAGTTCTGTGCCTGTCCTACTTGCTGTCTAAATGCTTACAGCCTTAAACATAGTGATCATGCTTGCACACCCTCTTTTTTTTACCTCAAAATGACATTCATCCAAAGTATTTTACAATCCATTTTGAGGAACACTGAGGTTTTTCAGATCACATACTAAACACTGCAAGGAACTGGTTGTTCACCTTCAAAGACAAATATGCAGAGATGTTTGCTTGAGAGAAACTGTTCAGGGGTAGTCTGAGAGGAAAAAATGCCTTCTGCTTGTTCTTTTTAGGAAAAGGGAAGAAATAAGAGATTCCTGACGTAGTTTCCTGTGAGAAAGGAAGAAAATCCTTCAAATCTGCTTCCTCTCTTGGTTTTCCCTTTATAAGAATTTATTTTACTTTTGCAAGTATGTCTCTACAAATCAGTCTCTTTAACATAAGCTGGGTGTGAATTAAATCCAAGACTTTAACAAAAACTTTATTCACTGTTAAAAGTTCAACCCTTTCTCATAGATTTTTTTCCTAGCTTTTTAGTAAAGTCCTTTTTCCTTGTTCAAACATCCACTGGAACTTTGAGTGTGTCTCTTTCTAGACAATGAATGATCACAAATCAGCAATAACTTATATTTACTGAGCTCTGAAATTTTATATGCCGTGCAATGTTCTTTCTATATGGAATTTTCCACTGGAGCACAAATGCAGGTTTACTTTCTGGGATAATTTTCTGTCACTAATGTTCCTGTTAGTTATCATGCAGATTTATCAAAACTGTAGGTTTCTGAAAATCTTTGCTTTCTTGATGCTTGGAATTTCTCTGATGTCAAAGTCACTGCAGCAACTGCAAGCCGTGTGAGCTTCCAAAGTCACCTTCCACTTTTGTGCATTGGTTTTGACAGATTTGGACCTCAAGAATGTGAAATTGTCCATGCTACTAGAAGGAAGTAAGATAAAAACTTGTGGGTTTTATGTGAGCACAAAAAAGTTTTTGTAGAACTGATATATATAATTTTTTTCATGAGGAACAAAATTTTGTGATCCCAGTGGTGACAGAAGACAAAATTTTAAAGCAAATATGCTGCCTGTTCAATCCCCTTTGACCTATACTACTCAGCAATATCACTGAATGTTAATTTTGAACAGTAGCATTAATTGCCTTGCTGCATCCATGCCAGAATTATTTTTAGATTAATGAGAGATGGTTTGAATTAGAGAAACTGGATGTAGAATGGACATTAATAAACAAAAATGTTGGTGGGTTTAGCCAGTATTTTGGTTTGGACTGCTAGAGAGAAAGGACATTTGTGATCCTGTTATAAATGTCCTGCTTTACTTTCTCAGATGCTGAAGAAGCTCCATTTGGAGCCAAAACCAGCTCAGTGTCCTGGAGCAGCTGCTGCTGGGGGCCTGGGTCTGCCTTCACTCATTATCCTGGGGGTCTCATGAGAGGTCAGTGGCACTTGGGACTCCCTAAGCAACCCTTATTTTGCTCGAACTTTATTTTCTCTTGCTCAGGGAATGGGTATCTCCTCAGAGGAAGGCAGGACTATGGAACTTTGCAGTTCTTCATTCCCCAGGTGCCTGTGGTCCAACAAACTCTTTTCAGGGCACACAGTGCCAGCAGCCTGGGTCAGTGTAATACCATGATCCAGGGGCAGCAAGCCTTGAGGGGTGAGGCAAAGAAACTGTGATTACTGGGAGGAAACCAACTTTGAAGGCTTCTCCTCAGTTTTCAGAAACAGAAGATACTTCAGAAGCAATGAAAAAGTACACTGCTGGAAAAAAATCACATAAAACCTGAAACACAAAAGTTCATTTTGAAAGGCTTTTTGTATTTTACAGAACAATTTGCATTAAAATATCTCCTTTTAAAAAAGAAAGAAAAAACAGTTATTTGAGTATTTTTAACCTGCTTTTCAATCTGTTATTTTCAGTCCCTTTAATTCTGGTGATCTCAGCAAATAGGCATTCACTGTGCTCCATCCACATCTTTTTTATTCACTTTTTATTTCCTACCCCCTTAGATTAACTAGTGGAATGGATAATATAAACATCCCCTGAATACTTCAGTACCAGATTAATTCAACATGCACACACCCCCACACCTCCCTCCCCCCACCCCCCCACTGGCAAGTTGCACTAATTTCCCAACTGCTAGAAAAAGTTACTGCAGAACTGTTCAATTTTTGGGTTGTCACCAATGAAAATGGATTGCCCCTGTGCCCCTTTGTCTCACAGCGTTACAAGCCAAACCTGTGTAATTCAGGGGTTTTCTCTGGAGAAGTTGCTAAGAGATTTCTCCCTTATGAATCAGGTTTTATTTGGACTTCTGTAATCACCAGTGATTTGAATTCTCTCCCCTACAGCTTCTTCCGAGAAGACTAATCAATAGAGTGAAATGATTTATTTGTAGCACAATAGTTATTTTTGAGGTTTATTCTTGCTTACACATCTGCATGCTGGGGATGATTACAAGACAGACACAGTAAAATCTTTAAATGTAATAAAGCACTAGCATTTCATTTAAGATGGTTACATAGGAAAAAATGCAGGTTTTAAAGGCCTTAATATCTCTGTTTGGTTTGTAACATTAAAAATAGCTGTATCGCATTCTCTTCCTTTGGTTCATGATCCGGTCGGTTGCTAAGAAACCCTTCCTCAGGTGGCTTTGAACTTCCTCAGCATTTTCATCTGTAGCCGTACTACCTTGTCGAGCCATAGGATCCTGCTGCTGCCTTGCTGGAATTTGCATTCCTTGCTGGAAGTGGTGCAGCCATTGTGCAGATAAGCAGCTAATTCATTGGTGTGTCAAAGCACCACGCTTTCCTCTTCAATATTTCTTGTCTTCTGGTTTTTAAGTGTATCATTTAAGGTTCTATGTAGTGAAAAAGTGTGCACAAGACAGACCCAGCCATGAAATACTCTGATCTGTTCTGGACCCTCTCTTTTTGTGGCTTGGGCTTGTGCCATAAACGAATGAGGCTCTTCACATCCCCAACCGTGTGCCTTCCACGGAGCTATCGGAGACTCCAGCATGACAGTCTATTTCCTTGCTGTAAATCAAAATGTTTGGAGGGGGTTTCTCCTTCCTCTTTTTCGTGTTTCAAAGAAAGCATGTTTCAGGATAGTGGCAGTGACACAAAGAGCAGCCAGACTGTCGGAGGGAATGGTTTCTTTTAAATATCGTTCCACAGAATTCGGGTGCACTATGTTCAAACTGGTAGCTGTTGATTGACAGGCTCAGAAATAGGTTATGCTGAACACTGCGTTCTTAACTGCACATGGAATATTATATAAAGTAACCTACATACACACCCATGTGCATTTAGGTGAATGTATAGTAAGTTTATTTATTCAGAAAGCACGTTCATTGCGTGTGTAATGCCATCATTGCTTTAATCATCGCTTTTTTATTAATTTTAACATCTGATAAACATTGTAAAGTTCAGCACTTATTGAACTAGAAATAACTCTGAGGGAATATTTATGAATTGTCAAGTTAGAGTTTGTTTTTCAAATTAGTGAACTTCAAATCAGTTCCAAAAGAAAGCAGTCATGAAGGAAAAGCTCTCCACTAGGAAAAATTAAGTCAGCCAGCAACTGGAGGATAAATTCATAGGAAAAATAAATCTGACCATTATATTATGAAGTTGCCTTATTAACTGTGTTTTTGTTCTGAGATTTTCCTTTTTCCTGCTCCGTTGTCTGAATAAATGTCTTTTCTTCTAGCATTTTATACTTTAATATGGATATATGTTTATATTGCCATATTTCTGTCAGAATCATATGCTCATCTAAACCGATTTGCATCTGAGGATTGACATTTGCATATCTTGTATTTGTTAATATTGGGTCATACCCTCAACAGGTGGAAAATGTCGTGTCTTCCTTCACTTCAAGGGAACTGTGCCAGGTGATGACTTTTTTGTCCGTTGTTTCATTTCAACTGGGTTTTGAGTACTTCCAAAATACATACCAATCCGTGAATGTGGTTTTCAAAAGTGCAAACAAAGGAATCAGTATTTTTGAAGAAAATGTAGATTTCTTTATAGGCCAAAGATATCTCAAAACTGTAAGCCCTAATATTTTCTGCTCCTGCAAACTATAAGTTATACAACTTTGTTGTGCTGCGTGACAGTTCTTTGTCTGAAAGGTTAAGGCAGACCTTAAAATGTGCTTAGCTTGCCATATTGTGTTTTTATTTTCAGAGAGCTAATGTGGATAAAGAAAAGAAACCAAAGTGTAGAACAAAGTTAGCTTGGATTTCCTGTGACCTTGGGGTGTTTGGTGAAAATGTGTTCGATTTAGAATTGAATAACAGACAGATAATTTGGGGTTGATCTAATAGCTATAATTAATACTAGGAAAAGATCAAAACTTTATGAAATTTAGCCATTAAAGTCTCATTTTCTTCATTTGCAAAAAAAGCTGTTGCCAAAGGTAATTCAGTATCTACAAACATTCAAACTAAATGATGTCTGAAGTTTTAAAACTGAGATTTCCTCTTTGCTGAATAGCTAAAGAATATTATTTAAAGGATGGAAAAATCGCTTAATCTGAGCAGTGGGTTGAGGCATTGACTTCAGCCAGAAAAGCTATATCTGAAACCAAACTTTGCAAGAGATTTCTGGATATTGTGGCTCAGCTAATTATTTAGACTTCTCTCATGAAAGTTAAGTCTTAATGAGTGTTGTCCCAAAGCTTTTGAGAGCATGAAAAAGATGGAAGTGGAGCAGAATCTGACTCAGCTTTTTGTATTTTCTCTACCAATCAAGCATTTTGATAGAGTCAACAGTTCCTCTGTGGCGTTCTGTAGAGGTTTTCTATTAAAAGAAAAACATTTAGCAAATACTTTGCTTCTTTAGCAGGGAGGAAATGTTTTACCGTACTCTCCAGCTATTGCTTCTCTTTTGCTGAAGTATGTGCTAACATTATACTCTGCTTGATTATCTATTCACCATTTCTCAAAAGGATTTTCTATCTAAGACACAAACGCAGTTAAGGCAGGAACACACATCAGGAGATGACCTGGTCCAGCTCCCTGCTCAGAGCAGAGTCAGACAAACCAGGTTGCTTGGGGACATGTCCAGTGAAGTTTTGAATAACTCCAGGGGTGGAGATTCTGCAGCTCCTCTGGGCAACCTCTACCAGTGTTTGACCACCTTTGAGCTGGGTCTGGCTGAGATGGAGTTAATTTCCTCATAGCAACCCTCACAGTGCTGGGCTTTGCACTGGCAGGCAGAAAGGTGTTGAGAACCTGCCAGAGTTTGGGTACTGCTGGGCAGTGCTCCCACAGCATCAAGGCCATCAGACATTGCCTGCTGGTGGGAAGCAGAGAATGAATCTTTTGTTTGCCTTTGCTTCCATGTGTGGCCTTTGCTTTTACTCCATTAAACTGACATTCACTTGATTGACAAGTTCTTTTTCATGTGATTTTCTTCCCCCTATCCTGCTGAGGAGGGAAATGATGGAGTGAATTGGTGGTCACCTGACATCCAGCCAAGGTCAACCCACTACACAACCTCTCTGTAAAAGTGTTTTCTTTAGTTTCCTGTATTTCAATTTGTTCCAATTGCCTGTTCTCTAGGGAGCTTAGTGACAGGACAGGATTCTGGCTCCGTCTTCTTTACACTCCCCATCAGTTATTTATACACATTGATAAGATTCCCCTGAGCCTTCTCTGCTCCAGGCTGGAGAGTCCCAGCTCTGTCTGTATTCATTCTGACTCTTCCCAGTCACATTCTTGACTTTCATGTGTTTAGAAATGGCTTCCAGGATTGTTTGCCCCATCACTTTCCCAAGAATCAAGAGGAGGCTGACCTCCTCTCTCTGTAGTTCTCTGGGTGCTCCATCTGGCTCTTCTTGAAAATAGGGGTGACATTTGCTTTGTCCAGTTCTCAGGAAATTACCCCAGTTGCCACAACCTTTCACAGACGTTTGGCAGGGCAAATTTTACTTGAGACTGAGGTGAGCACACTGACCTTGCCAGTTTGTAATTCAGCCTTCTTCATGGCCCCTGTCATGCCTTTTCCTGCCCCATTCAGCAGCAAGTCCACAGTCTCCCTTGCCTTCCTTTTGCTGATGAAATACCTGGGGCAGTCCTTCTTGTTGCCATTCACGTTCCTTGCCAAGTTCCAGTCCAGGTGGATTGTGACTTTGCTAAACCCTGGCAAGGTCAGACAGTATCTCTGTATTCCTCCCAGGTCACCTGACCTTGTTTCCACCTTAATGCTTCCTTTTTACGTTTGGGTTTTTTCAGCAGCTCCTTGTTCATCCAAACAGACCTCCTGCCAATTTGGCTTGGCTTTCTCCTGCATGTGCAGATGGACAATTCTTGAGCTTGGAGAAGGTGGTACTTGGAAATCAACAACTTCTCCTTCTCCTTCTCTCCATATCTTCTGGCATGCTTCGAAGTCAGCCCCAGTGTCTGGCCTCCTGAGGTCTGGGCTTGCAATACTGTTCTGCCATTCTCCCTCCTGTCAGGATCCGAAACTCAGGCATCTCGTGGTCGCTGCAGCAGATGACGTCTCTATGAGAAACCACCACCCTCTGGTCTATTAAGTAAGAAAGTAAGACACAAATCTGAAAGTGAGACAAATCTCTGTGACAGAATATGTTTAAGTTTTTTGAAAATAATTCTGACAGGGTGTTTGGTCTTTTAAAACCATGATAATTAATCCTTTGGGGCCAATGTTACAGTGCTTCTGGAATTTGTTTTTTATAAATTATTTCAGGGCAGGAGGTGAGGGCAAATGGGGAGGAAATGGTTTCAGAGAAGTCGTAGGGGAGCCATAAGAAATCTGTGTGTGAAGGCCAAACCACAGACCAGGTCCTGGGTGGGCCAGCTCTCTGCTCTCCGCGGTCCTCACAGGGAAGAAATCATCCCAGTTACAGGTAGTTCCCACCCATTCTTTCAGTTCACAAAAACCAGATTCCCAAGGAGTGTAACAGGGGAGCACAGGATTAGGACAAGACAAATAGGAAAACAGTGGCCTCTGCAGTCTTGCCTTTTCCCAGACTGAAGTCAAGTAAGATGCAGCCACTGACAAGTCTATACAAAACTTTCTGTTCTTTTATTTCAGTTTTTAGCAGCTTAGAGACAGAATCATCTGAGGAATATCTGAACTAATTTTGATGGAGATTTGGTGATAGCAGGGCTGCTCTTCTGACAAGATGAACAGAGGCCTGCAGGAAAGGTGCAGTTTACTTTCTATTTACGTGCTATTGAAAAGCCTTGGTATACTTAGTAGTACTTGGAGTACTACAATAATGCATTTATAAATGTAAGAATTTATGTTAAAAATCTTCCTTGGTTTTGGTTTATGTAGCAGGTTCATAACATATCAACAAGTAATTTTTCACTTAGAAAAAAAGTTATATTTCAAATCAGAAAGATATTCTTGAGAACAGAAAGCAAAATTTTAAGTGGGGCATATAAAAATGATGCTAAAACTAACAGTATTGATGCAGAAAAAAAATGCTAGGGGATTTTGCAAGGAGATTTTGCAAAGAGATAAGTCCATGAATAACTTTTTCTGTTTTGTTTTTATAACACTCTGGCCAAAAACATCAAAAAGTGCTGGAAAAGCCTTGTAAAATCATTTAGCCCATTCCTCAAACCCCTGCCAGTGCATTCTCCACTGTCTTGTCCAAGCTTAACTGCATATGACCCAAACAATGGGTTTCCACCACTTCTCTTGGGAGATATTTCTACACTATAATAGATCACATTGTTGGGAAATTTTGCTAAATGTTCCTTCAGTCAGTCAATCCATTAATTTTACTGACAGGCTACTGGGTCGCCATAACCAGCACATCTTTCTTGCCGGTTTTCTAGTCTTCAGTTACTTGTAGGTGACCAGAGCACACTCTCCTTCTGGTCATCACTCAGCTTAGGTAGCACACCAGGGATTAGAACATTCATTTTTTCACTACTTTTACAGGATAGTTTCTGCAGTTATTTTCATTGCTTTGCCAGTTCATTGACTTTCTTTGATGTTCTGGTTCTTTTCCTTCCCATTTCTGATCTCATATCATTTCACCTGGAAGGGACTAGCATCAGATTTGAGTTACAGCAATGAGTATTTCTGATTAGTTCAGTCAACTTTTCTCCTTCCTGCTGAAGGAGATTGTTAAGACATTTTTATAATATTTCCTGAAAGACTGAGACAGGTTGGCATTTTGCTTGCAAAATATTCTGTGCTGTTGGCAGAAATAAGGGTTACTATTAAAAATAGAATGCCATTTATTATTTTACATTTCATGATGTCACATTTCAAGTGCCTTTAATTTTCTGTTGCAGGAAACATTAAAACTATGAATAAAACCTTCTTTCTACCTGGAACTAAAATGCTCCCTCCTCACTTAATTATTTGTTCATGGTGTGCAGCCAATCCCACATGGGGACCCTTCCATGGTCTTTGTCAGGCCATGAGAGGTAAGAAGAGATGATATTAATTCAGCAATAATTTGTTTATTTTCTGTTTTACAATGTGCTTCACTCTCAAGTGACACATGCAGAGACCTGTTCCTTGAAGGATGGCTCAAGTTTTCTCAGACATCTGTTTGTCTAAAGGTCTTTTGCATGTTCCAAAAATTAATCCAGCTTGGTTCAGGATTCAGTACCCAATTTAATCACTGTAGAAGAATGGGCATGACTTACACTTTCATAGAGTTTTTTTCATTCATCCCTTATATATCATGTAAATGTGGTAAGCGTTAATGAATCTGTACTTTCCCTTTGCTTTCAGTCACCATCCACTGCAACTCTCATATGAAAGGCATTTTGTTCCTTTATAAGAAGCTGTGAAAAGCTACCCTAATTTTAAACTAAAAATATGTTTGATTTTGGAGTTCTTATGTGTAAAAAGTAATAACAAATTGAACGTCTGCAACATTCATATAAAAATGAACAATGGATCATGTAATTCCATGTGTAGCTAATTCATTACCGAATTAACTAATGTGAGTTTTTGCTTTTAATGGAGAGAAATATGGAAAGACAAAGCTTTATTTTCTGCATATGGGTTAATCAAGTTGCCTAGTGAAAGAAAGTTTCAACTTTCACAAAGTGAAAAATGTTTCAACTCCCCTACAGCAGGGGAGTTGAAACTAGATGGTTTTTAAAGTCCCTTCCAACCTGGCTATTGTAAGATTCTGTGAAGTGGACACTCTCTAATGCTTACAGGGCTTTTTTTTTTCTTTGCTTTTTTTTTTAAATTTCTTTCTTTTTTGTTTGCTGCTGTAAAAGGCAGCACTGAAAAGAGAGGAGCCAAGCAAAGGAGAAGCAGTGACATGACACTTCTTGAGAAAATGCAAAGAAATAATACTCAAATGATGGGATTTGTGTGGAGAATGCAGTCAGTAATCATGTAATACAAGAAAACTTTGCCTTGTGGTGATCACCAGCAAAGCTCAAGAGTCATTGAGAAGGAAAACCTTCTCAGTTCTCTGATTTATGAACTATGCCTTGCAATCCACAGGGACAATGCTTTCCATATACTGGGCTTCCCTTTTGTTTCTGACTACTACCTGTCCTTTCATCAGTGTGTTCACAGCTGCAGGCTCAGAACCCCAACTGTAAGATTTCTGGGCAATGTCCTTGCCTCTTGTTTAATTACAGTATTAAGCACACATACATTGCTTTATAAACAGGAAAAAAGTGTTGAGAATCCTTAATCAGAACTGCTAATCACAGCTTTTTAAATGTGTTTATACAGAAACACTAGGCCACTTTCCACAGTAATTTAAATCTCTTGCACCCTCACTAGTTTCAACAGAAAAAGGCAAGAGTAGGGTAAGAATAAAACAGGTTGGGATTTGTCTCTGGAGGAAAAAATCCAGGTCTGGCATTTAAAGGTAGGCTGTAAAGCACTTGCTCAGCTAAGACTGACAAACTTCCTGAAGATTTACACTGTAAAATTTACAAAGAGGAAGAGATGCTAGAAACATAAGCAGTTTTTCACAGCTGTCAGTCTCAAAAGCAGTGTCGCTGACACAGCCACTGAGAGATGTGTCAAAGTGAAGAACAGGTGAAAGAAGAGCATCTGTGGTTTGGCAAAGTACTTGACTAATCAAGCCAAAGATGGAAGCAATTTCAATTGCTGCATGTTATTATGATACAGAAGATTTCCATAAATGTTAAGGACCAAGAGCAGGTCCTATTTTTCTTAGGTACTTTATGAAGTCTTACAGAGACACTGAAAGAATAAACCTAACTAATTGTGCATAATTGCTGGAAAGGAAAAAATATGTCCCTGGACTACTTGCAATCATGTTGTGATTACCTGGGCTGCAGTATATTCACTTTGATAACTTGGACTCAGTGAATTCTGCTGAATCTACTTTTTACTCTTCTGGAGTAACAATTCCATATATTTCCTTAACGTCTGCCACTTCCATTAACCCCAGTGACAACAGGCAAGCTGACCTTTTTCTTATGGATTTACATAGGTTGGTATCACTCTTTTCATCTCCTGTAGACAAATAGAGTCAGCAAATTACCATTTCCAATGTCATAACAGTATGTAACCAACTATAATCTTTATATATTCTCCTTATCAGTTGTTCTGAGTTATCCCGTGCTCTCCTCTCCCCAGATTTTGAAAAAGACTCATAAAAGCAGCAAGCTACTGGAATATATAACTCTCAGAGCTTTACAACAGATGATTGGAGTGTTATTATCTTCTGAAGAGATGTGGATGATGTGGAAGGAAATTATCCTGGGATCTAAATCCTGGTGTATGTACTATTTAAAGGGAGTTATGAATGACAAGGAGTCACAGTATTTGTTCTATTCAAAAAAATCCAGTAGTGGTTTCACTTCAGTTTCATTATCTCTGGGATCTTATGCAAGGAAGCATAGTTTTACCTAATATTTGAAGTTCTTAAAATTATTTTTCTCATGTAATTTATCACTTCTGGTTTTTGTCCCATTGCTAGGTTTGGATTACTTTATCTGACACAAATACTTATGGCTCAGCTCTGACTTCAGATGAACAGACACCATTCCCAGTGAAGTCAATGGGAGCTGCACTTGGATATTGGAGCCTTTAGCCTTAACACAACCAAATATGCTATAAATTATTTTTAAATTGTATTAGCAGAGAACTAGCATTTCCCCAATGCTGCTGATTCTGTTTGTTCTGTATCTATTACTAATTTTTTCAGGAAATGTTTACAAGTGGAGTCACGTATCAAATCTGATTAGCTGAATGGTAACTATGAAAAATAACTGGCTTAGAATTAGGTAGCAGAGACTGAAAGTGCCTTTAGGAATTCAATCAAATTTATGCCCTTGTATATGGAGAGCAATTTAGCTTTAAAATTTGTACCACATGTAATAAATCCAATTTAATTTTCAAAGACCCCTTTGTTTAGCATTGGGTTTAAATATAGTATGAGCTATTTCTCCCTCTACCTATAAAAAATGTAAATTATTCATGTTACCTGTATTCAGTGACCTCTAGATGAACCTTCCCAAACCACAAATGACCTGCTACAGCACAAGTTCATTCCTAGGTTGTGTGCACAGTGTCTAAATTAATCTTTCCAAGCTGCAATTACAGGTTATGTTACTTTTAGTTTGGCTGCAGCAGATGATTAGTTGGTAAATATGACATTTTTATTGGTCTGAGAAAAATCCTTAAATTAGAGCTTTCTGATATTAGAGAATCAAAAGCCTTATAAGTTATCTTTGTATGCCTTGGGCCAGATTGTCAGAACAGTTCTCACCTCTGGTGTGTAGGATCTATTTTAGTTACTGTCTTAAGATTTTTCTTCTGTTTTCATAATATACAACACTAATACATTCCCAGAGGTTCAAACAATATTCTCTTACTTGCCACTTAATGCCTTAAAAGATATTTCTCTCTTATCACTTAAATTCTTCAATTTTCACAACTAGTTCCTGAAAAAATAAAGTAAAATCCCTCCCATGTTTGCTTTCTCTATGGGGAAAAAGGAAACTTGGTTGTTTTCATTTCTTTGACTTGAATGTATATTAAAAAACTGCACAGAGAGCTGAAATTGGCAAAACTATGGATCTTTATTGTCTGGCTGGAAGCTTCTGGAGATCAGAAAAATACAACAAAATGTAGATCTTATTGGTTGTGTTGTAGTCGCATTCAGGAAAAATACAAATTATTTTGATTTAATGACAAAAACCTAAGTTAGGCCGTATAAAATTGGAAATCAGCTAGTGTAACTTATTGATTTTACTCTTGCAACCATTTCTCTTATTTCTGATTCAACCATTTGCCATGGTGTGGGCCCCCTTCACTCTGCCTCAGTGGTTCAAGGTTATGAGATATGAGTAGGACTGTGATCATGATGCCTTTTCCTGGTCTTAAAATCAAGAGGCAAACACGGTTAGAAGGCAAAAAGGGATTTTACCTTTGTATTTATTTTAAGGATCTTTACATGCACTATGTCCAGGTCGAATGCACCTCAATGCACAATGCAATGCCCACCCCCAAAAGATCTGGTATTACATTATAGGTCTTACTAATTAGCGTATCTACCAAAAATTCCCCAATGAGAGGTTTGAATGAGCCCCCCTCCCCAAGGAACCTTCCCCTGGATGGTTCTGTCTTAGTTTACAAAATGTGTTCTGGAGAGGCCTTGGGGTCTGGGGCACACTGATCCCTAACTACAAAACCTCTAAAATGTTCAGTCTCCTTGCTTAAAGTCCAAGAATGTAGGCAAAAAACACTAAGAATACAGAAGTTGTAAAAAGGTATAACAGGGGTATAAAAGAAAAGGCAAAAAATCATCATGGCATCAATCATAACCGTGTCCTCAGCTTCCAGCCTGTTGCAGCAACATTTCTTTGCAAATCTGCATCTCTCCCTCTCATCTTCTTCTTTAGCCTCAGCTTTGGACAGCTCATCCTTTAACTCCCCTATAAGGAGACTGGACCTTGTCCAGGTCCCCGTGGACGGCACCCGGTCCGTCAGGTCTTCAATGCTCTAGTAGTAATAATTTTTTTGTCATCTGGTTAGGAGACATCCCCTTTCCTTTTGGCTAAACCTTTCTTAGTCAGTGGGGTGCCTAAATTGATATCTACCATATGGAAAAAGTACGAATTATTAATTTCCTTAAAGACTGGAAAGTGACAGACACAACTGAAGGAAATCAAACTGATGGATCCATCAGAAGTCAGTAAGAGATAAATTCTGCTTCCTTGTTTGTCTTCATTTTTCCTCTGAATATTAATATGCTTTTTTAAACAGCAGGAAAAACAATGTAGAAAGGATAATCCATGCATCAAAACAAAACAGCCAGGGTAACTACAGGTTTCTGGGACCTGGCAAAAGATCCAACAGTTTCCACAGGCTTCTGGGGTCTGAACGGATGCCTGGAGCATTTTGTACTAATATATTTGGAAAACACTCAAGTCACATAGGTGGCCCAATGAGTGTGAGCTGTATTGAGTGCATTATAAATCCTTGTGCTCAGTCTCAGTTGTTAGTTTCTTTCATCCTGTAGGTTTTTGGGGCTCTAATAAGTGCTGCAGATTGACTGTGGCTTCAGAATTCTGTATAGGTGTCTCAGTCTGCTGTTAAAACAAGACAACTGAATGAAGGCTGGGCATTTTTGGCAAATGGTAGGATATTTGCTGACTTTTTTATCTGGTCAGTTAATTAGCATTAAATTAGCACAGCTAATTCAGTACAATTGTCAGTAGTAGGGTGACTGTCCTTATCAGAAGCCGTCTGACTGACACATAGGTCACTTTGTCATAAGAGACACAAAGGAGTTGCTTGTAGATGTTATCCTTACTGATGGGATGCCAAGGTATGTAAAAAAAAAAAGTTATGGTAGCTCTCTGGATCCTTAGTATTAGATTTCAAAAACCACAGGCAATTCAAACAGCCCTCTGAGAGCAGGGGATTATTTTTTGTTCCTTAGGATATCCATTACCTTTTGGGTTTGCTTAGCTGTATAGCTGCCCAAGGAACTATAAAATGAAGCCAAAGGACCTAGTACGTCAAAAATATCATGTAAGTGCTGTCACAACTCACTTTAATTTGTTGTATAAAGTGCAGGTAGTGACTTATTCCACCATTGGAAACTCTGATTTAAGATCTCAAAATTTAGAGCTATGTCTTTCCAAAGCCATCAGCATTTGACCTGAGACCTCTCCAGTTAAGAAAATCAGAGTGGCAGACCTGAGCTACCTTAGTTGAATACCAGAAGTCGGGACCCTAAGGTCTGTTTACACATCCAGGTGGCTCCGTTTGCAGAAGTGCCAAGCAGCCTTCCAGGGCAAGCTTTGGACCAGGCTCCAGAACAGGGCTTTGACTTAAGGGTTTGGTTTTGACCCTACAAGAAAGATGTAGAGGGACTTTTTATGACAGGATGTAGGGACAAGACAAAAAAAAAAGCGAGTTAGATTAGATATTAGGAAAAAACTCTTTCCTGTGAGAGTGGTGAGGCTCTGGCACAGTTTGCCCAGAAAAATTGTAGATGCCTCACCCCTGGAAGTGTTCAAGGCCAGGCTGGATGAAGCTCTGAGCAACCTGGACTAGTGGAAAGTGTCCCTCCCATGGCAGAGGGGTTGGAATGAGATGGGTTTTAAGGCCCCTTCCAACCAAACGTTTTTGTGATTCTATGAAATTATCAGTTGAGCAGAAGTCAGCACCAGCCACTGACAGTCCTGCCTTTCAGCCACGGCTTAGGGAGGGCCACGGGGCCATGAAGTTGCTTTGCCAAAACTGCAGCTGCAGAAAAGCTGTAGATCCTTGACCCTGGGCCGACGGAGGTGCTCTGGAGTTCCTTGAGGAGCTGAGCCTGCTGGGAGGTGAAACTGTAATACAAAAAAAACTGGTAGTTAAAAAAAAAAAAAAAAAAAAAAAAATGAA
>VZTI01000231.1:735713-755907 GCA_013397865.1 Struthidea cinerea
AAAATTACTACCAGAACACCTATTGATGAAATACTGTTAAAGGGATGCTGGCAGCATTTGAAAAGTGTTCCCAGTTGTGTTTTTAATAACATTGGCCCAGAGAATGAGAATGTGTACTCTGAGTTGTAATAACACTGAGGAATGTACTAGACCACAAACTGAGCATCGTAAAACCGTTGTTTTCACATTTTCCTAATAAAATGCCATGGCATTGTAAATCTGTTTTTATTCTATTTGTAATGGCAGAAGTGTGTTTATCATAAAATCATACCCTCTTTCAAACTGTAGGCCATAGGACTGTGATATAATTCATCCTGTTCAGGATCACGGTTTGCATCACTCCAGTCTGAACAAAAAATTGCAATATGCTACTTAAAATCCCATACTTTCAAAATGCATCATAACACTAAGTGCACACTCAGGTCTGTGCTGACACTTCAGTTTGTGGTAAAGTGAATCAGAAAGTATAAAGCCGTTAAATGACAACATGTGGAGTAAAGTGTGACTATCTGGAACACTTGTGACAGAGGCCCAGTGTGAAATGGCAAACACGACTGATAAGTCATGGTATAATTAAACGTGCTCAAGTTTCAGCTTACTGAAGATTCCTTTCCTCCAAAGTGCCAAACACCCAAGTACCTATTAATTAAATTTACAATTATGCCTCAGTCGACAAATCATGAGGTTGTAATAATTGAGTTCCTTCTAAACCAGACCATTTTATTTTGTGATATAAGTATGTATGAGCAGTGCATCTCTACAGCAATATAAATGTCTGCAAATTTGCAAGGAAGAAATTAAAGTGATTAGATGTATAAGAGCAGTCTTCAGGGGCTCAGTTGTATCAAAATTTCCCACACAGATAGAACATTCAGCAGTAGAGCATACCAAATTAAAAAAAAAACTACAAACTCACTGTGAATTGCAACACAAATGTTGTTCTTTAATAAATTATGACAAAGAAAGCTTTTTAGAAGATAATGGGATTCACTGTAACATCCAAATAGAAGGTGCCATGCTATAAACTATTATTCTCTCATTTTCTACTCCTCTTGGTATGACGCCTGAAGTAAAAAGTGCAAGGCTTTGTGGATATAATGTAAATTATGAATGGGGCATTCTTTAATTGTAAAAAATAGAGCCACAAATGTCTGTATTAATAGACCATTTTGATCTGTACACTTGATTTTTCACTTGAGAGGACAGCAGCTTCATCTTATGCCACTCGAGAGGCCTGATCCTTTCGTAATAAGTACCCACTCCACTGTAAGGCATTGAATACCAGGATCAAGGACTCACTCTTTGTGGCTCTGCTGTTCCCTTCTGGGAACCACCTAAACCAATTTCAGTGGAGAGGTGGAAGTGGGAGAATCATCCCAAAGACAAGAGAAAAAGACCAAACACACTTAAGGAGATCAAGAAAGGCGCAATCTTAACTAGGCTCTGAGCTGAGGCAGCCTCTCGTGTTTTCATTACCTTCTATTCATCTCCTACAGTTCTGCCAGAAAGACGATGCTGCAGGATTTTATTTAGAATAAGAGGGGTTGTGATGACATTGTCTCAACCCATTTAAGAAGCCAAGCATACAAAATATGATTTAGGATACAAACTGAAACATGCTGTGGATACAAAATTTATCATAAAATTACATTACAGCGGCTCAGTCTGAAAGGATCTATGTTTCTCCTTTGTATAAAACATATTGTACCGGACTCTCAGTGGGGATATGTTTTCAGAGCTCATTCATTTTCACAGAGCTGCACAAATCTACACCAGGTGAGGATCTTGCCTAATATTGATTTTCTTCATAACATTCAGCAAGGGATTTAATTCAGGATTAAATGCGTATTTCCTCTCTTCCTGCTAATATTGCATTCTCTCTGTGTTCTTAAGATATCTATGGACAATTGAAACAGAGGTTGGGCATTGATCAATACTAGAAAGGGAAAAAAAGTGAACAAATCTAGTCAGACAAGGTCAATCAAGGTAGTAGATGGAGCTCTGAGTAACAAGACGTTTCAAGGGAGTATAAAATAGTGAGAAAGACTCGTGGACAACTATGACTTCTAAAACTGGGAATGTTTATCCCAAACCATCTTCAAAATGAGGCGTTTCACTGTTGAATGTCTCTAAGCAGAAAATAAAATCAAAGAGGCAGATAGCCCCAGGATGAAGAAGATTGCTAAAGAATAAATTCAGAATTTGTTGTAAAAGCAACTGAAAATATACCCTTCAAAGAATGAGAAATTTTTATTTTTCCATCCTCATGTTATAAAAATATCCTGAGGATGTTTCAAAAGTGGAATAGAAAGTCAAGAAGCTACTGAAGAGGGCCCAGCAGAAGCTACAAGATGATGAGAGGTCTGGAGCATCTCTGTTATGAGGAGAGACTGCAGGAGCTGAGCCTGCAGGAGTTAGACTGGAGACTGCAGATTAGACTGGAGAAGAGAAGGCTGAGAGGGGACCTCATCAATACATCCAAAGATCTCCAAGGTGGGTGCCAAGAGGATGGTGCCAGACTCTTTTCAGTGGTGCCCAGTGACAGGACAAGGAGCAGTGGCTGTAAACTAAACCACAAGAAGTTCCACCTCATCATGAGGAAGAACTTCGCACTGAGGGTGGCGGAGCACTGGAACAGCTGCCCAGGGAGGGCGCAGAGTCTCCCTCTCTGGAGACATTCAAACCCACTTGGACACGTTCCTCTGTCACCTGCTTCAGGTGACCCTGCCTTGGCAGGAGGGTTGGACTGGATTATTTCCAGAGGGTCCTTCCAAACCCAACTATCCTGTAATTCTGTGAAATCTACTTCTCTAACTCAAGCAGCTTGGTATATGGAAGTTATTCATTATTCTATGAAATTTCTGGGGGTCTGCCATAGGTAAATTCAGACAACTGCTTGGGAATAGACTACCCATGTGGGTGCTCGAAATAACAGTTTTAGAAAAACATCTGTATCAAATATCTCATAAATATCTATAACAATTTGTAAAATCAACAAGGCTGCTTAAATTCCCAATAAACTTCCAGCATCTCCCTGGATATGCTGCAGATTTGGACCTCTCATCATGCACTAGAGTAGCTTAGTAAGAGTTTAAAGGAAAATGTACCATCGGGGATACAATTCAGCTAGGGAATTTATCCCATAGAGGAAAGAGAGTCCTTAGAACTGGAGTTATCAGGAGGTATATTGAGACACTTTCAGGTCTATTTTGAGACACTTTCAGGTCTATTTTAAAGCTTTCAAAATAATATTTTCTTTATTCAGCTTTCAACTAAAAAAGAAGAAAAAAATCACATTTTAAAGCAGAAAGCTTTTAGATAAACCATTTTTATTCAGTCAAAACTGCTTATGTCATAAAGTTTATATTCTAGTCTGCTCTAGTAAGTGATGAACCTGATGTAGTCAGAGCATTTCTCTGTTCAGTGCTACAGAATTACAATGGAAGCAAGTGATAGACTTCCACAAATAAAAGAATGGACATAAAGAGAAGACCCTTCATTTTCCTTCTGCAGGGCTTGAAAGGAGAAATGGGCTCCTTGTTACCACACACTTAATGGCTGAAGCTGGATGAAAAAGACAAAGATCTTTTCAACAATTAAAAACACAGTGGTTATAATCCTAATTGGTCTGACAAAGTATGATAATATTTAATGTCTCACATAGCATGTTGTTGTTAGTGACAGAAAAAACAAAGATAGTTAACAAGCAAAAGTAGTGGTTCAGTTTTAGCAACTGTTAGTTGAACAAACTCTAAGGAATCCAGAAATTAAAGATTAAAAAAGGAGTTGACTACAAAAACTTGGGGCAAGGACATGTGTGAGTCTGTATGTCAGAGTAAAGACAACTATGGGTCATCTAAGCAATAACAACTGGAATGCCTGAGTAGATATATATGATTCTTTAAAAATTCAACCAGTCTACCTAAATCTACTGGAAAAGATGGGCAGGCAATCCTCTGCATTGGATCTCTGAAAGACTTAGAGGGTTCTCCTCTCTCCAGTGACCAGCAATAAGACACGAGGAAATGGAATGAAGCTGTGTCAGGGGAACTTCAGAGTAGACATCAGGAGAAGTTCTTCACTGAGGGGGCATTTGGTCACCGGAACAGGCTCTCCAGGGAAGTGGCAACAGCATCAAGCCTGGCTGAGTTCAAGGAGCGTCTGGATGAGACTCTGTTTAGTGACAGGCAGTCCTGCAAGGAGCAGGGAGCTGCACTTGATGATTCTTATAGATCCATTTCAATTCAAGACAGTCTATGATTCTACAATATTGTATCTCACATGAGCATTTGAATATGTCGATGACATCTCTTTCCTTCTCCCTTTTTAACTCTCTGAGCATTCAAATCTAATTTTTTATTCCTTCCTGAAAAATTAATTACTGTGCTTGACAACTGTGGCTATACAGGAATTTGCCAGCTCTTAAAGGTCTTTCTTTGATTTATTATTTAAGGTTTTTTCTGTGCCCAACACAAAAGCTCTTTCCCATCTCATCTATTGAACTGAATGGGAATGGCTTCCCCTTCCTCTGGGAAGTCCGTCAGAAATTTCTCAGTGAACTGATGCAATCTGCAGACTTCCACCAGTCCCTGTGCATTTATCCATTGCAAGATTCCCTTTTGAGGACAGCGGCTGCAGGCTGTGGTAGAGAATTCTTGGTATGAAAAGCTACACAGGTCACCTTTCAGTCTGTTCTTCAGCAGAATATGCACTATTATTTTGAAAACGTTGCCTTGGCTTCTCCTCATGTCTCTGGAATTGAATGCTTTGGCCATGTTTATTCATTCTTGTCCCTTGGGAGAGCATATAATAGGATGTCTTCTTTACTTATAGTTTAGTGGGAAAAGGTTCACTGCTCTGTTGTTCCATGGGATGACTGCACACTGTCCTCTCCTGCTGGAAGCAACCAGTTCGCCATCCATTACTGAATCTCCAGGGAATAGTGCAGTATAAATAATATGTAAATTCTATGAAGAAATCCTCCTCTTTTGAGAAAGACCTTCCAACGAAGTGTTTCCTTGTCACACTAGGTAAACTTATATGAATACACTTCAAATTACTAGAGTTAGCTAAAACCAATCCTACACAGAAAGGTACCAGCCTCAAAGTTTCTGTGCCTGTTTTAAACTTATCTTTATGGTTTGGGAAACAAACTCTTGATTAGTTTCATGTGTTGTGTCCCAATATTTGCAAGAAAATGTGGACGAGGGGTGTGATTGTGCTTGATGTACACTGCCCTTAATGTATGGTCAATGTAGGTAATGGAAGGGTCTTAGGAAGCCCGCACTTAAGCACTTTCTTTAGCATGCATTATACAATGCTAACTGTAGAAAAAAAAAAAGAAAAAATTACATTTCAAATGAATCTCAATTGCTGTGTTTCATTTTGGGCTAAAAAAGAGAATTATTAAAGGAGATGTTTCTGTGATCCGACATTCCTCAAATTAAAAAAAGAGAGAGACGCAGACAGAGAATGAGAGAGAAAGCAGGAAATCAATAAAGCAAGGAAGAAAAAAAGCAAGCGAGCAAGCAAGAACTGCCTGTTAGCCCAGAAATAAAGACTTTCTGCAAGATAGAATCATAAATGAAGAGCCTGTTAAGGAAAAATATTTATAGCTAAAGAAAATGTTCAATAATTTTTAAATATGAGTGAGCATGAACTAAACAGGGATTAAAATATTAAGAGTTCTGATATAGAAATAAAGCTAATAGTAATTAATTTTTTGTTGAAAAAGAATAATGGAGTAGCTAAAAGATAAGGAAAACTGTGTTTTTTCCTACCTTCCTAGGGCTAGTCTGAAGTTCAGTATTTTAAAAGAATTCAATAAAGAAATCTAAACTGTAAAAGCAGCTGTAAATAAAGAGACTTTGAAAAGGGAGGAAATTTCGAGCTGTAGATGGATCCATAACACCAGTATTTTCTCTTATCTTATGGGAATGAACTGCTTCATTCAAGAATATATACAGGAGAGTGTGTTTTCAGATTTTAAAAATGTAGATCATACGCTAGGAGACCCCTTGCACCTCACTTTTTGTTTGGACATGGAATGCTGAATTTTCATCATCTCTGTGAACTATGTCCTCCTCCCATTGGCTAACTTCCCACCTCATCATCTTACTGTCATTTTTTCCTTCTCTTCATTTAGACCTGATTCAAACTGCACTTTGATACATGTAGGTAGGTGCTAATATTCACAAAGGTCATGGGGCACGTTCAATTGAACTAGTGTTGGGGATTAAGCATTTAAGTGAAGCATTTTGAAATGGGAAGGACTCTGCCTAAAAGCCAGCCCTTATTGCTCTGTAAAGAGCAAAAATTTCTGTGCACTGGGGAGAATTCCAAGTGCAAAAGCTCCTGAAGTCTGAGTCCAGCCTCAGTTTTGTGATGGTGCTCCTTTGTCCCTTGGGTTCAAGAGGATCTAGAGCATTGGACTCCACATCTTCCTCGGCTGTTCAGAGTGGAAGACTCAGATCATGATTCAGTTATTTTGTGCTTTTGACCCAGCTTCTTTATATACATTTTAATTTCATTAGGTTACAATCTGTTTGAAGGAGGAGAAATCTGGGTTGTATTTCAAATTTTGTTGGCTGACACTTCATTGCTATAATGGAACATGACTCATGGCAGGTTTCAGCCAACAGTTTTAACTATATACATGAAAGCTGTCTTTAACAGGCATTGTGCCCACTCTGTCTTTCAGGGTCTTATCTTTTCTGATCTGACTATTATTTTTCTTTATACTTAACAAAGTGAGGAGATAAAAGAAGATTATTACATTGCAAACACATTATGCAAGATGCTATATAGGCTTCTGCTTATTCCCACCCCATGCCCACATTTTCCGGTGCACAGCCTGCTCTATAACTTAAATCGTGATGAAACACACGGTGCAAATACAAGGGAAAAGTCTGGAGAAATAATGGGCTTCTATTATTAGAGCTTGACTTCATATTGCAAACAAGTACTGAGAGAACCATATACCTGTTTCACTGAGACAACTTGAAATTAATAGACACTACTCGACCAGTTTAAAAGTTGCAAAATCTGAACCTTTTCCAAAAAAGTTTATTATTTTGAAAATAACTTTCCATAGATCAGAAAAATGTGTAAATAATGGAGCTAGATAATTTCACATTTCACAGAAATGCAGATGTCTTTCAAGAAAAACAAAATTTGGCTCTGTGGTATTAGGATTTCTCCATTTATTTACATGCTGTGTCATATAAGTTGTTGCTGGTGATTTATCTATTTGGGGTTGGGGTTTTTGGGGGGGTTGGTTTTTGGTTTTGTTTGGGGTTTTTATGTTTTGTTTTGAGGTTTTTTGTTTTTTTTTTTTCTCTGTCATGTTTGTGGTTTTTACAATTTTCCACCAATAATTTCATTGCCTTGTAGGTCAGTGAGAAAACTTATTTTGAAGAATTCTTTGTTCGTGGTCTGACTGTGAGTAGCTTACACAATTTGCTAAGCCATTTTGATTTAAAATGAGTCACATGAGATGAAACTCCATACTGGTTAGATACAAATAATTCATAAAAATTTATTTTAATAAAATCATAGAACATTTTGGTTTGGAAGAAACCTCTGTAGGTCACTTGGTCCCAACCCTTACTCAAGATTTTTATGCACAAGCACTCCTGATCACTAATTCAAAATGCAGCTTTCATGACTATGCATTTTTAACTCTTCTATGAACATATCTGCAATACGTTCCTGGTGATGACACATGTGCTGATGTACATATTGGCAGTATCAAAGTTCAAAAAATATAGTTTAAACAACCAGATAAATGTAAATGATTGTGTAAAATACCTCTTTTTATCTGTTTAGTTCTAGTTACAGCCTTGGTTTTTTTTCTCTAAAATGTGTAGCCTTTTGTTTTAAAAAAAATATTTCAGGAGGGTGAGATTTGAGTCAGAAGAGTAAAATTATTTTTGCTTGAGAAGTGAGATTAAAAATGTATCAAAATATGGAAAGGTTATGCTGACCTGAGCAGTAATAAGTACAAAACAACTGATTAGTTCATTTCTGGTTATGCTCCATTTAACTGTTTTCTGCTTGAACCAGCTTTGAAGAACAGCACGAACATGAAAATTTCTAAGACGAGATGGTCATTCACTTAACTCGCTGTGTCTTCTCCATTTTGAGCATGCCCTTGTGCCCCTCTGCCCTAATTTTACTTCACTGCTCCCTGACTTCTGCTTTTCATGCCATTTTGCATGGACTGCTAGGAACATGGGAGGGAGTGAGAGATAGGAATTATTATCTTCAGAGAAGAATCTTTATCTGTATCTTTAGAACAGAATTCCCTGTTCAGTGTTCCTTTTTGATTTCAGTTTTTTTCAGTGAATTTATTTACAGTGGAAGAAGTTGAGTGGCAGGTTGATTGAAGAAACACAAATTTGCAATGCACAGTAGGTAATCAAACACAATTTTCAACCCACCAAGAATTTCAACCTTCAGGAAAGCACATTTGTAGAAAGTTAGTATTACCTATTGGTATAAAAAAGCCAAGCATTTTCTGTCAAAAAGAAATAAAAATACCGTTTTACTGTAGCAAGGTTCAAAATCCATCTTTATTCTTTTTTTATTTTCATGTTTGAGATATTTTGGATATTTATTTTATCTTTTCATATCAGTCTATGTTGATTGATGCATCTCTTTATTCATCCAGTAATTATTTCAGGTCTGAAAATTTAAAGCTCTTATTTAAATCAATAAGTGATTTTTTAAGAATGAGATGCTTGATGCTACAAGCAGAATGGGAAATTCCCCTTGCTTTAGGAGAAGACCATAATTTGAAAAATTATTTCAAGTTCCAATTGCTTAGACTCAGCATCAGCATCAGTTTTTTGGGCTTTGTTTCTAGAAGGTACCTAGGCTTGAGGCTTTTCAAAATAAACAAGCTATCTGAGCTGAAAGCTCTTCTCACACCCAATAAAATACATTCGCTTGTCTTAGTTTTGGTAATTTCATCTGAGTTCACTGAGTCCTTGTGAAGAATGATTGTCTGTCAAAATGTTTTTTCCCAGCAACAAACATTCACAGAATCCATGAAACTCATGTAGTTTCATGAAAAAAATTCCCAAGTCATTAATTAAAACCCATTTTACCAACTATTCTTTCTGTCAGCTCTGGTGCATCTGATACAACTCCCTGAGCATGTGATACATCAGCCTGATCTCTGATTACTTTTCTTCATTTTTTTGTACAATAGGGCCCAAAGGACCTGAGTTCAGAACCAGTTAGACATGAGAGCTCTATGTCCCCGCACGAGACGTAGCTTCCACAAAAAAAAAGCTTTCATTGCCAGTGATAAAGGCAGCCCATTTTTATCTCCCATTTTACTCACGCAGAATGGAGTAGAGGGAGATTAAGTGATTTGGCCAAGGCTCCCCAGGAAATCTGAGTCCAGAAGTCCTCAGCTTTAATCCACAAGACTATCTTTCCTCTGCTAGGAAACAGATGTTAAATTGGAAGTTAATTTTGCCATGAAACTTTTTTTTAAGAACTGTGAAAGGCAAACAGTCTCCAAGAATGATTACTTAGCAGGCTACCAGCTCTGCAGTCTTGCATCTTAGAAGTAATTCATTCCATCTTTGCTGGCAGGCTTTAAAAGGCCTTTTGTTTTCACTCACTGATTAGTATAACAATCTATTTTGAAAGATATGTGGGCTGATAGGGGGTATCATTTATTTGCTTCAATGGTAGATTTTTGCAACAAAATATATGAAGCTTTTAAGTGTTGCAGATTGAAGCCTCCGATGTCAGAGACAAACGTTGGGATTATAAATACAGATCTTCTAAAGTACTGTAAGTACTGTAATCAGTAACAGATACTTGCATCATTCACTTGCCTCCTTTAAAGTGCTGAAGGCTTTTCCTTCCAAAAACCACAGGCACATATATTATCAGTCAAAATTAACAACTGAGGCAAACATGCAACCTGAGTTAATTCTATAATTTCTGTTGCTTTATATAAAATTCCCATTTAATGCTAGACTGCAGCACATTGTGGGTTAACTCAGAATTCCACTTGGCCTTCCTCTCCTCCTCTTTTCTGCTATTCAAATCAGTCTTCTGGAAAATTGGCCTCAGTACTAGTGACGTGCTGCTGAACTTACAAGATCTCAAGAATATCCTACCAGATTTCATTCTTTTGTTGTAGAATTGTTTCCATCTGGGGCCTAGATATAAACTTGGAAAATGTAAAGACTTTTCCCTCTCACCCTGACTGCATTCAAAACATTGGCAAATAATCCTCCTTGTCAATGCTGTTCATACTGGATTAAAACATTGGAATAAATTATATTTCTGTGGGTGTAGGAATTAGTGGCATTTATTGAAAGTTTAATGTACTGCCTAACAATCCAAGAAGCAACTATATACTTTAAAATCAAGTGAAAATTAACATTGAACATAACAGAATACAAGAGAATAGTAGATTCTGGAAAGAAATATTGGTCACACGAGACCAGATCTGCTAAAGAGCGCAGTTACACACATTTGCAAGTGCTTCATTTGTGTAGAGTCACAATGTGTGAGCATAACTCCCTGGCTTAAGTCCACATAGCTGTTTTACTGAGCTGGAGTAGCTAAGCTGGGAACAGAACCACTGTTAGCTCCTCTACACTCAGCAAAGGCACTGGTGACTATATATCTAAACCTGTGCCTCATGCAAAATTAAATTCATGCTTTTTATTTGCTCTGTGCTACCATGTCAAGTGAAAATGCTTTTGATAGGAGTGTCATCTATAAAAATATTGGTACTATATTTACTATATTGGTACTATATTGTATTGCGGAATTAAGCAAAAAAAAGACATAGTATGCCGGAGGGGAGCAAGTTACTTCATGCTTTTCAGTGTCTGCTTGGCTTATGTTTCCTGGTGTACAGCAAGATTTAAGTGTTCATCATTTGACAACACTGTCACTGCCTCCAGCCTTTGTGCTAGACATTTGTACATAAACTTTTGCGTGGGTGTGTGTTTCTGTGCCTTCACTACTGTTAGTGCAGCAAGAAACATTCTTATGGCTTCTACAATAAAAACTCATTCAACACTGAGAGGACTTTTACAATGATAACTGGAATTTGAAACATGCCATCCTAGGCACTCTAAACTAATAGTCCTTCTTTTTTTCTCCACATCTCCACAGAGCAGCAGTAACTCTGCAAGCTGTGACCGGTTTTTCTGCTTTATATATTTATATCAATTTATATTTATATTTATATTTATATTTATATTTATACATATGTATGTATATATAAAATCTATCTATATAGTGTCCACCAGTATCCACACCACTTTTAAATGAAAATGTAATCCCTGCATTCCTGACTGGCAGATATTTATTATCCTCCTTTTGTCAGTAGCACTGATAGGTTCATGACCAAAAAAAGGTCTGCAAAGAATGAGCACAAAGACCCTTTCTGTACTCAAGCACGCTGACATCCAGTTTCATTAGTGTCCGCAACTTACAAGTAAGAGTTCTGTGGGTGAAGAGCAGCTGTGCTGGGACCCTTCTCAGACACACCAGGGATGTTGTCTGCATTACTGAGCCGTGCAGAGCAACAAGGGTGCGTTTGCTCGTCAGTGCTGAGGACATGACATCCCCACACAATCGCTGTCCCTGTGTGGGAAATGGCCTTCCAGGGTAGTCTGCTCCCACAGGCTGAAGGCCACTCGCAGCTGCAGCGCACTGGGTTCATACCTAGTTCACCATTTCCAAGAATTTGGGTTCATGGGTGTAGGCATATTGTTGATGGCCTGAGCCATGCTATAAGGCATGGTTAATATTTTCCAAGGTGTAGGCCTAGGCCAACTATGGCCCTCAAAAAGCTGTTTGTGGCCTCTGATATTAGTTGTTACAGATGCAAGAGCTCTTCCATCTTATACCTTCCCAAATATTATTTACTTTGCCCTTGCATACCTTGAATGTGAAGTGAGATGTATGTCTTTATTTTTCCACAGCATGCCTTTCAGAACCATCACAATTTTTTAAAAAGCAAGAGGTATCAGTCTTCTTCTTAAATATCGTTTTTCCAATTTATTTACTGATGCAGTAAATCTCAAATTCCCTCAATATGGATAACCTCATAGCTCTGAGTTTTATTCATGCACTTCTTCCTTTCACATAAATTTCATAGATTTTGGAACTGATGCAGCCAGTCCTACTTACTAGTTGTCTCATTTACTTTTATAATTATAAAATGGATTCTTATTCATCTGCTGCCAGGGGGTTCTCTACCGGCCTTATGGCGAGTGCCTCTGGCTTGTGATGCTGCTGTTTTCCTCTGCGCCGGTAGTGTGTGCTGGCATTAACCATCAGGTAGCACAGCTCCTTCCACGTGTCCGCTCTGCCTCACAGCCTCTGGCGAGGCAGGGACTGCCCACAGTGGGTTATCATGAGGCCTGAGTGAATCACGGCATAATTTTGGTTGGAAGGGACTTCTGGAGGTCACCTGTCCGGCTTTCCACTAGCACTAGAGTTTATTTTCTGTGGAGCAGGTGGCTTCTTTTGCTCAACAATTTATTTTCCATTCTTCGGGGTTCACTTCCAGGGGTGTGAGATTCCAAAAGTTAATCTACTCCTAGGAATTTGGGGGGTATAGGCACCTAAAACTTTAAGAGAGATTCTTCATTTTTAAATCAATTAGAAGTTTTTTGTGCCTCTCTCTTTTTCTAAGAAAAAAGATAATTTTTTTTTGTGCAGCTTTAGTAGCAAATTCTGTAATAATTTCATGGTTAACTGTGCAAATCTGGTGGGGCAAATGAAAGCTATCAAATTATTCTTCAAATAAAACATTGATTTTCAAGAATAATTTCATTGATTGAAACTTATTCCTGCCTTCCTTTTTTGAACTTTCTGGTTTAAAAATGCAGACCATTAAGATAATTAAACTTTTTCTGGTAATTTTATGCATTTTGATAACAATGCTGATGAGACTTTTAACTGCTCAGTTCTTTCACTGAGGGCATATCTCTAATTCATCTTGCTTGCTTTATTCAAAGTTCAATCCTGGACAAAAATTCTGACAGAGATGAGCTTCATTCCGTGTATAAATACAATGAAGTCATATAAGGTAATATAAGGCCTTTTAATAGTACCTTATCTTCTGTGAGTACATTGGGGCTTTTTGAAGGCGCAATTACTCTCGAGCCTTGTTCTTGCTTGTTAAATACTTGAGCTGATGGATAGTACAACCATGGGAAACGAAGGTAATCCATTGCCTCATATGGAATCATAAAATCATAGAATGGGCTGGGTTGGAAGGGACCTTAAAGATCATCTCGTTCCTACCCCTGTGCCATGGGCAGGGACACCTTCCACTGGACCAGGTTGCTCAGAGCTCCATCCAGCCTGGCCTTGAACACCTCCAGGGATGGGGCAGCCACAGCTTCTCTGGACAACCTATGCCAGGGCCTCACCGTCCTCACAGTAAAGAATTTCTTCCTAATCTCTAATCTAAACCTACTCTGTGTCAGTTTGAAGCCATTTCCCCTTGTCCTGTGACTACATGCCCTTGCAAAAAGTTCCTCTCCAGCTCTATTGCAGGCTGCCTGCAGGTACTGGAAAACCACAATTAGGTCACCCCAGATCCTGCTCTTTTCCAGCCTGAACAATCCCAATTCTCTCAGCCTTTCCTCATGGCAGAGCTGCTCCATCCCTCTGATCACCTTGGTGGCCTCCTCTGGCCTGGCTCCAACAGGTCCCTGTCCTTGCTGTGCTGGGACCCCAGAGCTGGATGCAGCACTGCAGGTGGGGTCTCAGCAGAGCGGGGCAGAGGGGCAGAATCCCCTCCCTGCCCTGCTGCCCACGGGGCTTTGGATGCAGCCCAGCACATGGGGGGCTTATCTACACTGTGCTTTGCTGTGGGAAGTGAGGGAAATCCTGGAAAGATGGCAGTGACACCTGCCTGCTCACTGTTGGCAGTGAGCTGAGCATCTGGAGCAGAATAGGAGGCCACATCTGTTTGCAAGTGAACATTTGTCTGTAGGTATCTACTTAGCAGGAAATACCAGCTGGCAAGAAAAGATTGGTTGTCTATGCCTAACATTAATTAGAAATGAGAAATCATTCTGTTGTTTTGGACAGATCTAGACAGTAAAGTGGAACCAGTGAAGAATTCTGTTGTGGCTTCTGAGGTAGCACAAAGTGCCTTGTGGTAGCTCAAGAATGACAGAATCGCAGAAAATTCATGTTGGAGTCACTTCATGCCCAAAGCAGGGCCAGTATCCAAGTAAGCTCCAGTCTTTGTCCTTCTGGTTTCTGTGAAGGAATCTCTGAGGATAGAGCCATCACTCTGGGAACCTCCGCAGAATTTTCCACCCCTATAGTAATATTTTTTGCTTATGTCCAGCTGCAGCTTTCTCCACTGCAATATATGAGCATTACCTCATCTGTACTGTGCACCTCTGAGAAAGATTTTACGCTGTTTTCAGTCATCTGAAGAAAAAGCAAACTGTGATTTTTCCACTGTGCAGCTCTCCTGCTGGTATAGAGACCTAGGCAAATTCCACAAAACAAATGGCAAAAACCGGAGCACTTCCTGTTTCCCTGCTCAAACTGAACTTGGAAGAGGGGTATGGTGTTGTCACCATAACTATATAAACCCAGGCTGCAGTTCTGGTATCCAACAGCAGGAATCTTTCAGGAGGGAGGTAGGGAGAGGTGTAGAAAGAATGTCCCATTCTCACCATCTTTGGTGAAGCTGGAATTTCACCCACAGAAGTGATTACTGGGCTTGCATCATTTAGGATCTGATGAAAGACTGTGTTGTAAACAGTGGTTGACAGTTCCTGCACAATGGTCCACAAGTAAGTGTAGGTGACACTAGGCCATACTGGAGAAAGTTATGAAGCAAAGCAGTTTTCCACATTGCTGATAAGACAGCTTCTCCAGAGCTGAAATTAGACATCTGGGGTTTACTGTCTTAGCAGCAGCAACACAATTACTAATAGGGAATTCTTCCTTATAAACATTTTATTGTTCCTCCTGCATCTCTCAAGGGTGCATCAAAAGGTTACAAAGTCTCCTTATTTGAAGAAAAGCCCTTCCCTGTCTAGATGAAAGTTTGAAGCTTCAGTGGAATGCAGAAAATGACTTTGTAGTATGTGCATTACATTGCATATTGTCAAAACCAGACAAGCTTGAGAGGTCCATGAGGAACGTCATGTGGTTTAACAAGACGAGGTGCTGATGCTGCACTTGAGATGGAGCAACCCCCAGTACCAATCCAGGCTGGGGCTGAACAGATCCAGAGCAGCCCTGGGAGAAGGATTTGGGGGTGCTGGTGGGTGAGAGGCTGGACATGCCCCGGCCGTGTGCTCTGGGAGCCCAGAAACCCCCCGTGTGCTGGGCTGCACCCAAAGCCCCGTGGGCAGCAGGGCAGGGAGGGGATTCTGCCCCTCTGCCCCGCTCTGCTGAGACCCCACCTGCAGTGCTGCATCCAGCTCTGGGGTCCCAGCACAGCAAGGACAGGGACCTGTTGGAGCCAGGCCAGAGGAGGCCACCAAGGTGATCAGAGGGATGGAGCAGCTCTGCCATGAGGAAAGGCTGAGAGAACTGGGATTGTTCAGGCTGGAAAAGAGCAGGATCTGGGGTGACCTAATTGTGGTTTTCCAGTACCTGCAGGCAGCCTGCAATAGAGCTGGAGAGGAACTTTTTGCAAGGGCATGTAGTCACAGGACAAGGGGAAATGGCTTCAAACTGACACAGAGTAGGTTTAGATTAGAGATTAGGAAGAAATTCTTTACTGTGAGGATGGTGAGGCCCTGGCACAGGTTGTCCAGAGAAGCTGTGGCTGCCCCATCCCTGGAGGTGTTCAAGGCCGGGTTGGATGGAGCTCTGAGCAACCTGGTCCAGTGGAAGGTGTCCCTGAAGAAGATGAACTTTAAGTTCCTTTCCAACCTAGGCAAGTCTACGAGTCTTTGAAAACCAGATTGGAAGAAAAATAGATGTTCAACTTAAAACTTAGACCAAAATGTAGCTAATACAATTTTCAGAGGTGGCATTTCTGTTTTTACTTTTAAATTCCAATCTAATCACATCTCAAAAATAGCCAACAATTTAGAGATCTTCTTATAATATCATCAAAGGCTATTTTGATCATTCATTATTATTAACTTTTAAAGAAATGTCTCTCTCCAAGAAACTCAATAAGTGTCTATACGCTTTGCCACTATGTGAATGTCAAAATCTTTGTTTCTTTTGCAAAAGAGGAGAGAAAGAATTCCAGATATTACTGATCAAACCTGCCTCCATTTATCTCAACCACAGCAGTGGAACAAGCACAGAGTGAAGGATCCTGTAAGGAAGCCAACAAGCATTTATTGTGACATTCCTGTTTAACTTTTCCTTTTAATATGGGATTTTAAATGCATGTTATTTTAACTGCTTGGAATGCTGAAACTTCACAGTCTCAGTTGTGCTGTGGATTTAACACATATTAAAAACAGAATCACAAGTAGTTCTTTTATCCCCTTATGTAACACTTAAAAGGGTTTACAATATTACCTACATAAGCACCTGCAGAGTTACTTGGGATTCTTTACACTTTAGAGCATTATCCGGAAAATGCAATTTTTTCAAAGTGAAACACAAGCTAACAGAAATTATATTCGGTTCTCAAGTCCTGTCAAATTTGCATAACTTTTTTCACTATTTTTCCAGGTTTAAGCTATTAATGAAATATCAGGTGCTGGAGTTTACAAATGTAAAACCAGATGAATGGCAGCATTTTTCAAAATCATTCTTGGATGGGATGCAGGACTTGTTGCTTTAGAGCCTATAACATTTCCACAAATTAAAACCATTCCACTGAGTTAATCTCAAAACTTTTGAAAAAGTTCTTTTCAGAACTAAAATGTAAGAATCAAATAAGTATTTCCCTAACTACTGAGTAAGCAATTAATTCTCAAAATCCATACCCTGGCATCAGTCTAATGCAGAAGTTAATACATCAAAGCTGCTGCCCGTGTTAATGGACAAGTGTGTATTTTATGTGATGAATCATTGAGTTGTTGGAAATACTTTTTTCTGGTGAAAAGAAGACACTCTTTTTCCACTCAGAATTGAGAGTATTTTTAAAATTTAAATTAAAATACATTTTGCATTGGGTTGTTTGGGATTTTTTTTTTGGAAAGACACTTGCTGATATTTTTAAAATTAGTTTTTAAAATAAGAAATAATCAATAATTCTGTAAATCTTAGTCAAATTAAGCCTGGAGAGAAATAGTCCAGAAACTCATACTATTTCTAATCATCTGTTGGAAATTTCCCAAGTCTAGTTCAAATGAAAACTGAATCAACACAAACATTAATCTGATCTGAAATGAATGCACTAAAAATTTTCAGGATGTGTTCTCGGAAAACTACCAAATCAGTTTCTGAGACCAAATAGCTTCTGAAGATACAAAGAGACATTCATTATTGTGAACACTTCCCTGAAGCAAAGCCCTGAATACATCAAAAGCTGTCTACTCTGCATTTCTATTTATGGGACGCTCGCACCATTAAGCTTTTCAAACCTCAAGCAGGAGATTCTCTCAGCAAAAGGTGAAGATATTTCCCATTACTCGTGTTACAGACCTTGCATAATTTATTGCTGCTTTGTGTAATTATTAGGAGCAAACGCCTAGGAAGAAGTACTGGGTTATTTAATGCAGTTCCTTTGGTCATGTACAGTGAGCCTCCATAAACTCCCTCAGAAGGCACTTGTTAGAAGCACTTAGCTCATTGCTCATCACTATTCTGTTTGAAAGGTCATCTGAAATCCTTCTTTTGTAGGTCAGGAATCTTCTAATTTCCAGACTAACTTGATTTGGGAAGACTTTTTTTATCCTGATGTTCTGCTTTGGCTTGAGTAGCTCTGTCTCTTTCTGATCAGTCTGACATACTTCGAACATCCTGAGACTTGCCTACAGGATAATCAGCACTCATTAACCTTCCCAGCCTTGCCAGAGAGGCAGCTAAGCATGGGCAGGGTTTGCTGTGAAGGCTCTGACATGGAGCTGCACTCCTGTGGATTTTGGATAAGATTTGGTGTGCATCCAGTCAGCTTGGTGAGGGCAGAGGTGGCTTGGGGCTATCTATGAAAGGTAAAAGTGTGGTACACACATGTGTATGTTCAGACATAATCTTTAGCATTTTCAGACACCTCTCCTAAGGAAAGATCTGCATTCCCCATTTTTTGCAGTATCCCTTTTACTCTACCTGTTCCACTTTGCATTATTCTCTTGCAAATGCATGTCATATATAACATTAATGGTCTTGATAATCGCATTTCAGCATTACAGGGTTGTTACTTTTGGCCACAGTGTCTCATTGCAATGTCACTGCATCATAAAAAATTCATATCACTACTTTGAGAACAGGAATGTGATTGGATCGGCAGAGCTCCACATATTACTGCTAAACATGAAATAAAAAAATGCTAGTGGATTAAGGAACAAGTAAAGATTCTGAAAGCAATTTCCTCTCTAAGCTCTAGGATAAATGTTAAACACACCCCTTGTGCAGCTATTAGACGAAACCTATGGAAGTTCTACACTTTTGTTCAGAATATCATTGGTAATCTTAACTCCAGATTGGACAGCTACAAATGTTACGAAATAGTGTATTAAGGAGTATTACAGTACTAAAAGAAAGTGAGTGACCAATCTTCAGGTTCTATAGCATCTCGCATGTCAGCTAGCTCTTAGAAATGGTCACTTTGATTTAGTACAGACTTTTCCTGGCTCTGTGTGTTGGAAATGGGAAGGGCAGAGAATCTTTTTATTAGTGAGAAATAGTCCTTAAAGATAAAATACCGCCAGTTCCTAGATACCCATAACTCCTTTCTATTGGATACTATTTCACTTTCTTTTAAGTTGATGGGAATTTTGTTCAGTAGAAACAGAGCTGAACCTTTGGTCAAGCATTCACATGCGTGTAGAAAATACAAATATTCTCTGGGGAATCTCAAAAGCTAAGATTCCTTGGTAAATCCTCATGTGACTACAAAAGGAACCTAGGAAAAAATCCCAATATACTTCATCCATTAAGTCTGATTTATCTGTGACTAATGACTCTTCAAGTTTGCCTTTAATACATTATGCTTTGAAACTTAATTTACTGTATATTTTGTACTTTGTTTCTCTGGTTCATATTGTAAGCCTTTAAATAAAGTAGAAAAACAAATCATAGAATAGTTGATCAATGCTGAAGTTACATTGCAGTTCATGACATGGAGATCTGTAAATAGTGAAGTTCTGATTAATATTTAAATGCTAATTAAGCACAGTGATTTGAAAACTGCCCTTTGGTATTGAAATACAGAAGAAAGTCTTCATATTTCAGAACACATACAAAGACTACTAAAAACAATGAAAACCAGACAATTTTTCTTGTTCCGTGAGGAAGTGGCAAACATGTATAATAAACTACAAAAATGGTTTATTCAAAAATTTTTAGAACTGACTGGGAAAAGTATTTTTGCAAGTGATTCGTGTTCCACTCCTATTGGCAAGGTTTCTTTGAAAGTGGAAATCAAAACGAGTCACTAGAAATAGACTGGATCTTTATTTTGATTTATGAAGATGGAAAGTAAGTTTTGTTTGGGCAAGCACACCCTGTTAAATTTAATTAAGATATGGGTTCTTAAATCTTCATTGTGATCACTGTCCTGGGTAATGGGCAATAGAAACTGACACATTTCCAATTAAATCGGTCATAGGTAGAAGCCAAACCATGGCCTGTACTTAGCTAGATCAGGACATGCAGGAGTGGCAGACAGGTACTTAAGCAGCAGGCCACCAGTTTATTAATTAAATTCCATGGGGAACCGTCTATTCATCCTTTCTCACTCACCAGATGTTTATCAGGGCCCACTATTTATTTGCTTGGTTCCCATTCTTGGTCTCCTAGCTTGGGGTAGACTCTCTCCATGCTCATCTCCAGGAGTCAGGTGACAGAGACCCATGCAGCTGCAACTGAAGGGAGGAGGAGCACAGAGCCAAGGGGAATATCTCCTCTGGAAAAGCTACGGGTTTCCCTCCTCTCCTCAAGCAGAAGATCTCATTTGGCATTTGGGCTGCCCCTTTCAGTCTTTGTCTCCTCTGAACACAGTCAAAAAACTGTGAAAAGCCATTTCTATTTTTCTTCAGTTTTTCTTTGAGCTCTTACTTTTCTGTGACTTGCACCTTCACCAAAAAAA
>VZTI01000231.1:755965-786723 GCA_013397865.1 Struthidea cinerea
CTCTACCACTTTGACTCACCTGGCCTCAGATCTTACCTTATTTATAGCAGGAAACTGATCAGAAAAATATGAAGTGTGAAGCAAAAGGTTTCCTGAAAGCCAGACAAGATATTAGAGTCTGAGTGATACAAAGCTCTCTAATCCCTGTGAATAGAGAAAACAATTTTCTACGTTTATATGGATGTTTCTCCAAACACTGCATTATAAAATAAGCTTATTTCTGTTTGCCAGCTGCCCACCACTGAAAGGTCTGTTCCACATTTCTCCAGTTCACCCTAGGAAGACACAAGAGACAGGTTAAATCATTCTTTGTTTTCCATCAGGGAAAATACTTTAACTTTCTTTGCTTCTGTGGTCACGGGACGATATAATGGGATAATCCAGTATTATAACTGCTGTATCTTTCATGTGTCTCTCAGCTACACCTAAAGCTAATTTCATATTAGAATTTGAGCAATAGAGTTTATGTGGGAATTCAAAAGCAGTTGTACTTCACCAACAGAATCTCTGTAGCTGAAAACTTAGCAGGAGTTCTGGATACTTTACATAATTTTACATTTCTTTACATTTTCTCTTGACTACTGCAATGCATTTGAATCTGGCAAGTTTGCAATGGGACACGTCGAGTGAAGGTGTGTATTTACAGTCCATCACAATAAATTTAGCGCTTCATTTGGTATCCATTTACTACTCCATGTTCTCTTGGCATTCGTCTATTTCAGACCATAAGTTAGTCACACTACAGCACATCAGCTTTGCCGGTTCAGAACAGATTTTCTCCCAAACCTGAAAGGTGTGTATGAGTACTCACTGTTTCTGCACCCCAAAATGTAAGCAGGGTCAGTTGTTTAATGCTGTGCCTGTCAGATTATTTCCTCATAATCTTCTATCCCCTACAGCAGGAAATATGACTGTGGGTGATAGAGCTACACATGAAATCACTGAGCATGTCTTAAAATTCAAACTGCAGCATTAAACTTTCCTTAGCAAGGATCACTGCAAGTGGGGACACCCTGCCACCTACACCAAACTTTACCTTTTGATTTTTGCAAAGGTCTGGAGATAGGGATTGGGGCCATCTGGAAAGAAGGTCAGCTCAGAAATATTTTCCTCCTGTAAACACTTCGGCATGATTCATAGACCATTTAGTGTAAAAAACTTAAGAGCCTGGAACACATGGTACTGGAATACCCTGCAAACCACACTTTCTGGTTATTTTCTGAACCTGCAAGAAAGAAAAAGCTGGATGGAATGGTAACTTTTTGTGGCCTTATTTTTGTGATGGGATGCTATTTCAGAACTTGAGAAAAAATTCTTGTTTCAGGGTTCCACACGGAGCAAAACTATCCTTAGGGAGTGTTTTTTTCCTTCTGAGTACATCTAGGTTGTCAGGTATGTGGGCATAGAAATGTCATGCTTTTATATGTGTTTGTGAACTCCAGAAAAATTAAAGTAATAAGAATCCAACTCTGGATAAAGAGAGCATCATGGAAGATTCTTCACCTGTTTATACATTATGAAGATGTAATTATGAAAAGTATCACTGTGGCATATGTTGCTGCTCCATCAAGGCACGTGCTCAGCAGAGGCCCCATTGTGCTCTTGGTGAGGTCTTGCTGTGCCCTTTACCCACTTCTTTTACCACACTGCTGACCCTGACATTTTCAGGTCCCAGGAACATGTGGTCTGTGTAATAAAAATGTACAACCACATTGCCAGCTGCTGGACTATCCATAATGGGTATTGATTAGTGTTACCAACAGGGATAATATGAGGTAAATTCCTGTGCTTTTCTTCCCTGGGCTGGGTGAAAAAATGGTTGTAGTGCCTTTTTTATCATCTTGCCCATTGATTGTGCCCACAGAGGACGCTGCTCAGAAAAGCAGTGCCACTGAGCATGCGTATGGCACATTTATAACAGGGCTGATTCCCCGGTATTTAGTGACAATAGTTTTTAATTAACCTCTTCGATTTCCTTAAATTTATTTGCTGTAAATTTCAATACCATTCCGCCTTGCTGTCAAGCTAACACAGATCTTGTCTGGGTGTGTGTGAAGGATGAATGGCTGGAGAAAATTTTAATAGGAACAAAAAGTTGCTGGTGGAAGGGTTTGCTTCCTTTCCAAATGCATTACATTTTCAGATTAGCATATCTCATCTGTGACGAATCACCCAATCTTTAGAGGTGTTTATTATATATGTTTTCAGTCAAGCCTGTTCTAATTGTTACTATTATTCATGCAAAAATTATGAACTGGGTTACTTCACCACCCATAAAACACTAGTAATCTAAATTACATTTTGCAGCATCCTGCTCATTTTTGAGGTTAAACATATACTGACTGTAATAGGAGGTCAGACCTGTGTTAAGCACATTTGGAAGTGGCTATAAGAAGCGAAAATACTAAAAAGTGGCATTCTAATCTTAAATAGCTCTTTTGAAAAAAAACATATTTTTCACATCCAGACCAGGTATAAAGTTAAAGCAGATCTGTAAAAAGGGGCTTATTTCTCATTGTTTACCCTGAAAGTCAGGGGAGAAAAGATAATACAATGCTAATCAAACGTGTTCTAATAATGTCTATATATATGTGTGTGTGTATATATATGTATGTGTGGTATATATAAACCCATATTGGTATTCATGTAAAAGTTGATCAGTACTTTAGGAGCAGGAACAATCTTTCCATCATATCTCTTTCTAATACTTAGGAATTTAATGAAGACTCCACACTCCAGATCAAAAAAACCAAGGATATATTAGAGCTTAGCAGGATGATAACAGCTGTGAGAACTTGCTATGGGATTATGGACAGGATTTTCTCTTAGAGCATTCTCTTATAAATAAGAGCTTATAAAACAGAAGAAATTACTGCTAAAGAGGCTTCTGTCATTTTAGTGAGTAACTTGTGCCAGCCAAAACCATTGAAACTTCTCCATCTAATAAGACTAAGTTACTATAGTCAGGTAGCAAAAATTACCCAAAGTCTATCACAGTTTTGTCCCTCCATACCTACTGCAGAAATAGGAAGAAGTTTCTGGCTTATTGTATTTAACACTTTGTCATTGTTTAGTTTACGATTAAAATAATTTTACTGACAGAATTTGCTTTTGGTGTTGAGGTCAAGCAGGCCAAATTTTTAGTCAGACTCCTCAACAGTGATTCTTATTTTCAGGTGACTAGATAAAGGAAATGCGGCGAGAAAAAACTACTCAGCAAGCTTTCAGTAACCTGGGTAACAATCTGTTAAATAATTATATTGATGCATTCAGGAAGTGTTATACCAGAGCTCCTTTTCCTTTTCCTTTTCCTTTTCCTTTTCCTTTTCCTTTTCCTTTTCCTTTTCCTTTTCCTTTTCCTTTTCCTTTTCCTCTCTCTGGTACACAATAGCAGTTTGTCAGTCTGGTTTACTCTCTACATAAACCGTTCCAGACCTCTTGCTACTACAGGGATTATATAGATACATATAAACAAAGGAGGGCACATCAGGAGAGAATTTCTTGGGTTTAGAATGACTCAGAAGTGAGCGGTGTCCCAGTGTCGCATCTGACAGGGCAGCCCATGGCTCAGAGCAGCATCTTGCTTCTCAGCTGAGATGACTTTGAACTGTTTTGCCAGCCAAAGCCTGCAAGACCCCAGCTCTCATCACACCGACAGCAAAGCCCTCACTGAGGTCAGACAGACAGAAAAGAGAACTTGGCCTCCCTTCCTGGTGACTCTGGCTGCTGCAAGCCCTCTGGCTGACACGCAGGGATTGCCACTGCAGAACAGACACTTGGGTGGCTTCAAGATCTGCTGCTGCAGCTGACGTTTGTCAAAGCTGGCAGCAGGGAAGGCAACATTTGTTTGGTTTGTAGATTTGCTTGCTGGTTCCTTGAGTTGGCGCGTGCATGAGAACTAGTCAGAAAGGAAGAATCAACAATTGTCTCTGATAGAAGAGCACTTCAGTGTTCTGGTGCTGTATCTTCATGAAGAAATTGGGAGGGCACTAACTTGTCAGAGAGCCAAGCAGGCAGCCGAGGTGCGGCACGGGGAGGAGGGTGTCACCAAGCCGTACTCGGCTAAAGCTCAGGCTTAACTCTGCCTCTGTAAAAGCTAATGGGCAGAGATCCGCAAACAGATGACACCCGGCCTTCAGCATGGTTTGCAAAAGAAGATTTCCCAATATTTTCATGTCAGAAGGGTACACAGTGAGATTAGGATCTCAGAAATCTCTGTGCTAAGTGTACCGGTAATGAGATGTTATCTCCTCCTCAAGCAGTTAGCTGCTAAATAGAGGAGTCTTTTAGCAAAGACTGCAAAGGCAGTCTTTTATCCTGGTTTAATAGATTAGGAAATGAGGTGATCAAATAATTTGCACCATAGTCTTTAAGAGCTTTCAGGGAAAGGAAAGAACTGAACACAACTCATCTCAAACCTCTAAATTCAGTTCCTTGACTCTAAGGTCATCCTTCCTTCCCTCCTAGACTTTTATTACAAAGACTGCGACCACAAAATGTATCAGTCTTTACCTTTTGGTGTAAATATTCCTACAACTGAAAGCAGTGCAATTTCTTGATAGGCACAGTCCATTTTTGCAAGGAGGCTCCAAACCTGGTCTCCCCTGCAGGCAGGTTTGTTGTGGTGTGTGAAGCTGCGGCATGAGGCAGGAAGGAGAGCCTCCCTGCTGCAGCTGGGACTGAAATAATTTATTCACGGTAATGTTTTTAGAGCTGATAAAACCCATAGTCATGCACACACTGGAAAAGAGAGGGTTTCAAAATCGGGAAATATTCAGAAAGCATGATTGTTAAAAGCTGTATAAACCCAAGGTTTTTGGGCAGATTCTCAACTTTGGGGCTTGGTAATACACAGAGACACAATGTCTTTCACTCATTTGAGTCACAAAATTCTATTGCTTTTTTTTCCTTTTTTTTTTCTTTTTTTTTTTTAATAGAGATGGCTGATATATTAACTTTGTAACAGCTTGCATAGTGTCCCTTTTTTAGTGAAGTATTTTTAAGTCCCTTAATTATTGAACTGCTAGCATTTACATTTGCAGACCCAATGATTACAGGACTGAGGGATTCATTTTTAAGTTAGATGGTCCAAGTTTACTGCAAATACGTGTACAATTAACTTTGTCTAATGAGATACAGCCACCAAATTTTGAACAAATCCAAACAAGATATTTTTTTATCTGATGCAGTAAAGGGGCTCTTTATGAGGCTGTTATAGTACTTATTTGTATGAAATCTATTTTGTTCTACACAGAGTATAAATCAGTTTCATTCTATTAAAGTGCAGAAAAATAAGTTTTTCTGATTCCAGCAATAGCAAAAGTGTGTCAAGGTTTGAGTGGGCACTACCTCTTCATACTGACATGGCTTCCTTTGCCCATCTGTAACAAATAATATCCATTCTGTGTATGTGCTATAAATGCATCAAATGTACAGCAGTAGTTTTATGTGTGTGAGTGAGCCAGGGAATGTGTGATTAGCAAGCCATTGTGAGGTGCTGGGAGAGTACATTTTGTGAAATGGATACCTCAACATACTTGCCAAAAGCCCCAGATGATCATTTTAAAAGTGTTTTCAAATATTTATGGGTCTTTGGGGGACCTATAAAGACCATTTACTTTCCAGAAAAAATACCAATGTAATCTGAAGAAAAAATTATTTTTCTGGCCACCCAGCTGCACCAACTAGGTGCGATATATTGATATTACCTGCAGGTAGATATGTCAAAAAATGGTTTTCTTAATACATGAGGTTTGCAAATTTGTAGTGGAATACATCAAAATCAAAATTCAGTACTGGAAAGTTGCATTTGTTTAGAAGTCCTGCAGTCACTGAGGAGACACAACTATTCCTTGAAGCAGGGATAAACAACTTCAGTCTTTAAATCTCTTGAGCCTCCTTTGCTTTCTCCAAATGAAGAATTCAAACACCTATATATCTCAAATATGAGCAAAACCTACTATGAATCAACAATGTCTGTTTCATAGAGAATACTTGTGTTTGAACGTAGTAAATTACAAACTACACATAATGATCTCCAGAATTGTTAGCGTGGGAATACACTTTGGTACTAGTCATGAAAATAACTAGAACAACCCATTTTCTTTGGTTTCAACAGCTGCAAGTAAACACTACATTTCTGAGGCAGCCCGAAAGGAGAATAACAGGTATTTTAGTGCTTGAAACTAAATTTAATGATGTTTTAATGTGCTCAGAACTGCAAATCTGGTAAACAGCTTTCTTGTCCATCACGTAATAAAAAGTGTATTCACTTGTAGACAGAGGTGGAGAAACCTCAACATCAAAGTACTTTATTGGCCATCTACCATCTTTTTTGCCTGCTACTGTGATAATGAATGATGTCACTGCAGTTTACTGTCCCAATCTGATTTTCTCCATAGACTACCAAAGATATTAAATTTCCACTGCCAGGTTTTTTTTTTTTCCTCCTGCATTCCAATAAGTTGTTGCAATAATTTATACACAGATTTAACTCTTCAGTGGCATAGTAGCAATTGAATTGGCTGTAGTTTCACAAACAAAGCATAAAATAATTTCTTCCTGTCTTCTAGGAACTGTTCTGCTACCTGGTTCTATTGGCCTTATCTTTTCCTTCCTTTGCTGTTGGGCTTAAACATCCCTTTTCTTAGCATTTTTTTATTTCTATACTGAGATAAATACATTCTATCTGAATCACAGAAAATGTGTGTCATCAGATTTGCTCTCTGATCTCATTTCTGTTGACCTCTATCCATCAAAGGTCGACCTACGTTCATTTCTCTGAAAGCTCTTTTGGCTGTTTTAGCAAATTTATTGCTTTTTCCCTTTAGAAAAATTGGAGCACCATGAATGCATGTATGGAAAGTATTCCTTTTCTGAACTAAAAGAATAAGCAAACAGAATATATTCCTTCTTTTTTATTCAATCAGTTGCTTCTCTACTTCCAGCAAGATAAGATGGCTAAATGAAAAAATCACAAATGCAGATATACAGCTGCTTTCTGTGAAAGACAACTTTTCTAATCACTATGGCAGTAGAAATTATCAAATTACAAATTTCTGCATAATATATAGGGGTTTCTTGAGGAGAGGGGAAAGAGCATTTGGACAGAACTTATAAGAGTTATCAGAAATTATGAGATAACTGGTTAAAGTAAACATAAAAAAGGTGCAGTCTGAACATTTTTAAACAAATCACTACTAAATTTTGCAATATTTTTACTCAGGCACTGCTAAAGTATCCATTTTCCTTCTAGGAAAAAAAGGCCCAGGACAAAAAAACAAGGGAAAAGTGGTTTTCACATCTCAGTTTGAGAAAAAGGGGAATCCATCACTGTCTACATGCTGCCAATTTATGTGGATCATTTCTATCATTTTCATGCTGATAAGGTGTTATTTTAGCCAATTATATTTAGGTTATATTCTAGATAATTTGACCTGGAATTTATGCTGTAAAGAAAGGGCTTAAAAAAAAAAAAAAAAAAGAAGAAGAGATGATTGTATTTAAAGAACGCAATATTTATATCCTTCAGGTATTTTCAGCCTAAAAGTTTTACATAAGGTTGCAAATCTCCATGGAATGGTCTGAGTTGGAAAGGACACTAAAGATCATCCAGTTTCAACTCCCTGCCATGGGCAGCAACACCTCCCACCAGATCAGGTTGCTCAGAGCTCCATCCTACCTGGCCTTGGACACCTCCAGGGAAGGGGCATCCACAACTTCCATGGCAACCTGTGCCAGGGCCTCACCACCCTCGCAAGAAAGAATTTCATCCTAATATCTGATCTAAACCTACTGTCAGTTTGAAGCCATTCCCCCACGTGGGAAGGAGGAGCTAAAGTCCATCAGCTCCTAGGAATTGCCTCAGTGCCAGCCTTTCAAAAGAAAGCAAAAACACAGGGACAATTTCTTTCATTACCCCACTAGTGTTAGATCTGAATCAAGTTTGCAGGTCCTTGCAGGGACACAAGGGTGATATATCATGAAACCTCCTCTGCACTTTTCTGGATTAATACAAACAGAGATATTCCTCTTGTTGCCTTCCAAAATTGCTTGCACAGACATTGTGCTTTCCTCCAGGGAGAACAGTAAGATGTTCTCTGTACAAACCATGCCCAGAAACAAAGGGCATCTCACACGTGTGGTGCAGCTCACGAGAGCGGACACCTTGCAGCTCTCAGTCCTCTCAGTCTTACAACAACCTCCCTCTGGATTTGTGATCCAGACACCTGAAAAAGGTACTAACACCAAATGATTTCCCCAGTGGAAATCCCAGCCTCTGATAATGTGTGAAAAGCCAGTGTGTGCACAGAGCTGGGTGATGTTTAGTTAAATTCACTGAGCTTTTCACAAAAGTCAGAGCAAGGTGAGGACAAGAAATTTGCATTGGGGAAGGTAGGTGCCAAGGGGATCATGTGATATGGTTGCCAGTTATAGTAGGGAATAGAGTTCAATGACCAAAGAGGTCTCTTTCAACCTTCTACTCTCACACAGGTGTCAAATAGATTTAAGCAAGTGTTAGAAACTACTTTGTTTGTATTTGATCTTACCCTGCCTGTCATGTCAGGACTACCAAGAGGTAAGTTGGTCCTATCCTGTGTATTGCATGGTGCTTCAAAGGTCACAAAGGTCACAACGGATTACTCGTCCTACAGATTTACAGAGACACTCCAAAACTCAGGAATTAGACTTTACCCTACTTCCCATTCGAATCTCACCATAGGCTTGCTCACAGTGAACACCTGGAAACCGTGAAGCAAAGAAAAGAAATAACTCACTAACAGCAAACAGAAACACGTATCTAACTGTACCTATAATTCCAGGAACACATTGTAACTGCATTCAAGACTGATTAAAAAGGGAAACAACTTTGAAATTCTGCCAGATATTTTCCAGCGTGAAAGACTCCCTTTCTGTCTCACACACAGAATACACCAAGAAACTCTGTTGCATACTGCAGCAACCTCCTATTTGAGCACGAAGAAACTGTCAGAGATAAGGCAAGAGATATGCAATATTATAACCATCATTTATTCTAGATTAATGAAAGGGGAAAATAGCCCTTTTAGTTGGAGCTTGCATGCAGAAAAACATTAATCTCACAAAGCCCAGATTGTCTATTGTATTCACAATATATTAGCAGTTAGCTGATGTATCAGTTGAGATGAATTATTACATTGGCTTACAATGATATCAGTTTTCATTATAGGGCAGTCATCCAACTCCTCTCCTATTCTGTTTGCACATCCTTATTTCTTTGCTTTTCCTTTACCCTTTGGATCCTCTCTGTCCAGGAGGTTGGTTGGCTGAATATGTGGGGGATTTTTTAATGTCTGAAATGCGTGAAGAATTAGAAGGTGCAACCAATCGAGTAAGTGGTTTTCCAGAGAATCTGTCAATTTTGTACCACACCTTCTTTTCACTGACCAAACCTCCTCCTCCTCAGACTAAAACATGTTACAGCTTGGGTAGACAGGGGCAGAAGGGAGGATTGGGGGTGTTGGTTTGGTTGGCTGTTCTTTGTTTGTTGTTATTGCTGTTGTTTGGACTCAGCTTTGTTATTTTGCTTCAATTGCTTGATTTTTTTTTCACTCCATGTTACGCAATATTGGAACTACCAGCTAAATAAAGGAAGATGTTCCAGAAGGAAATTTGCAGCTCTGGATTTATACTGTGCAGGATTTCAGGACAAAAAGAGAAAAAAGGTGGAGGAAAGATGGAATGGCAGGCTACTGTCTAGTAGAGATGGCTCAGAAAATGCCCTCAAGGGCAGATTTTCTAGCCTTTGACATTACAAGTCTGCAAACATGGCTTTGGACACAGTCTGAGCAAACCCATGGATCCTACAGGACCCTCATGACAAAGTTGACTCCAGAATCTTGGCAGATGTCCTCGAGGATGTCCCTGGGGCTTTTCTTTCTGCCTCCAAAGCTTCATGTTTTGGGACAGGAAGGCATGGGATATGTGTGGGTGGTGTTCAGATATTTACTTAACAATATTCTCACGTTAAATTGGCAATAGCACTTGACTGGCAGCAATAGCAGTCCTTCCCTGATGTAGCTTAGTCTCAGCCCATGGGCAGCTTCTGTTCTCATGTTTGATAATGCTGCCTTTTTAGTAAGGCTCTCGTAGGTGTGGAGCCCTGAGACTGCAATTGTCACTGCATGGCACCTCCCTGTAGGTTTCCTCAGCTGCCCAGGGGCTTCTGCGTGGCTACCAAGTACAACTGGGGGGGACCAGGGTGCTTTTCCATATGGCAGAGAGACTGAGTCTTTAAAACATAAGTCTGTGTATTTTTATACATGGACATACATGTATGTGCACATGTATTTTGCAAAAGGAACTTTGGCAGGTTTTTTCCTTACTTAGGGCATTTATTTCCCTCCCCCACCCTCCCCTTGCTCCCCTTAGAAATCACTGTCTCTCTCTGATGGCTTGTCTGCTTCAAGCTGTACTGTATGAGTTTTGGGGCAGGGTTTCTTGTACCTTATCTATGTTTGAAGAGGAAGCAGCAAGCACCACTTCAAATCTAAATAATGACAGTAATCATTTCCAGCAGACAGACAATCTCTTCCTGGCTGGCTATAGTCTTCATCCAGACTCTTCAGCCAATGTAACTGGCAGCCCTGATATTTCCTCTGAGCCTGGCACGGAGTTAGGATGCTTAGTAGTGTTCTAGATGCCAATTTATCAATTTATTCCCTAAAGCAGTTTGATTTTGTTGCATGTGAAAATATATACTTATCTATTAAAGGCAATACAAGTGGAATAAACCAGGAAATATTAAAACACAGCAGGACGCACTGAGATATGGTGTTTCTTAAACAGTAGCAGTAATCCTAATAAAATGCAGATGCAATCATGTTGAGGGAGCAGTGTGGTAATAAAGAGTGAAGAAAGGAGCAAGGTGCATAAAAAAAAGGGGCAGCCCTCGGGTGGAAGAATGACTCTGATTTTAGCAAAGACATAATGTGGTGCCTGTTACAATTGAACAGATTTGCTTTCAAAATGTAAAGTCAGTGGGTGGACTGCTTTCATGCCCGGTGTAACTCCACCGAATTCAATGGAATTATACCCATTGTGAATGTAGCTCTGCACAAGCAGTATAAAAAACTGTAGATGTGAATATAGTCAGATGGACAGAATTGAAAAAAAGCATTCATGTGCATTTCCTTAAATGTATTAAAAATTCATGGCCCTTTTTGTTCATTTTCCAAGAATATTCACAGCGATCATATTTTGGTCACGGAAAGCAAATCTCTAAGAAGTGCTTATTCTTTCAAGTTTTGTAGCTCTCCAGGAAATTTATTTGATTTCTGTCTCATGTCAGTTTTCCTAACATAAGTTGAAAGACCACGTGACACAAGAAACCAGTTCCCAAACACCACCAGCCTTTTATTCTCTCTTTTTACAGTATCTAACACCATGAGAATTATGCTACATGACGTAGGGTTGTGTCTGTTACTAATAATAATAATAATAATAATAATAATAATAATAGCCAAATAGGAATAGATATTCTTTAAATGCTTTGCATTTAAAGAATAATGCAATCATCAGGCACAGTCAACATGGGTTCTCAAGGGGAAAGGCCTATTTTAACTAATTTGATACCCCTCTGTGACAAGGTCACTTGCCTAGCAGATGAAGGGAAGGCGATCAATGGAGTTTTTCTGGATTTTATTTAGGGTTTTGATACTCTCCCTCACAGCACTCTTTTGGAAAAGTTGTCCAGCTGTGGGATGAGGGGCCTGGGTGAGGAACTGTCTGAAGAGCAGGGCTGTGAAATGGGTGGCAGTGAATCGGGATAGACCTGGCTGGAGACTGGTCCAGTGCTGTTCCTCAGGGTTCAATTTTAGGACCAGTTCTGCTCAATGTCTTTATCAATGGTCTTGGTGCAAGAGTTGAATGCACCATTAGCAGGTTTGCTCTGGATACCCGGCTGGGGGATGCTATTGGCTCTCCTGAGGGACAAGATGCATTGCAGAGGGATCTTGATAGATTGGAACATTGGGCTGTGATTAATGGGACAATTTAACAAGTCAAAATACTGGATTCCACATCTAGGATCCAGTAATGACAGACACAGTGTAAACTGGGAGAGGAATGGCTGGAGGGCAGCCTTGCAGAAAGGGATCTGGTGGTGCTGGTCAGCAGCAGGCTCAGTCTGAGTCAGCTAAACCCCATTCTGGGGGGCATCAAACCAGCTGGTCAAAAGAGGGGATTATCCCACGGTGTTCAGTGTTGGTGCAGCCTCACCTCAAGTGCTGTGCTCAGTTCTGGGCCCCACAATTCAAGCAGAATGTTAAAGTCCTTTCCTGCCGTATGAGGGAGGGCTGAGAGAACGGGGTTTGTTCAGCCTTGAAAAAAGAAGGCTTAGGGGAGACCTTATCATCATATTCCTGTATTTTAAGGGTGGCTACAAAGAAGAGGGAGACTCCTTTTGCACAAGGAGTCACATAGAAACGATGAAGGGTAATGGTACAAGTTACTCCTGAAGAGATTCTGATTGGACAAACGGGGAAATCTTTTCCTCGATGAGAACAATCAGGCATTGAAATAATCTTCCCAGGATGGGTTCCCCAGCACAAGATGATTTTAGCATTTGACTGACAGGGAACTGCACCATCTTGGCTTTTGCCAAGAAAGGTTGGACCAGATGATCTTTAAGGTGCTTTCCAATCTGGGATGCCACGATTCTGAAAATGCATCCAGAGGACAACAAAGCTGGTGAAAGGGCTGTACGGAATGTCCCATGAAGAGCAGCTAAGGACTTTGGGCTGGTGTAGTTTGGATAAAAGGGGTCAACTTCATTGCTTTCTGGGGAGCAGAGATGGAGAGGGAAGTGCTCAGCTCTTCTCCAAAGGATCCAGAGATAGGAATAGTTCAAAGGTGCACCTGATGAGTTTTAGACTGGACTAGGAAACTTTTGTTTACTGAGAGGGTGGTCAAACCCTGGAACAGGTTTCTGGGAGAAGTCGATGCCCTGAGTCTGTCAGTGTTTAAGAGGCATTTGTACAATGCCCGTAATTAGATGCTTGAACGTTTCACAGAATCACAGAATGAACTAGGCTGGAAAAGATCTTTAAGGTCATCCAGTCCAACCTATGACCTAGCACCTCCTCATCAACTAAACCATGGCACTGTGTGCCACGTTCAGTCTTTTTTTAAACACATCCAAGGACGGTGACACCACCACCTCCCTGGGCAGACGATTCCAGTGTGCAATCACTCTTTCAGCGCAGAATTTTTTTCTAACATCTAACCTAAAGTTCCCTTGGCAGAGCTTAAGACTGTCCTCTCATTCTGTCAGTGGTTGCCTGGGAGAAGAGATCGACCCCCACCTGGCTACAGCCACCTCTCAGGTAGTTGTAGAGAGTGATAAGGTGACCTCTGAGTCTTCTTTCCTCCAGGCCAAACAACCCCAGTTCCCTCAGCCGTTCCTCGTAGGGCTTGTGTTCCAGACCATTCACCAGCCTTGTTGCACTTCTCTGAATCGGTCAGGAAGTTGGACTAGATGATCATTGCAGGTCCCCTCCAACGGAAATAGTCTAGACATGAGTCTAAACATTTTCTAATTCTGCTCAGAAACAATGCTTATCAATAACCGAATCAAGTGTGCAAAGTAGAATAATCTGAAAAAAATCACAAGAATCTTTTGACAGCAGTGAAAAATTGCAGGAAAATATTTTGCATAGCATTTTACATGGGAAAGCATGTCAATAGTGCGAGAAAAAAGGAAGAAATGCATTTCTTTGTGTATTGCACATGGGAATCTCATAATCAGTACATTGTCCAAACATATATATGATTTTCCCTTCCTGGTCTAATGGAGTTTTAGCAGCTCGCTCTCTGAGCTCAATACACTTATTTAGCCTTCAGGGTTGTCTGGAGTTAGACCTTGATTGTTCTGCTCAGGTTTCTAAACATTTCAAAAGGTCGGTATTGCTGGAAAACTCTTACTTGCCTGTGCGTCTTCTTCACCTGCCAGTGGAGATAATGTTCCTGGGTTTGTGAGGTAGCTTTGCTATGACAGGAACACTAGACATACAAGTGGAGGATGACAGAACCACACTTCTTCAGGGTGGCAAAAAAGAAGGCTTAGTAGTGGTTAACAGCAGTCATTGGCTTCTTTAAAGGCAGTTACAAAAATGAAAAAATCAAACTCTTTTTGCTAGTGGCAGAATATGGAACAAGAAGCAGAAAAATACAAATTCCAGCTTGGAAGGTTCAAAATCGGCATTAGGAAAAACCTCCTCACTGAAAGGATGGTGCTGGCATGGAACAGGTTACACTGGGACCCTGTGAACTCTCCATCCTCAGAGCCAGACAAAGCCATGGTTGACTTGATCCAGTGCTGGAAATAATCCTGCTTGGAGCAGCGTTTGGGACTAAATGACCTCTGGAGGTCCCTTCCAACCAACACTATGATTCCATCATTTTAGTATCTTTTGGGTTTGGTTTGGGGTTTTCTGCCTGTTTTTCATTTCTCTGGGCCCCTTTGGCTGACTTTGGGCCCTAAGGAGTCCTCTTCCACACTCTGCTCTTAAATTGCTATGGCTTCACATTTCTGCACATTTTAACTCTCTGGAAAACTGACCGCGAAACGAAACAAAAAGTTTCCCTGCTCATTGACTCATCCTGTGTCTGTAAGAACTTCTCACAAATACCCACTGGATGCAAATATAAACCAGAAGGCCTAAATGGCAAGCCCGAGGAGGCACTGTCTTCAGTTGTGCAGCGGTTTATATGTTATGTATAAACAACCAAAAATCTCAAGTAATGTTTTGGTTTTTCAAACTGGAAGAGGGACAGAAAAAGAGAGAAAGGGTAATAATGCAAACCATGCTCTCAAATGTCTTCCAAAGCAATTAAATTTAACACTGGGGTATAATAAAGAAATAGTCATATGATTTACATATTGAGGACGTTCATTTATAAGAGATCTGAATCAGATTCTGGATGACACGTGGATTTGACTTTCTAGGGGTAAAAGAAATACGTATTTTTGTGGAATCCTGTAGTTGTCCCTTTTTTTACATATACAGGTCATGATATATTACAGTTTTAAAAGAAACTATAGTACTTGTACTCATCTGTATTTTGCTTGTGTCAAAGATATAAAGTCAAGGCTTCCTCAAATACATCCATATGTGCAATTAATGTTTTACAGGATGTGTATTACTGTTATTCACTTGAAATATTCCTAGGAGGAAATTTAGCACTCTGACTAACACTGCTGTTCCCATTTAGCACGAAGAAAGAGGTTCTTCTTGAAAAGAAACTTCCTTTTGAAAAGAGATCCCTAATTGTCCGAGATGGTTCTAATAGAGCTCACTTTTAATTACCCTCCATTCCCCTCCTCTTTGAAGACAGCACTACTGTTACCTAGTTCCAATCTATGAAAAGGTGAATGACCCAAGAGATTTTCTTCAGGAAACCAATATCCTCTGTGGTCTTGCTTGATGCTCCTCTTTAGCCAACTGCATCTTGTTTTACTGAGGCTCTGTTGAATCTTCTTTGCTCCCTTCTGATATTAAATGTCTTTCCTTTGGTTTTGCATCCTTTTTAAACAAATAATGTTTTCAGGCATCTTCATCATGCACTAATTTTTTTTCTCTGGGAACGGTTCAACTTTTACATCTTTCTCTGTACAGTGAGCAATATTTTGGAACTGCTTCTTCCAGTGTAGGTCAGCCAGGCTTCAGCTTCTCTCATGTTGTTCAGACTGGATGTTACTGAAAAATTTCTACAGACTAGAAGATTTAAAATAGGCTCACTATGCCTTCAGGCTTCAATTCCATAAAGGTGATGTCTTTTCCTGCAATCTTACAAAAACCAAGGTGTTGTAGTGGAATTCAGCATCATGCAGGATCAGACACCTATATAAATAGTCAAATCCCTTAAAAATACCATTAACACTCAGATTTAAGATGAGGTTTTCTATAATTAGAGGAAAGGATGCATATATTCAATACATTCATTTCAGTTTCACATCCCAAAGTCTCTTCGTCATTCAGCACAGGGTGCAACATAAAACACAAAAGGCTTGAATCAGAGTCATATTTTAATGCTCTGATTTTCTCCATAGCCTCAGATGAGCAGTTCACTTGAGCGTATTCACCTAAACCGTTCTTCTGATTTATAACTTCTCACCACTCAGACCCTTGCTCATGCAAAAGCTAAGAAAATCTACAGTGACTCTAGCGTTAGGGATAGACACGACCCCTTTCTTGTTCTAGGCATGAGCTCATCACTGCTGGATATTAAGAACTTTTTTTTTCTATTTATGTATCTGTTTTTACTTGGTTGTCTCATAACGATGACATTTCCAATTATCCTCACATATAAGTTTTGTTACTGTAGCAAATTCTCTTAAAATAAAGACACTAGACCCAGGAAAATCTGGTCTGTGACTACTTAGCCTGCTGAGATTATTAGTGATGTGAAGGAATGATCTCAAATTCCCTTGGCTTTTCATATGCTACTGAGCATAACTGTAAGAATGCACACTGGTCTGCAAAATAAGAACTTGACTTGTTCTTATTATTGACTTGTTGAATAATGCAAAAAAATAAAAATTTGGGTGATGTAAAAAATCTTCTCTGATTGGAATCTGGCCTGGCAACGGAAAACCAGATTTGCATGTTAACATGAAGAACTCATACCTAATCAATGCTCCAGCTGATTTTCTTTGTTGTTGGAGGTGGGAGGAGTTTAAAGATGAGGGAGAGAAAGTGGAAGGTGAAAAGGAATATGTAGTTCATTGGCAAAAGTAGCCCTTTGTCTATAATTCCTTGGAAAACAGGGAAAATATGTTTAGGGGCTTTTTTTCTTATGCACTCACTCTCAGAAATGGATAGAAGAGCACAATTTTCTTAACATCAAATGAAAAAAGGGACATCTGATAATAGTCAACAGCAACTGAGATGCAATAAAATGCATTCAGTATACGGCAAATGTTACTTGAGTTATCTATCGCTCACAAAAATATAATAAAAAAACCACACACACCAAAATCGAACATTGACCTTATGGTTACACATGGATCTGTATCAAAATCATCAGTCCGAATGCTCCATCTTTGGGAAAGTTCAGTGTGGATTTAAAGTTTGTGGTTTCCTGCTGTCTCCACAAAGAGATTCAGCCAAAGTTTTGGTTCCAGGCACTCTTGAACACTGTCTTTAAAACGTATTTTAGGCATTTATTATATGGCATAAAGAAACAAACAATAAAAAAACCATATTTTAGATTTCATTTAATTTTTAACTCTACTGCCTGTTCTGAAAGACTCCAAGCACAGATACATAGACTTATTGGAGCCTCTTTTACAAGTGCAGAAGTGGTATTTTGGTGATCACATTTGTTTGATATTCAAGAATCCATTTAGTGTCAATCTCTGCAAAGAGGACAGAAAATTTGGTCAAGGTTATTCAAGGTGTCTGAATTTTAGGCACTGGGTGAATGGTGAATGGCTAAAATTCAAATTCCCCCTCTCATAATATCAGCAGCTTTTACCTCCTTTTAAAAATTCTTCTATTTTTACCCTGCCTCCACCTACCTTATTGCTCCCAAAAAATTCAGTAAGATTCTCTGACTGCTTTTGCAAAGGATGAACATGACTTCCTCAGAGTACAGTAAATGCTGAGAGAGGTTTTGCTTCCCCAGCTATGAGGAGCTCAGGGCGGGCTGAGGTAGGAGTGCTTTACTGAAGGAAAAGGAATGAAGGAAAAGTGAGTGATGCAGCAGCATGCTGAGGAGAGCCCCAGAGAGCCAGATTTTCTGCCTATTTAGCACTTTTTGAGGTGAGAGGGTTTGTGAAATCACTACTGCTCACAGTAGGGAGTATTGCCATCCCACATTATGGCTGCTGCTACTTTGGCAGCACGTCTGTGGCAATAAAGGCTGGTCATTCTGCTACTCCTGGAACCTGTTACCCAGAAATTGCTCTACTTTACTGTGCCTAAAGCCTGACCTTGCTGGTAGGCCAAGAGCCTGCTAGTACTGGATTTGCAGAGAGATTGGTCTACAGGCACAGGGAAATGTGTGCTCACATGCCCAGCACGTTCCCAACACAGGCATTTCTTCACTTGTCTGGGTGGAGCTGGGAAACTTGATGGTTTCCATCCACAGTAGCTTTGCCTTTTTGGTAGCAAAAACGCCTTGAAAAAACCATTGTGCTCCTACATTGAAAGAGAGTGGCCCAAACTCCTGGTCCTTTGGAGCTACAGCTGGCAAATGTCATGCAGGATGTCCTGCAAGACCACTGTTGGGCTGAAACACTGAATATATTGCTGCAAACAATCTATGCAAATTATGAACCCAGCAGTGACTATTTTCCCTCTAAAATTACTTTAAGAGCCCATAATTTCTCCTCTGTAGGCTTTTCTCATATTTACTGTAACATTATAATTTCATCTAATAACTGTGTAACACTTTGGCAAAACCTCACTCTTTTGCTCATCCTTTGGTTTGAGATGCCCCTGTTTGACTCACTGTCCATCCCTCAAATGCATCCTTCACAGTTTTTATTGGGTTTTGTTTGAAGACAGGGATGTTTAAAAGATAGATCCAAGATCCAAGTCCTCTTGGATCTCCTTGTGTCTCTTAGGCTGCAATAGGAGGTCTGTCATTTCCAAAGCCTCTTGAAGAGCACCTAGAGTGTGCCACTTCATTTTCCAGCTTTGAGGCTAGAAAACTGGAGGTTCTTGCTGAACAGACCTCAGTTAAAGCACCAGCAGACCTCAGTTTAAAAAAAATATTGACAAGCTCTGTTGTAGAGTCATCCAAATGCAATGCAAATGCTCAAGTGTCTGAATCTGCTTGTTTTGGCATCTCAACCTGCAAATCAAAATTGTCATATGAAAGTGATCTTTTCGGATCTCCTGCCTTCCAGATGGCATCTTTCCCTTATGCTCCTGACATGCACTAGCTCCGTCATACCTGAGCAGTCCTCTGAATGTAGTTCCCTAAACTGGCAAAATTAATGGGAAGCCCATTTCCTGCTAGAGTGATGTCCTGATTCTATCCAAGACTATATCCTAGGGAGTTGTTGATTTGCCATCTAGTGAGGAAGGGGTTTTTTTTCAGTTGTCTCCAGACAGCTGTGCTGCTTAGTGATTTTTAGACTGCCAGGGTTGATATGGTCTGAGAAGCTTCTCAACGCAAGCTCCAGAATGCAGCACCCCACCACCATGGGCAATGACTGATTAATTGAAAGGGTACTTGGACCATGCTGCCTTTTTCCTAAGCTGAGCTCTGGTGCTGCAATACAGTAGAGGAAGGGAAAAGCATAAATTTGCAGAACCTTTCTAGGCTTCTTGAGGGTTTCTTGAGGCCAACTAAGCCTGTTTTGCAGCTTCTGCTTGACTTAATGGATGGGAATGGTCCAGCTGTCATCCTTCTCATTTGATTTTCCTGTGTTTAGGGAAACAGTCTGAAAGGCACTTGTTTCATAAAATGCAGGATGCCCACATGTGAGCAGGTGCTCTTGGCTTCCTTTGATAGTCAAGAAAGATCAAGAGGCTTCCTCTCATTCTAGGCAAATACGTATGGAGGGTTAGTGGGAGTGTGCTGGTTTCCCTCCATTCAGTACACAGGGAGCTTCAGCTATCCAAACTGTAGGTATGTGACACTAGCAGAGGTGAATCCTTCCTGCATGTCTACGTAATGCTTTGAGATGGTGCAGGGTTGTTCTTTGAGACAACATTCATATTAATAGTTACATTACTATAAGGTTCAATTACTTCCAGCTACTTTAATAAACCCTTTCTCTCCCCNTGCAAGCCCTAGAGGGATCCAACGGCTAGCCAAAAGGAGGACCACAGGTAGCATAGCCGGCTTTTAAAGTCTAGTCTGAATTCTGCCCTCCTGCCAGCCCGGGGTCTCATCCCCGTGCCGGCCGTGGTAGGCAGAGAGACAAAGAGACATCTCCCCTTTTTTATCTTTCATATTGAAGCCACTTTTAAAGATCTGACGGTCTCTCAGGGACACACATATCTTGTTGATGATGGACTGACAAATGTATATTCCACGTTAGCAACACTAGGAGCTCATGAGCTTTGTGCTAAGAAGGAAAGCCACCACAGCATTCACCTCATGGCCATTTAAAGTGATTACCGGTAGGCTGTAAATTATTGTGTCATTATTCTCTTCAACTAGAATGAACTGTTCTTAAAATCATAGGTGATCTGGTTTTGAGCATCTGCAAATAACAAGAAGCTGAAAAAGTGAAATCCCCTCCCCTCTTCCCCAGACTCACCTTTGTTAAACCTTTGGATATCTGCTACTTTCCTGATTATGTGGCTTATTTAAAAATGCCCTACTGTGTTATCTGCTTTTTTTCAGACATCAGTAGGTGTGCTTGGTGTTTAAATAGGTCTGAATAATGGAGAAATCAGTCTGATGTAAAAGCAGAAGGAGCTCACATTTATGGTGGTAGCAATAATGGTGGTACAACATCACACAATGGCTCCTGGAAGCAGACAAATGTCAAAACAGCGTGAAAAACTCCTCTTGCACACTGTTAAGACTGCCCAGAATTCTCCCAGAATAACATACACAATCATTTTGAAGAATTCAAAGCTAATATCCATGTCAGTCCCTCACAAAGACAGCTAGTTTCAGACAGGAACTAATTGCACTGTCCTGTTTAAAAATAGAGAAATCACCCTTTGTTTTAGCATATTTTCTCCCTGGCATTTTGCTGTTCTTGCCTGAAAACACGCTGTGTGTCAAATGGTGGCGTGAAAGGGTTAGCAATCCGAGACACAGTAGTGGACATTGTTGGGGATATTACAGCACTTTTAGTTGCCCAGGAGAGGGTGTGGGTGATCTTTGGAGAGCTAGCACACCTCAGTGGAAACTGCATGTACTGCAATGAACAGCGTTTTTTAACAAAATAAATCTGTGCTGCCTTAACACAGTTGTGCATTTTACCTGGCTACTAAGGTTCTCATCTATTTGTTCTGCTTTGGTTTTGTTGTTGTTTTTAATCTGTCAGGGTTTCCATAATGCTCCATTCTAATGATAAGTGGGATTTGTAAAGAGATTTCTTTTAACTCACTGGGAAGGGTCTCTTTAGGAGGATAATATCTCAGGCAATAACACTAGGCTTTCTGCACAGCCTGCACTTTACTCAGTAATCTTTCAAAAGCAATCACTGACCTTGGAATGCTGATAGTAGTTACAGATTTAATTTTTCAGAGCTGTCCAGTCCCTAACACTCCAGAGGAATTCAGTGGAACTGTGGATGGATACCCCTTCCGTGACTCAGGCCTGGAGTTTATTGCAAATAGAAGTGAGCCCTCACAGTCTGCTAATGCTGCTACTACAGATCCTGCGCCTTGCAAGGCTGCAATCTCCATATTCTTCACTCCAGTTCAAACAAAGATTTTCTTAATAAAATGGAATGGAAATGCACACACCAAATAACCACATGAATTAGGAAAAAATCCCATTCCTCACCAAAACCACTGCTGCTAGAAAAGCACATGGAGTAGAGTATTGTGTTTGTGATTTATCACCTTACACTGCATATCTGCACTGTAGTGAGGATAGATGCTGTAAAAATAATAATGATTATGATATGATTAACAGAATAATAATGGTCTTCAGTATAAATGGAGTCATTTCTTCCTTCTTCACAATAAGTAGGGCAAGGAACCCACATGTGAAAAGTTTTTTTTTCTTATGGGTTCATGCATATAATAATTATATGGATAGGAGTTTTGCTAGCAAATATTTATCCTTTATTTTTTCATCTGACCACATTACTCTGCTGTGTGTCTGGTTTTCAGTTCAACTTCAGCCTTGATTAAGAATTCTGTGCTATTGCCTTCTCACAGTAATATGTTCTTTGGAGTCCTAAATGACTTTGGGTTTAGTTCACCTGCCATTAAAAACCCACAGAAGCCTACGCTTTCCCAATAATCTTAACATATGACTTATCCCAGTGTATACAGAAAATAAGTTTGACTAGTAGATGACTTTTTAAATTGTCTTACCTTTGAAATTCTAATTGGCCAGTTAAGGTACAGGAATCAATTGTGAGGGCATTTGAGGGACTCTTGTACTGCTACTCCTGGACCTGTTCTGCAGGGAAACGCGAGGCTGTTTGGCAGTGATGTTGGAGCTTACATCTCAAGGAGGTTCAGACAAACATTGTTTCCTGAGGACCAAAGTACTTTCGAAAGTTCAACCTGTAGTTAGTCAACAGGACACAATCACTGGTGTGGGTGTTTTTACTGCTGCTTTTTTAGTTTGTTGTAAAGATACTGATTCATTACATCAGCTCTTTTCCTGACACGCACACAAACACATCCCACAATGAAATCAGGAATGGCAGGGAATCCAGAGAGACAATAAGACTGGTAACAATGCAGGAAGATTGTTATGCATATCTGTAGCACGATATGCAGGAACATCAGGTTGAAACTTTAAAGTTTCAAAATCCATTATTGAAAAACAGAACCAGCATCTTTCTCCTTTGTTTCCAATAGCACAAACCCATTGTATTCTTCCTTCCAATTTAATCACCTTTAGGCCAATTCCAGCTTTGAAATCATTAACACATTGAAGCAGATGAGGTACACTTGGTCCACAATAAGGCCAAGGTCTGCAGTTTCTTGTGCTTTTATGAATGAGGCCCCAAAATGCAGATACCCTTGTCAGATACCTCTTCCTTCTTATTTTTTGAGACATCCATAAATGTTCTTTTAGAAAATACTGAAGAATGTGAAAAGTGTGATTTTGCTACACATGGTATGCAGATTTCATTAGTGATTCACAAAAGCTGAAATAAAACATGGTCAATTTCTTCCTTACACCCAGTTGTTCTCTCTGGCACAATGACTGCTTGACTGTTTCTTGTAGTAATAATTATTGACAAAGACACAAAGCATGGAGCAGTCAGATTTTGCCCCACTGTTAGTTCCCATAATTTGGAGCTCTGATGTCTTTGAAATAGTAAAAGATATCCATAATAGATGTGATTTCTAAGATATTCTGTAGGAGTTCTTTTCAAAAGCTGCATTGTTTCCATGGATGCTGCCGTATAATCTAATTATTCCTGATGGGTTGCCTATTGTACTACAGGATTCTTCAAAGGAAAGGAAAACAGCAAGGTAGATCATTTGAGCAAAAAATCTTTTATTTGTTTAGGACAATGTTTCACAAAAGCTCTATCTGGGAAGGAAAAGAAATCTCTTCTGAGCCTCCTTTCTTTCAGAATTCAAGTTGCTATAATCATATAAAGCGGCTCTGTGTACTGTATGTTTTATCCTTTCCTTTCATTGGATGATAGAAGACATTTCAGCCCCATGTTGGGATGGGGGTTTTCCCACTGAAAAATTAAATCATTTATATTGTAGGATCTACTGTAGACAACTAGGGTAAAGCAACCCCAAGCAGTCAGAGAATACAAGCCAGGCCCAACACCTGCAGCTTGTCAAAGGAATTATTCCACTCAGCTCTGTTGGAATCTTTTTGTGGTAAGATACACAGTGGTGCAAAGGAGTTGATATTTACATCCACCTCATTAAAGTGAATCAATTTCCTATTATCACTGAGTCACAAGTTCCTAGACCACATGATGAATCTCACTTGGGCTGTGGTGTGTGCAACTGAACTGGTTTTGACCTTGGGCATTGTGTTAACGAGTCCCATTGCATGTGCCGTTTCTCAGGACACCTTTGCACCTGCATAACAGGGCTCCAGCCAGCTTTTCCCAGGGAAAGGCCTGAAAATGTACTTTATCATGTCAAATAGCAATATCCTGAGCACATGAGCATGATCTTGTCTTGCTGTGAATGAGTAAATAAATGAATGCTTCCCTTACAAGCACCGTCATCCAAGGTACCACACTGTAACAATATGGCTGTGTGGGAAACTAATGAGGGCTAGAGTGGGAATGCATGGAAGCTCAGAACCGTTTCTCCCCATCATCCACTCCTGTCTTAGAGCTATTACCATGGTACTACTATTTTGCATAGCTTGCGTCTGTGTTTTGGAGTTTTGCCATCCTTTTATATATATGTGAAAAGAGTTACCATTATTTAAATGTTGTCTTCATTTGTATCATCTACAAATAAGAAAAATCTATATGGATTTTCTTTTATATGGCCTTTCAAGAGCAATTATATTTCCAAAAATTACCTGTATTGCTCCCATGTCACCATTATTCCTATAAGACACAAAGGTTCTGCCAAAGCCTTACTCAGGGTTTAATTTTTCTTTAGGTGACATCTAGCCTTAAGATTTGGTGATAGTCTGCATTGATAAATGGTATTCAGCCAGTAAACTTCTGCTTTTAGGTAGAGGCAGCTTGTTTCCTCCGAAGTTTACCAACAGAGAATTCAGAACTTTAGTTTTAAAATCTGTTCAGGATCCAGAAGGAGCAGCACAAATTTCCAGCCTATGGTGTTCCTTAGGGAAGGACTCTCTGAGCAACATGGACCTGAACTTCTGGAGGAGGGAGGGGGAAAAGTGAGGGTTGGAACCAAAGCTGTGTATATCTTGGGAAAATTAATGGAAAATTTTGATGTCTGTAGTCAGTGGAGCTGAAGGGAAGGCCAACATTCTTGTTCTACACAGCCCCAGCAGAAGGTGATAGTCTGTACCTTTTCCCCTCCTTCTTGTTTTTCTACTATTTATTCATCTGCAATACAAGCTGAGGGTATTATACTATTTAAACAGGTGTATTTTGAGTTTAGTTCCTCACAAACAAACAACATTCATCAGTCTTCAATACTCTTATCTTCAATTGCAGATAAATTGTTTGCTTTAAATTAAGTGTTTCGATTTCCATTTGGCTAGAGCTTCAGTAATTGCAGGGATGGAAAAGTACTGATGCAGTGAAAAATGTGATGTGCATTCAGCCCCTGACAGTGGTGCAATCTGTGGGGCTGAGTCCCAGCACCCATCTCCTCTGAAGGGTCTCTCTCCCTTGTAGGAAGAAACATTCTTTTCTCTAGTTGAGCCAGTTTCCTCCAGGGTGAAGCCGCATGAGAAGGAAGTGACGGTGCCTCTCCAGACGGCAGCTGTTATCATGGAGGGATTCCATTCAGACCACGCAAAACCAGGACGGCAGAACACCATACCCAAGGTGAATTTGATTCCAAGCAGGGGGGCTACCTTCTACACCTAAATCTTCTTCCCGTATGTGGATCTCTTATGTGCATAATAACCCAAGGGAGACTGAAAGTAGCAAACGTCTGGAATAACATCGCTGGAGATCTGAACCCACTACAATGAAAAACTCCAGCTCTAAATCTATTGCATCTAAACTTTATTTATTTGTGTTGGAGCACCAGTTTGGGATAGTAAAGCTGAGGAGATTACAAAGTAGTAGTAATATGACAAATACTGCAATATTAAATACTGTTTTTCAGGTACTAGGAACTTACAAGGTGAGACAAAACCACAGCTTCATATCAAAGTCCAGAGAAGCTGAAATAGGAAAAACTTCATTTTAAGAAGCAGACATCCTCTCAAGGCATGGTTTGCTTCTAATAATCCAAAGCAGTAGGAGATATAGAAAAAAAATTTTGTTCTCAGATGATGCCGTTGGATGATTTGATGTAGTCAGACAGTATGGAATACTTTCATGGCATGTATACATATTTTGGAATGGTACTAGATTTCAAGTTTTCCAAAGGGACAGTACTTTCTTTAGCTTTTTTTTTTTTTTTTCCCCAGACAAGCACACTCATAGTTGGCTGTATTGAAGAAGTACAGCATGATTCAGGAAAGAGGTTTGGAAACACTTTGGGAAGGTTGTTTAAGATTTTGAAATGGATTCCCCACAGCATGAGCAGTAAATGGAGGATAATCCTACTAGTGTGTGGTATAAGCATTATAAAAAGGCAGAAATGCAGTATCCTGCAGAAGAGACTTGTGGCTACTTGGGCTCAGAGCAATTACGACATTGTAAAATTTTTTATTTTATTAGGAACCTAAATATATAACAATTTGGTGATTTTTAGTTGTTCATTTCTCTGTAAACAGAAATATTTTCATTCGATACATATACTCTTATCCACAATACCCTTGCTTCCCATTGCTACTAAATCTGAAAAGAGTAAGATATGGTCACAATCTCCCTACAGATCTCCCTACAAACTCTCCAGCCAATTCTCATGGAAAATGGGATGCCTTGGATAAAGGTGTTTTTTATCACACACTGTTAATGTGGCCTCTGACAATAAATTATATTCTAATTACATAGAATCATGAAGTTATTTAGGCTGGAAGCAACCTCTGTAGAACTTGAGGTCACTTGAGGTGTTCAAAGCAGGGTCAAAGTCAAGGCAGGCTGAGGTTTCTCTGTCCTGCTGGATTTTATATACCTCCATAGCTGGTGATTCCAGAGCCTCCCTGAGCACTTGTCCTGGTGTCTGGCCCATTGTCATTGTGAATAAATTTTTTTCATTATACCTAACCTCAGTTTTCCATGTTCCAGCTAGTCTGTGTTGTCCTTTCTCTGGGCACCTTTGACAACACTCTAGCCCAATCTTTACTCTTTAACTATCTACAGAGAACAGTTAGATCTTCTGCTTGGCCTTCTCTGAGTTGAACAAATACAGTTCTCTCAGCCTTCCCTCATACTTCATGTACAACTAAACATTTTTATGGAAATAGAGGGAGAAAACAGTGACAATTTGAAAATCACAGGAGGAGGAAAGACACATGCGGAGAGGGAGAAAGATTTAGAAGAAAAAAGTGACAGGAAGACTGACTTGATGTTGGCAGAAGATGAGAAAAGGTGTTGAGGGAATCCTGAAGCAGCAAAAAGAAAAGAGAAAAAGGAGGACGTGAAGCTGAAGTTGTAATAAGCAGAATATTAGGCCTTAGAAGTTGAAGAGTTGTAGAGGTGAGAAATGGGTAGGAAACAGAGTGGCCACTCCTCTACCATTGCAGGAGAGGGTCAGGGACGTGCCTTCTGAAAAAGATGCTTCTATAAGTGGACTTATAGGTTCATTTTGACCACAAAGCTCATTTCTGCCTTAGAAAGAGGATGAAGAAAGGCATTCTGGGTAGAGATGTTTCACCAAGTAAGATGACATGACTGGTGCAAAAAATGAATGAGCACTGGAGCCTGCAAAGCAGACAGCTCCTTCATAGTTCTTGTTCTGCTTGCAAAGTCTACAGAAGGCTTTCTTTGCCTATTTCATATCTTTGTCCTACTCCAGAAACAATCACGACTGTAGGACAGCAGCCTTAAGTGACAAGCTTGGCTCCTTTGTTTCAGGGTAGTAGCAAGAAAGCTCTAAAGAACATCATCCTCTCTTCACCCTAGGCTAAGGTTTATTAAATTTGTAGGTAATACCAAATCACAAAGGGCTGCAAATGTACTGGAAAAAGGTTAGAATTCAAAGTGCTCTTGACATAATGGATAGAGTCAGAAAATAGCCGGCTCCTAACTTTTCTAACCTTAAGACTATTCTTCTATTTTCTACCCCTTCATAAATTTTATGATAGTTTATTCTCTAATGAAATTGCTCTGGATAGATATTAAAGTGAAAGTACAAGTAGCCCTACAGGTTCTGATTTTTACAGCTTCTATTTTTCATTCTTTATCTAGGTGAATATTCATGTTTCTTACAAAAAAATAATAGAATGTAAAGCTGAAGAATATAGAAGTTAAAATACAAAAGATACTCTTGCAATCAGGTAATATAATATAGATTCTTTTGTACCTTTTTAGAGGAACCATTATTCACATGCATTTGAAAGGAATGGAAATATAGTTATTCTCAGTATTTGACCTTGAAGAGTAGATTCAAGCCCAATAATAGTTCTTAAGTTACGTTGCTCCATGCTGCTGCTTTTATTCCTCAGCTGTACATGTAGGAATATCAAATACACGCTGCCATTAGACAAATGCCATTGGTAAAGTTGGGTTATTTTTCAGCAGCAAATCTGACTTACTTCTGGAAGAACTCCCAACCTTTCCCCTTGGCTGCTCTAGTAACTATTTGGAACAATTTATTAAGTATATTATCTTGTTATTTTATTTTTAGCTTTCATTATTAACTCTGAACGTTTTAATGAGGTGAAAGTGCTTATGGCCGTGTGAAGAAATCAGTGTAGTTTTTCTAAATGTTTTCCTGTGATATGTAAATGCTTGTCCCCATCGGTGTGGAGGAACAACAGTATCAGCCACGTGTATTTGGCCATGAAATGGTCAAAATAATTCTTAACTAAATTCTTGATTGTTTCCATTAGTTTTCTATGTTCAGCACTGTCTTAAGCAGGAGAGCAAAAAAAATGGTTGAAGGGAACCACTGAAAAGAAAATTGTGTTAGTCCCCATATAACTATTTGCTCAAAATATTGTAATAGTCATCTCTGAAATTATTTCCAGATGAGTACTGAGAATGGAATTTCTGCGTTGGATACTGTCAACTATGCCAGCCTTTGCCAGGGTTGACATAGTTTGTAAATTCTTGATAATGCTACAGTCACTTTGATAGCGTGCATCAAAGCACAACAGAAACCTCTGGGTTAAACCAAGAATATAAAAGTCATTAACAAATAACATAGTGTGCTGTGCCAAACCACTGATCACGTGTTTTTAAAGATACAAATATATTTCCTTTGCTCATTCCTGGTCTTCCATTAGAAGAGCAACCATTTGAAGGAATGGAGTATGGTAGCAATCCACAGGCAACCACAATTTTAGAAGGTGGGATCCTATTTTGAGCCATGGACACCTGGCCATGAAAGAGGGTTGTTTTCCACAGGAAGGAAAGCCTGGCACCTCAGTGTCTTGGGGGCAGTGAGAAGCAGCCCCCAGGAGGCCAAGACCAGCCAGAGCTGTCATTCCTGGCAGCTTTCATCTGGGAGCAAACCAAGAATATTCACAATTTTAGGGGTCAGAATCCCACTTTCAGCCCCGGGTACCCCTTTTCCACCAGAAGGAAAGCCCAGCACAACAGTGTCTCATGGGCGGTTGAGAGGCAGCTCCCTGGAGTCCAACGCCAGCCAGAGCCACCGGTCCCTTTGTACAGACGGCTGGGATAAATAAAGTCAGTCAACCAGTGTGCAGCAGTCAGTCACTCAGGATGGATGAGGAACACATGCTTCCTTTCTGTGATGGATTTGTTTGGGTTTTTTCCCATTTGGATTTCTTTGGATTCTGGGTTTTGTAACAATACAGAGTATTTAACACAGTATGGTGGGCTGGTGCCAGCCATCAGGCAAATTCCCACCCAGTCGCTTGCTCCCTCCCGAGTGGGACTTGGGAGAAGACAAGAAGAACAAGAGCAAGAAAGCTGGTGGGTCAAGATGAAGACAGGACAATCACTCACCACTTTTTGCCATGGGACAGACTGACTGTTCTTGGGGAAATTCCCAATTAAATGCCAATTAGCTGACAATTAAAAGTCAGGTTGCCCAGAGGAGGTGTGGACGCCTTGCCTGATGGCTGCAGGGAAGATGGGAAGAGCAGCGTGCACAGTCACAGCGCGCATTCTTCACACGCTTCGGCGTCAAGGCACCCTCTCATTCCTGCTCTCCTGTTTTCTTGGTGGTTGCAAGGAAGACAAAGAAGCAGCTTAGACCAAGAAGCCCTCAATATTGAAATTTAGGATCCCATAATCAGGTGCCAGGTGCAGGCAGCCACCGGAGGCATCTCCTGGAGGCACTGTTAGCTGGGAACAGTGGAAGGGGAAAAGGGACCCAGGGGCTGAGGCACATAGAAATGTTTTGATGCCTTTTCTCTGCAGCTGCTCTCAGATAGGTACCTGCATTTTAGGATGAATTTCAACAAAAGGTGGGGAAAAAAATTACAGGTTTAAAGAAGGTAAGAGTAGGTGTAAGAAAATTTTGATGAATTAAAGATATTTAAGTTGGCAGAACTTAATGAAATGTACTTGAGTACTTTGGAAACGAGCCCTAACCATTTCTGAATCATCTTTAGGGAATTCCTAGTGGACTGGGGAAGCATAACCATGGTGCATGAATTGAAATATAGGAAATGGGTGGACCTGGGGAATTACTGAGCATGCGTCCTTGTTAGGACAGTTGAGGGAAGAAATGCAGCTAGCTCTCAGATTAAAAGCATCTGTCAGAGCATGGCCTCTGTTCAATCTTGCATTAAATTGTGGATGACAAAAGGGAAAAATGCACAAAATCAGCAAGCGAGGAATTGAAATTTTAGAGGAAATTATCAGAATTCAAAACTTATCTTAACTCAGGGTGACTCTCACACAGAAGGACTAAGATGGAGAGATGAAGTACACAGGTACAAACGAAAAATAAACAAGAAGCAAAAGAGCACAAAAGTTTGAAAAACACAGTTCAGTGCAAGCTGGTCACACAATTAATTCCCCAAACACCTCATCCTAAGGAATCCTCTGTCAGTAGATCCTACATCAATTAAAAAGGTGGTGATGATCTGCATCTGTTTGTTACAGCTACGTACGGAGCATTGTCCTCAGTGGCACATTAGATTCCATGTGGGCAAACCAGAGAAGGTAACCACAGAACAGCAAGCATGAATTATTTTACTATCACACCCCGTGGGAAGGGATACAAAATTGAACTAGGTATTCCTAGAAAAAGGACATGGGCAGTGTCTGTGAAAGCAACAATGTGCAGGGGTGAGTACAGTGTGTGACCATAATTTTCTGTTACACAAAATGTTGATGGAAACAATGACAAGTCGTCCCATTGGAGAATAAACAGTTATCTTGCCTCCAATTATCAAGACTCTGTGTGAAAAAAAAGAAAAATCCTAATTATCAAAACAGCTATGGA
>VZTI01000231.1:786814-815376 GCA_013397865.1 Struthidea cinerea
AAAAAAAACAAACAGAGTGTAAGAGACGCTCAGTGGCATTACAGTGATAACTCAAGGTAGGAGAAAGATTCATATGGCCAAGCTGGACAAAATCCTTGTAAACTATGTGCCACTACAAAGGATTCACTCCAGCTCACAGAGCTCATTTGGAGTAGCTGTCCATGTGTCAGATGAGATGCAATTTTCCTGTCACCTCAACTTGCAATTACTGTGTCCATGGTTTCCTGTCTTTTGGCTTCCAGAATTGCACAACCTAGAATTCAGATCACAGAAATAATCATTCACAGCTTCTCCTTCAATTGGTTTACTCAACTGTATATATTTAAAAGGCTGCTGATTAAACAGTCCAATAGCATGTGGGAGTAATTCCAGAGAGCAAAAATATTGCTATTGTCTTCCTGGAAAAACAGGGATGTTAATTTAATTACAATTAATACACAGTTAAACTGTGGGGCATTGTCTACAGGAATTGCATGAAAATGACAAAAAAATCCAGCACAGAAAAGAAAAAAAAAAGAAAGGCAAGCAGAGGCAATTTTTGCAATATTAAATTCGTGTTTTGTGGTTTTTTAATACACAGCTTTTGCTAGGTCACCAAAAAACAATGCTGTTCAAAAACCCCACCATTGCTCTGCTCCAGAATCAAGAGCTGACCCACAGCCAGCCAGAGCCTCACTCCCAAACCAGCCAACTGGATCACCTTGCCCAGCTGGCCAGGCAAAGCACTTTGTCCCAGCCAGGCTGTTTCTCCAGCCACCCAGCCCCAGCCAGAGACTTAAACCAACCAGAGACTTAACCCAACCAGCCAGCCAGAGCCACATCCTCCAGCTGGTCTGGGAGATCCTCTTGCTATCCAGAGTCACCCAGCCCTGTCTGGCTCAGCAGAGTCTCTTTTCTCTGGACAGCGAAAGCCCTTTTCCCCAGCCAGCCAGAGCCTGTTTCTTCAGCTGGTCAGCCAGAGCCACTCAGCCCCAGCCGACCAGCAAAAGATCCACCCTGCCTGGCCAGCCAGTCACCCGTGCCCCAGCCAGCCAGATTATCCTACCTGGCCAGCCAGGCACAGAGCTCACCGTGGCCAGCCAGCTGGAACGCCCAGCCTGTCCTGCCAGCCAGAGCTCCTCTCTCCAGCCGGGCAGCCAGCCAGAGCAGTGCTTTTCACAGCACAGCATTAGTGTGGGAAACCAGTCACAAGCCCTACCAAAGTCTGTACAGACAACATTGTCTTGCCTTCTGCAGTGATTCATCTTTTTTAGCACTGAGGCCAATCAGATTGGTCAAGCGTCATTTAACCTTGATGAATCCATATTGACTATTCTTGCTCATCTTGTTTTCACTCATTTTGCCCAGAGAGAGCTTCAAAGAAGGCATATTTCATCATTTTCCCAGCAACTGAAGTGAAGCTGACATGTCTGTAGGTCCCCAAATTGTCTTCCTTCCATTTCTTTCCGCAGGTGTAACATGTATCATTCTCCTGGAATGTGTTCTTCCCCCATTTCTGGTATGGGGAAGTTTGCTCTCCTGAGCCCCCAGGTCTGTACTCCACTGCTGCCTCCTGCATGCCCCTCAGGATCTCAATCTCCCTCTATGCTGTGGTCTGTACAGCCATGGTTTCCATTACGACCCCTCACCAGAACCTTGAGAAGTGTTATTACCCCATATCTCCCCATCCCAAACCTCTGGTATTTGTGCTGCACAGGTCCCTTAGCTCAGCAAGTGGCATTGCTGCAGCTCAGCTGCACTTTGCATTGTTACAGCGTTCTCTGAAGCTGCTGAGCCAGTATTTCCCAAAGCCTCTGCAATATTTCCCCTTCAGTTTTCCTGTGCGGTTATTTTCATCCTGTTTTTCTGAGGGCTTTGTGCCCATAAACCCCAACTCTACTGTTATGGGAAGTTTTCACGGGATTGAACAATTGCATTTGGAGTGTGGGGACAACAAGGACAAAGCCTCCCCTTCATTATCTTGTTTTTTACATCTCGATTTATGCTGGCAAAATCCAACCACACTGCACAACAGAAAAGATAAGCTATTTAATTATTATTTAATTTTTTTTAATTTTGCATATTTGTTTAGCACTATTTAACTTCTTATTTTATCACTATTTAATTCCTTGTTTAATTCATTATAGATAATTACTTTTTAAAATTTAATTTTTATTATGATTATTATAATTTTATCATTGGATTATTGTCTTCCAATAACATGCACAGTTGGAGCTCAACTGATGTACGGTACTTGCACCTGATCACCACATTCCAGTCAGCAGTAAAAGCATAATGAAGAGCCAAAAGGGAGATTAAATGAATACTTATGAATAGAGCATAGCTGTGTCATCCTGCCAGACCCCCATGGAGGGAGTCTGCAGCTCACTGAGGACTAAGCACCCCAGTGTCTCGGGAGTTCTACACAGAGGGAGTCATAGAATCATAAAATCATTAAAGTTGGGAAATACCTCCAAGGTCATCGAGTCCAATCTTTGATTGAACACCGCCATATCAACTGAACCATAGCACTAAGTGCCACACTGAGTCATTTCTTGAACAATTCCAGGGATGATGACTCCCCCTGGGTACCCCAATTCCCAATTCCAATGCTTGAAAAAAGCGGAGTAGAGCTTTGAGGCCTCTTCACATTCCTTTCTTCCCCAGCAGCCTCCCCAGGCATGCCATGTGTCCCATCCCATCCTGCTCCCCTACCATGGCCACACTGATTCTGGGACACTGCAGGAGGCCCTTAAACAGGCAGGAAAGCATATTTATAAAAATAAAACACACACACAGAGTATTCTGCCCAGAAGAAAAAAAATGGTCCTGTCGGGGTGCAGCTCCAGTCACAGGGCTGGTGTTTGGGTGTGAGAGGAAGGGCAGGAGGAACAGCAACTATCCCTCTCCTGCAGGGTTTTCTTACTCGTCATTTCCCATTATGGCGAAATGACTTTGGTGATGAGAAACTGCTTGCAAAAGGTGTTCCCCCCAGCAAATGAAGACACTATTAAATGCCTGCTTGATGGACAGCGCTGTAGCTGGTGAAGATATTCCTTGGCTGAGCTCAGCCCGCAGAAGCCTGGTCATGGTTGTGTGGTGCTCCTAAATGGGCCAACCATGTCCTCCTCCCAGCAGGACTACCCAGCAAGAGTGCCATGCTACACTCACAGCTGCATCCCTGCTGGAGCTGATTTGGCTTGGTCAGCTCAGGGGTCTCCACTTCTGCTGTGCATTGTCTGCCTCTATCCAGCCACCCCTTCTTGACAGACACTCCCACCTCCAAACCAACACAACCCACGGGATTTTCTTGCCTTATGGCTGAGTGGGCCTTTCCTTACTCCCTGCCTGGTTTCCTCTTGTGACTGCTGGCTGAGGACTTCACCCTCTTACAGACATGGAGATATGCTTGAAACAGCTACACAGGTGGCCTTCTTGACCTCTGCTTAGATAAGCTTGTGTCACGTAGTGCTTTATCTTCCTGTATGTTCTTGGTTAGGGATAAGTCTCCTGGATAGTACAGACTGGTGCTACCAAAGGAAATAACTCAGGTGGTGACAGCTCACACCAGATGGCAATTCAAACGAGTTTTCCTACTTCTCTTCAGTAGCAAGACCCTGTTAACTACAACTGCCTGTGATCCCTTGTTCACTGTTAAATTCACTCCTTAATCTTCTGTATTTCATGTCTTTCATGGATGTGAATTAAACTTCTTCGGTTTAATTACTCATTTTTAATTCCCATGCAGATGAAACTCTGAATTAATTTGTGGTCCCCCTGATTTCCATACCACTCCTCTGCTCTTTGAGCTATCATGTCATATGCATTAATGTGTATAGATTGAGAAATAGAATCTTTCTTGTCATATAGAGATAAATCATTCTAGAAACTTACATCTTTTGGGTTTTTTTTCAAAGGTAAATAATCATTCAGGGTATCTTGGTTTTCCAGTATTCTCTAGACATTCCTATTTATATCTCCCCTTTGCAAATCCAGCTACTTACTTTATCTTATTGTCCACAAGAAATAGAAATGTCATTTTTGCAGCATCCTCACCCTGCAATAAGTTTGCAGCTGGCCAGTTGATGACCATCAGACCTTGAAAAGTGCAACCAACAAAGATACACTTCTGAGTTTTTGATGAGTTTCTCAGCTGGCTGAAGCAGCCCAGTGAGCTGCTCTGCCCTGCTTGGAGTGACCTCTCCTGTCTTGTGCTTCTCTGTTGCCAGCCTTCAATTTCCAACCTTTATCCCAGTCCTGTCTCCTCATCACTCAGCCTCAGCCACCTGTTTCTCACTCTGGCTCTATCACCATCCTCAGGCTCTGCCTCCCAGCTCCTGCCTCCTGCAGACCCTGCATAGCTCCTGCTCCCACCCAGCCAGCCTCAAAGGGGCAAAAGCAGTATCTCGCCCTTCAGTTGCCTCATTTCTTCAGGGTCTTTTATCCCAGATCTTTAGCTCTGTACACCTGGCCTTCTCTGATGCATGATCATGACTCACCATTTCAGCATCTGACTCCTCCCTCCCTGCCAGTTGTAACTGTTGGACTCAGCAGTTAGTGGCTCTCCCAGCCACAACCCACCTCGTAGGTCTGCTCCCAAATCCCTTCCCAATTTTTAACATCTAAGTCTGTAGCTCTTCCTTATCTGGAATTGCTGTGCACTAACTTAGCAATTCAGAGATGTCATTATTTTATCAACCCTATCTATAACCTAGCTCACAAAGGCAAGATCTGGTATGCTGGGTTATTATATTTTTCTCAATCAATATATTGAATTTTTTATTTAACAGAGGGCTGTGGTAAGATCAAACAGGAAAACAACACAAGCTTTCTATTTAGAATTTATGCTTAAATGACAAGACCCATATCTCTCATTATCCAAGAGCTTTCCCTCTTAGTAATTATTCTAAATTATGTTCTTTCTTTCACAGAGAGCATTTGAGATGCTTAACACCTCTGTACCTAGAGAAGCAAAACTGCAAGACCTGAACAAAGGATAAGGGTGTGATATATAACCAGGAGAAAGCAATCTAGGGTGCAGTCCCTTTATCAGATGGTAGAACGGAGCTGCAGCCTCTACATTAAATCACAGACAAGACATGCCACAACTCTCAAGGTCTATTGGTAAAGATACGGCCACAGAACGTAACTGCAGCTGTGTGAAATGCATAAGCCAGGTCTTGTCCACGTGTAACACACCCAGCACTTCTATAGGGGTTCAATAATCCATCTACCATTGAAACAGGAGGAAGAAAAATACCTTAGATGAGGGTGTTACAGGACTCAGAGCAATTGGTGATTGAAGGGAAACTGTTATCAGTTTTACCTGGAGAAATGTTATTTGATCAATGCTACCATCTTGAAAGGAGAGATGTGATAAGGGGATCAGAAATACATCTTGGAAAATACGCCTGCTTTACTCCTATTTCAGATAAGCATTCCTCGTTCAGGATTTTTTGAGGGTTTTTCATTTGGCTTTTGTTAATATTAATCTAACACCAGCTATACTGAAGGGTCAAAAATTTCTTCAATGTTTCAGCATTGAAATTTATCTATCTTGAAAGCACTTTGTCCAGGCTTCAGAACGTGACCAGGGAAACCATTTGGAGATAGAACCGAACATGCAGAACGCAGATCAGAGCTAGTTTATTAAAAGACAGATGGAAGTAATTCCTAAAAAAACCCAAGAGTTCAGGAAGTGTTCCATTTGAAGACTGTATTTGCCCTGAAAAGCAGAGAGCATGCTGGATTAGACAGCAATAAAATGTTTACTCTTTGACATTCTTTTCAGTAGACAGAAGGTGGCAATTTCTTAGATATTTTTTGTGTCAGTTTTCTGAGATTTTCCAAAAGCTTTCCCGATATGCTTTTGGTAAAATTTTCACTTAAGAACATAAGGAGTTACCATATTGGATCAGATTTGTGATCCATCTGGTCTGGTAGTCTGTCTACAATAGCAAATAGTACCAGACATGTCAGAAGAAGGTGCAAAAACCACACAGTTGACAGAGGTCGTTTCATGCCTTCCCTAATAGTCAGGGCATTTTTAAAAGGATTTTTAAACCCTTAAAATAATTTGTCTGCATTAAATAATTCTGGATATCTTTATTATTGCTGAAAATGATCAGGCCTTTCACATCCTTCTAAACGGCTTCCAGAATGGCTTCCATTGTCAGTATATTCAACAGCCAAATAATACTGGAAAAACAACTTTCTTTCTTAATTTTACATTTGTGGCCTTCTGTTTTCATTAACTGATGGTTATATCAGTCAGTGTCTCACTGCATCATTGAATGTCTTAAAACAGATGGACACTCTCTCACCCTTTCTACTCCAGGCATTGCTTTGTGTTCATTTCTCTCACTCATCCTCTTTTTACCTTTCCAGTGCAGAAAAGCCCAGTCCTTTCTGCCCTTTTTGGAGTGAGATTTTTTTTCCTGTGTCTGATGTTTGTCTCCATGCTTTGAGGGAGCAGATTGCAGCAGGAGGTCCACTTGACACAAAGTGCAGCTCGAGGAAAAGACAGAACAGGAGCAGAGGGGTCACATAAGAGCACAGAGTTTGTTTTGCAGGAGGTTGGGTAAGAAGAATAGGATATGAACTCAATTTTGTCCTACAGAAAGTAGAAAAAAGAAGTCAAGGTGAGCTGGTGAACAGTCTCCAAGAGGGGCTACATGAGGTATCCTAACCTCTACTGCCGTCTCATCTGCCTTGGCTGGAAACACAGTGAAACCGATGAAAAATCCAAATGATTTCAGAAATGCAGAATTTTTCCAGCAGTACTGGCCAAGAACTGAAAGGAAAATATGAATAGCATCTCAATAATGAGAGAGCCTAAAAACCAAAAGCTTGTGTTAGAGGCTGTTTGGAATGAGCAAGTTCTGAATCTTATTCTTGAGTGTGATTACTGCTGTGTGTTTCTTGAGCTACTTTCTGGCCAGAGGAATAAATTCTTGGATTCAGAACTCTTAAACAAATCTTGTCATTGACAGTAAAAACCAAATCTCCAGATTTTACCAACTTCACGGTATTTCTGCCAACTTAGATAAATTCTTCCAAGCTGCTGCCAGTACCACTGCTCAGCACCTATGTATTGAAAGTAACTTTAAATAACGTCACAAGGCTGTGCACAGAAGAGATGCCAATGCAAAATAATTTCTGGAGGCAAGTTTGAATTCCTCTCTCCATTTCTTCTTAAACTGAAGAATGAGACTAAATTTTTGACAGAAGACTCAAATGTTCCCTATGGGACCTATTGTTTCTTTGGCAGGCAGATGTAGGAAATGTTGCCACTTTTGTTTTTATACAGCTTTCACAAGTGTAACCAAAGGACTTTGGTAACATGAACTGAGCAAATAAATTACAAAGCACAGAGGAGAAAGAATTCCATTCTTATGTGTATTTACTTGCTCAAAAGTAAAATGACACAAGCAAATGAAGATCCACTAAATGTTAATTCATTTATTCAGAGGAAGGACTGTAAAATGAATAATGGATACCAAACAGCAGGAACACTGATAATATCTGTAAAATATCACCTTTTGACTGTACAATTCTGAATTGTCATTGTTTTTAATTATTAGATTTAATACATACAAATTATTTTCAGTACAACATAGGGAAAGATACAAAAGTCCTTTTTCAATTAGTGCATACTAACAGTACAATTTATATGTATACATTCAGGCTTTTGAAATAAAATAAATTTAAAAATCCAGATTAAATGCCTTAGTTGTTGGGATGCTAGTGAGATGTAGAGTTTAGCAGGATCCTGGAAGGTTATTAACACTGACGTAGATAAAATCCATCACAAGGGCTTATAGTATGGCTAGACATTGGAGTTCTAAGGAGTGCCAAACCTAAGGGTTACAAAAGTTTTTGAAAAAGACAGCTTTGCTTCTGAAACAAAATTACAAGTTAAATAAAAATTTAGTTTGTTTTTATTCTGTTGCACAGAGGTTTCAATGTCGTAACACTGAAAATCACCTTTATTGATCCCTTATTTTCCTTCTATTTACTTCCATACTAATGATTTTAGATAGGATTTGGAACTTTTTTTAAAATGTAATAAATAGCGTGTTTGTAGTTGATCATTTACTGATATAGAATTATTAATCACATTCAGTTTTATTATTGTTTTAATAACTGATAAGACTTGTTTTGCCACTGCTCGCTGATAGGTTTAATCAGTTACCTGCAATTTAGTCAGCACTTTAGTGCAAAGTTCTTTAAAACAAAGGTGTGAAAAAAACCCACTGAAAAAATGTAAAATGTACTGTGATGGAGGACTACTAACAACAGTAGATGTTTATGCCTACAGGTATTAGAGAGTAAGAAAAGAAGAATGGTAACTTCTGTGGGCGTGAAGGAGAAACATACCAAAACACTGCACACACGAAATGCGTATTTACACGTGACATGGGAGACTTCATTTGAAAAATTATCTACAAGATTTCGATACCAGGAAAGCTGTGGGATGTCCACTTGTGCAATCACTGGGGGTTTGTTTGCTTGTTTTACTACTTGACCTTCCTTGTTCAGTTCACAGGCTACCTGTTCAGTTCACGGGCCAAATTCACTACTTTTTGAGGTTTTGTGTCTTCTTACTAAGTTTATAAAATGAGATCTTCATTATGCACTCTTTTCAAACACAAAGCAATGTTCATTTCTGTTCATTTAATTAATTTATTAATTAACCTAAGGTCTTGTTTCAATGCACTTGTTCTTCCATCTGTTAGTGTCCACAATAATTTTAAATCCATTTTTACAATACCTCTCTGAGCTGGTGGACAGAGGGGCCTTATGTCCACTTTATGATGGTCAGCTGAGTCACTGAGAGTTGAACGTTTCCATCCATTTTTGACACCCCTACAGCTTTATTTTGTGGAGTATTTAACATTATGTTAAATGTTAAACCTAGAGTTATAGTTAACATTATAGTTAAAGTTCAGCTTGCACCAACTTTATTTTACTGCTATGTGCTCTTCGTTTCTCCAGGTTAGATTTCAAGATGTCAGACAGACAAGAAACAGGAAAAACACAGCTAGTGTGAAAAATTGAAAATATGAGGCAAAAAATAAATTTGTTGCTTAAAATAATTTTCCACTCTCACTCTGAACTTCCCCAAATGAAAACCTTTGCACTCAAATGCCTGAGTGCAAACTCATGTAACAGGACATGCTGGTCAACTTGAATAGTACAGAGAGTTTCCTGCCCTTGCCCTAACACACATTCCTTAATATCAGCATTCCTGACAGGATTCTGCAGTCAGGGGATGTTGCTGCAGTGTCAGGGATTTTGTTAGGCGGAAGGTACTGAATACAAAAGGTTAATTCTAGTAATTAGTTGATGATAGATTAGGACCATGAAAAGCTGCAGAGAACATCAATATAAACATTGAAGAATGTCCCCAGGGCCATTTAATCTAATTCAGGAGTCAGAGCAATAACTGAAGTAAAGGAAAGCCTGGCAGCGAAAGTCCACAAAGCAGAGACAGCAGGGCCAAGGTCTGATGGGCTGTTTTGGTCCAGAGATTTAGAGTGACTGAACCAAAGACAGCAGCAGATAATGGACTAGTGGATTGTAAAATATTAAACCAAAATATACTACAGGACAAATCTATGAGGAAATGCCACTAGATTTTGATTAAAAGCTCTTGCATAATTAGGTTATGTAGCATGCTGTATGGATTGCCTCTGGAGCACCATCCTGCCTGCCTTCCATCTGTGTTCTGTTCAATACTGATGGAGTCGAGTTGGATTTTGATTTCATCAATCTAATCTGTATTGTGCCTTAGTTTTGGCTTTCCTGCTATTGATCTTATTGCCTTTGCATCACACAGAACATCTTTTTTCAGGTTGAAGCCCAATGGTACAACAGTGAATGTTCCACTGCAGAGACTTGTATGACTGGTAGAACCTCAAATATGTCACTTCAGAAACAAAAATAGCTTCAGTTCAGCTATTATTTGGGGGGTGGGGGGGCTCTACCTTGAATTAATTCCCATTAATGTAAATATTTTAAAGCACCAATTCAAATAATCTGGTGTGAGAAGAGGGAAATCAAACATTTTAGTTTATCAAATTATTTCATTGGTTTTTATGTAAATGACATTTTTGTTCGGAAGTTGTTATTTTTCTGCCTATTTCAAGAAATTAATTTTTTTAATATTGACTATGCTTTAGAAGTTCCAGATGTAAGGCTATGACTTTTAATAAGCATTTTTTCTGTTCTTTTATGCCTCTGTTTTGCTTTAATGACCTTTCCTCAGCCCTATTGATTCCCCTCTTTCTGTATTTTCTCTGTACTTGGGACTTTTTGGGCACAGAATTTATGCGTGAATATAGATAAATTTGGGGACAATATTTTGTGTTCTTTAAGTGTGCTGGATTAGAATTTACTCCCTTAGAAACTGATAAAAACGTCCATCATTGGTGTGAGCAATGTGTGAAGTGCGGGCAACAACCAAGAGTTGTCTATATGCCAGTCAGTACCTCCTCCTCTTCCTTTTTGGTTGTAGCCAGGTGGGGGTCGGCCTCTGTTCCCAGGCAAGCAATGACAGGACAAGAGGACGTGGCCTCAAGCTGCGCCAGGGAAGGTTGAGGCTGGACATGAGGAGGAATTTCTTCATAGAAAGTTGTTAAACGTGGGAACGGGCTGTCCAGGGAGGTGGGGGAGTCACCATCCCTGGAGGTGTTCGAGAAATGACTGGGCGTGGCACTCGGTGCCGTGATCGGTCTGACAAGGGGTGATTGGTCAAAGGTTGGATTCGATGACCCCAGAGGTGTTTTCCAGCCTAAATGATTCTGTGATTCTGTGAAATATCCTTTTAAGGATGCCGAAGAGGGATGCCGAGGAGTACGAGGACGCTATGTTTTACCTCATGGGATGAGCAGACAGCTAACACACGGTGGCGAGGGGATGCGCTGGCAGTGCAGTCTCTCTCGCCCCGGCCCCGTCGGACGCGAACCGCCCGGTCGGGCCCCGCCAGGTTCCCGGGTGGTTCTTCGGGCGCTGCATCCAGCGCCGAGCAGCGCACAGAGCCCGCCAGCACTGCAGGTCATTCCCGGCACTCTGCGGCCGCTCCTCCGCTTGTCCCCTGCGGGTCGCCCCCCGGCACCCGCCTCCACCCCCCCGGCCCCCGGCACACCATCCCCGGCACCCTGTCCCCGCACGCCCCGGCACACCNCCATCCCCGTCCCGGCCATGCCCGGCACGCCGGCCCCGCCGAGCACGGAGACTCCCATTGCGTCCCTCCGCCGCCGGGGAGCGCTGCGAGCTCGGCCGGGAGGCTGCGGCAGCTCGGGGGCGCGGTCGGCGGCAGCGCCCGTGGCTCCGCTCCGCCCCGCTGCTCGCTGCTGCTGCCGCGGCCGCTGAGGGCAGGAACAGCTTCGCTGCCGTCCAGGGCTGCGCGGACACGCTCGCACACGTTCCGCGGGTGCACTTTAATTACCCTGGAACTGTCGATCGAACGTGAATTTAGCTCTGAGGCTTTGGTGCTTTTGGTTCAAAGCTGGAAAGGCATTTGCCTACAGAAAGTTTCGGCTTTTCTTGGGGCCCACTAACTGCTCTAATCACACCTCTGCCTGCAGACTTGCTGCTGCTTTTCCCACAGAGACAGACGTTAGCCCGGCTGGTTCCTGGGGTGAGGAGCATGTACTGTAAGGGCAGATGTTGGTGATGAGATTGTAGCCGCCCTGCCTTCAAGAGGGAGCAGGTTGCCTGCCCACCTTGGGAACAGCAGCCGTTGCGTCCTTGGGCAGCTTCTCAGAGTTCATATCTCCATAAGGCTGCTTCAAGTTAAATTAAAAGCTACTCTATTTTCAGTGGATAATTTCAGCTTGGGGTCTGCAGCATTCAGACTAGATTGTTGAGCCAGACAAGTGCAAACTCCTCATGCAGGCAAGATCACAAAAAAATTATGTGTATGGAACCGACCTTGATAATCACAGCCAAATGGTTTGTGCCTTTGGTGTAACTCAACCCCTGGAGCTTTTGGCTTGGTTGTCTAAGCAAATCAGGATTAAGTGATAGGGCTGTGTGCTTGTGTGTGTATATATATATAAACACCTGTCTGTGTCTTCCACCCTCTGTCCAATTCTGACAAATTCAGGTCGATCAGAGATGTCAATGTTAATCATTTCAGGAATGTTTTGTGGAGATAGATTGTCTGATATAGAAAGAGGCTGCACTAGTCCACAGCTCAGGAAAAGCCTGCAGCTGCCATGCCTGTTACTGTCTTATTATACAACAGAGAACCCACACCTTGCAACGTTAATCCACAGAAAACCAAGCTGAGTTGGTCCTGCTGCTCTCATCATTATTAATTGCTTGTTTTACCTACTTCTCATCTATGAGAGAGCTTAGAAACTCAGAACTCAAATCCTTGAGAGAAGAAATACATCAGAAGCAAGAGTACTACGACTCTTCTGGTTACATGCAGATCAGGAGGTGATATCTGACTCCAGACACAACCTGAACTCAGCAAGGCAGGAGAGAGGTTAGCTCAGAAACACAGCAGGAACCAACGAGAGGAAAATATATCATATCTTGCCAGTTGTCAGACTGCCATGTCTGAGCTTGGAAAAATGATAGATCTCGGAGAGCTGGTCATTGAAAAAGGCTGTGACTCCCCTCACTGAGATGGATTCTGATTACACATTTCTACCTGGAGGCATTATGTACAGCTGTAGCAATGTTCCTTCTTGTGTCCTAAGTGATAACAATTTGGAAGATTTAGAAAATTAAGCATGTGAGTTTAAAGATATTAAAGATTAAATAATTTACTATTAAATAAAATTGATTGTAAAGAATATATAAAAAAATACAGGAGAAAAAAATAGAAGCTCTCAACACAACCAAATTGTTTTTCAAGACTAGCTGTATTTAGGCAAGACAGAGCTAGGCTTAAAGATAATTTTCTCAAGAGTTCTTAAATGACCTGGAATTTCTTTTTAAAACATAATCTTGGTCTTTCGGAGCCCACGGTTAAGTGCACGTCTGCAACGCTTCTCCTTTGAGAATTCAGGCCGACATCATGTGGATTCTCGAGAGAAAGGAATCAGTTCTACCCTGCTGCAGGGCAGAAGGAAAATCCTTTTCTCCAGGTCTCACGGAGAAGGTAGATCCCATTATCAGGCTGGGGAATGATCTGTCATGTGTAGGTTATCCGTGCTGGGAAGGGGCACACCAAGTTTCCTGAGGCTCTTTGGGCATTGTGGACTAATTCCTAGCGACTTTTTTTTATTAAGATTCCCACTCTGTTATCAGTAGGGTTTGCAAGGTAGAACTTCCCAGCAGCCTGGTAATTTCGGGCTTTGCTGTAGTAGAATATCCATGCCGAGGAAGCAGCAGCTGCCAGCAGCAAAGACAGCTACAGAGCCTGCCTTACGCCAGCTGTGATTTGATGCTCCCATTATCACTGCTGTCTGCTGCTGCAGAACAGCCTTTGGTTTCCAGTCAGGTTCCACACAGAGACAAGGCTTGTGCAGCCTTGCTGTCATTGCCTCCCTTTCAAACCCTTTAAGGCCTGACAGAGAACTGTCACAGATAGAGTTACATCTTAAAAATCTTGTGTCCCACAGGTTTCCTGGAAACTGGTGAGCAGGTATTGCTTTATTGCTCGGCGACGTGAAGCTGTTCCTCTTTCTGGTAGACACACCAGGCTGCTGAGTGAGTTGCATGCCTAGATGTCGCTGTGAGCGACACCGATGGCAAGGAATGTCACGACTAAGTTCAGAAGGGAAAAGCAGTTCTGAATCTTTATTAATTAATTAATTCATTTCTTATAACATGGATCGCAAAGAGCGTGTTGAATGGCATAAGACAATTGGGTGCTCAGCCATCTACCCCTTGAGGGGGTTGGTCAAGCTCTAAGACACTTACTCTAAAATATCAGAAAGCTACAACCATAACAATCTTTCATAACAAACCCAGGTGCAAGATAAAGAATTAGTTTACAAGAACTCATAGCAGTGTTTTTCATCGCTTCTGTGAGAACTGCAAAGTTCTCACAGAACGCTGCAGAAAAGCTGAAAGATTTCTCTACCAAAGCCTTTCAGCATCCACACCTAGACTTTGAATCAGACACAGCATATAAGGTATCTTGCCTAGCTTTCATGTAAAACACTCGGAATAGGAACATTACAAGAGAGATACAGAAGGCATGAGAGCTGAGATGAGTGTAGCAGGAGGCCTCAGGCAACACAGGAGGGAGCTACATGTCTTAGTTGGCTTAGGAGAGCACAGGAGAAAGTGGAGTATGGAGACGGTTAGCGGGGGTGGGGGGAAAGGAGAACCTGGGAACCCTGCAGCATTGGCTTTATGGGATAAGAAGATGAAACCAATACAGAAAACATAGAAGATCCACAAAACATGGGGGAAAAAATGGAAGAGTGGAGGCTTTCTCTGCCTTGCTACTCACAGAACTATCTCGTGCAGATCCCCCATAACAGAGGATCAGTGGGGCACTTACAAAAAATGTGGGAATACCTGCTCAAGCACCAAAGAACAGACTGTTAACTCCTGTAAAGAAAAGCAATAGAGTACATCTCAGGAGAGTGGGAGTGTCCATGGATGACAGGAATAGACAATGTTCACTTGTGTAAATGAAGTTTTAATAGGTATTTGGTTGCTATGGATTTTATGCAGGTGATCTACTTCCTTTTCCATTTTTGCTCATGTTGCCGGCTTTACTGTCACTGCAGAAAGAAATGCTGTTCTGTTTGAGGAACATCAGAATGCAGGGACAGAGTACCATGATTCCACCATCCTACAGAAGCCTGCTGGTAGGAACCCTTTTTTTGCTTCCACGTCATCAGGTGGCTCAGTTCCCCTTTGCTCTGACCACCAAATGCTGGCACAGGGGAGCACAGGAGGAGAAGCAGCATCGCTTGGCTTGTTCTGTTGGTGATGTGCCAGTAAATCCCACGTAGTTCAGGAGTTCATGTGAGCGTGATAGGGCAAGCTGGTACCTGAGGGCTTCCCATTTCATGCTAGTCACAGTCTTGGCAGCCTGTGGCTTCTCCTATGTAAGTGAGAGTGGTGAAAGCTCAAGCACCCTTTTTTTTCCTTTTTTTTTTTTTAATGTGTGTACATTCTTTTCCCTCGCCCTCTGCAAAGAAGTGCAGAGAAANGGTGCTGACAAAGGGGCTCATCTGAGCAAGGCTGTGGGGAAGGGAGAAGAGGGCTTTGCACAGTGGTTTTATATGTTCATACAGTGCTCTGAAAGCCTCAGGGATAAAGCATTGCACTCCTCAACCTGAAACACCATAGTGCAGAAAGATGTACTTCTTGCATGAAATGAATAAGAAATACAAATTTCCTATGAAATACAAATATCTTTTCTGCCTAATGAGCAAGGCATAAGATCATATAATTATAGAATATGCCGGAAGGGGCCCACAAGGATCATCAGTCCAGCTCCTGACCCTGCCCAGGACAGCCCTGAGAATCACACCACATACCTGAGAGCATTGTCCAAACTCTTGTTTGATGTGGCCATGATTTTTTTACTATTAATATCACGGTTGTTTTTTTTTTTTTACTATTAATGTAATTCTTAAAGGCAAAGAAGCTGTTTATTAAAGTCAAAGATGTTTTTGGGTTTGGGCTTGTAATATTTTGTGATTAGTACTTTCTTCCCAAGGCTGCTTTTGTGAAAGCAAGCCAAACCTAAGACCATCTAAGGATACGTCAGTCACTGCTCTGTTGAATCCCGGGATCTCCCGGCATTTCAAGTCACACTTCGGGAGACAATTAGGAATCCCAGCCCTGTTGAAATGGTTGATGCAACTGTAGGCAGGAGTGTGGCAATGTAGACTGTAATTGGGAAAGGCACCGGTGGAGGTCAGTGTCTCCCAGGGACAGCTCTCCCCGTCCCGCGGCACAGACGGCGCCCACCGCAGCCCTTCCCTGCTCCGCCTAAAGACGCGTCTGCGGCTCCCGCCCGCCTGGTGCTCCCCGCTTAACTTCATTTCGCTTCTCCCCATCGTTTCAGGGATGTGACCACGAGCTGTTCGGCCTTGATATTCAGCCTCGTCACAACAGAAGTGCTGCTGTATCTGACCAAGAACAAAACTTTGCAGAACCTTCGGGATGGAATGCAGGTTTCGGGTGTCTCCAGAGTCAGGCAGCACATGAATGTGGCTGTTTCAGGTTGACTGCATGCCTCTCGTCCTGTGTGAATGCAACGAAGATCAGCCCCTTTGCACGGTATTCTTTAGGCAAAGATTGAGTTTTAAGATTCCACCAAAAGCCAGACCAATTTTACAAAGGACATAAGCAAGGCCATGTTGGAACACTGAAACCAAGCCAGAAACCCAGATGTTAGGTTAGGAGGGAAAATCACGTGGTTAAAACCTAATTGCTGTTTTATCTAGTTTGCTAAATGCCTGTCAATATTTGCTCTGTTTCTCCTGCATGTGTTTGTGCCTGCAGTATCAGAACTGCCAGGAGAGCTGGACTTTCAGTTTCACGTGGACTTTGAGTGAACAGGAGAAAAGTTCCCTGCTTTTGTACACACTACAAGTGCAAGCTGTCCCTTCAAAGGTACATAGCAGGGTACTAAAATATGTAAAGGTAATTGCCAGCAGAGTCTGGCTGCCTGGCTGGGGACAGCTGCTTTAGAGGCACACAAACTCTCACAAGCACATGGAGAGCCCAGAGGAGAAGGAAATGGATGACAGCAGCTGGATGAAACGTGGCCAAGAAGGGAAAGGCTGGAAAATTCAGGCTGTTTAGGCCAGAGAGGAGACGTGTGAGGAGAGACAATGTTGCAAAGGAGGAAATGAGTCTTTTCTGCTGCGTGGACTCGGTAACAGGCTTGAACTGCAAGTAAAAGTAGGGTACCAGAAAAAGTTTTCCATGCAAAGCAAGGAGATGTGTTGGGATGTACTGAAGGGCTATAAAAAAAATCCAGCGCTCAACCTGGAAAAAACAGGTTAGACAAATGGTTGTGGCATAGCTGATCCTGCCTTGGCCAGCAGAAGGGCAACAGACCCTCTCAAAGTCCTTCCTGGCCTGTTTCTATCATCCATTGATAAGCCATAAATCCGATGAGTTTCATACCTCAGGATCTATTGACAGCAAAAATAGCTTTAATCAATGAAGCTTTGTGTTTTGTTTTCTTTTCTTTCTTGCTTAGATGGATGTCTTTTAAGGGTTAAACTTTCTGAAGTATTCAGGCAATTTATCTCCTAGACAAGTGAGTGGAATTCTTCATCCATCTGAGTGTTAGTGGGAATTCCTCATTATGTGCCACTGAGGTGTGTGTTTACACATTTATTTCAAAAGATTGTCTGAAAGGTAAGAACAAACCCAAAATCTTCCTTTCTTCTGTCCCCACAACTTACACCTGCATATATTCCAAAGAAGACAAAGAGATTGGGAAATAATATCATGAAGTAAAGCCTGTGTCATTCCTTTTTCTTCTGTAAGGGATGCCCACTGCTGGAAATAATTTTCCTTGGCTACCTCTTGAGCAGGGTTGGATGATGGGAAAGCTGTAGAGCCCAGATCTGTTGCATGCAACTGAGTTGAAATCCAGCACAGCTGCAGCATGAGAGGTTTGGGGTCACAGTTGCTCATTTTTTGACCATTTTTCTTGTCCTGTTCTGTACAGAAGGTGGTACGGCAGGGATTAGGTAGAATAATCCTTCTTATCTACATGCTTCAAAATTTTATCTGTCACAGACACAAGATCCTGGCACTGCTATAATGAGAAGAGAGGTTCTGCTACTTCTCCTTCTCTGTTCCTGCACTTACCTGCAGATCAGAAATAAGGCAGCTTCCTCTAGGGGACCAGGATTTAATTTTGCAATTTTCCATTGCAAAATTCTTACACTTATTTTGCTACTCTAGAAATATGAGATTCACAATGAGTGTTCTGCATATTGTCTTCGCACACAAGTGAGAATCCTTAAATGGAAAAAAAACCACATTAATTTTGGAAAAAAACCAGTGAGGCTGGATGTTTAGTTGAAATCTACCAGGCCAACTGACACTCATCCCAGCACAGATACAGTAAACTGCCATGCACAGGTATGGGAAACAGATTAGGAGAACCCTAGATGGGAACAAGAGGGAGAATCATTTCCCTTGTGGGTAAAAGTCGGAGTTGTCTTTGACTCTCTCGAAACTGGTGATATGAGAATTCCTTCATCCCTCCCTCTCTAATCAAAGAATGTGTAATAAGTAAATTTTTTATGAATTGGATTCATTGTTCTGGCCTCCTTGCAAAGTGCTGTGAGTGCCATTACTGCAAAATCCTAGATTAAAAAAAATATAAGAAATAGCTACATTTTATTGGGAAAAAAGTGTCTGTTCACTTAGTATCATGTAAAACAAAAAGACAAACAGGCAGAAGGGTTTCTGATTTGTGTCTGGGCTTTTGATTAGAGGTTACTAAGCAACACTAGGCCTGATCTTAGCCCTGCATTCCTCCTTGGAATGCAGTGTCTGTTAACACTCAGGTCAAAACTGGGCTTATGTATACATTCTGCTGACATCAAAGGCATGCATTGGTGCAAATGAAACAGTGATTCCCTGAATTTCAGGGAGAGGTTAACCCAAACACACACTTTATTGAGCATGGTTTTGTGGGTGCAGCTATCACCCTGCCCAATGCTGGCATGTATTTAATTTCAACATCTGTATTTCCCTCCTTTTGTTCTTCTTTCTTGCCTGCTTCCTCCCATCCCATGCCCCAAAGCCTCTGTGTTCCTGTTAGCAATGTTCATTCCTATTAATTCCTCAGTTACAAGGCCTACTAGGATATGTCCTCACGGAAATACTAATGCAAGAATTACTTGGATGAATTACGCTGAAATAACATGAAACTTAATCAGGTGTTTTCCCTAAACACTTTTCCCAGGCAGTATTCCATCACCTGAATGATGCTGCTCTCAGCCACAGCTCACTAACCTGCCCCAAGGCCTAGGCAAAAAAAACCCCAATCAGCACAGCAAGGTGCCCCTTTGGGACTTGGAAGAGCACAAAACAGCTTCAGTGCAGACAGTCATCTAGAGTTGTTCAGAAGGAAACATCTTCCCACAGTTCTTTGGGATCCCAGGGTAATTCACCCTAATGGAGTGAAACAGCCATGGGATATATCCCCAGAAACCCAGCAAGTGCTGACACGGTAACTCCTGTAGAGCTTTTGGAGCGGCTGCCCTCACCAGTTACATAAATTAACTCAGCAAAAACTGCTCATATAGAGAGAGAATCCTTCCTGACAGGATTCTTATGGCCGTTAAGATAATTTCTCAGGACCCACCTTTCCTAATATACCTCTGTAAAATGAACAGCTGAGAGGAGGAGAAGAAGGTATACATTATCTGTTTGTGATAACTTACAAATGTCAGTGTGTTCAATATGGCAGAGCTGGCTGCTGCTCTTTCCTGTGCCAAGTGTGTGCTGCTAGTGACCTGTACAAAACATGCTAAATTCAAAACAATTTATAACCATTCCATAAAGTTCTAATGCCATTGGTATAACAGCCCTTTGCAATTTAACAAAGGGAAAGCCCATGGGCCAGAAAAGTGCCCCCCCACTGCTAATAAACTTGGATTAAATGCATACGATTTAATTAACTCAATTTCATGAAGCTGTATTCTGGTTTTCGCTTGTGCAGCTTGCATGCCAGAGAAACATACTGGCAGGCTCCCAAATAATAAGCAAATACAGAATATTCCAAGATTGGGCTTGTGCCACCACCAGAGCAGGGACAGTCAAATCTGCAATAGAAATGTCTGCAAACTGCTGGAGGAGAAAAGTAGTGCCAGGGCAAAACCCTTTAAATAAAATTCCAGGATCACAGGTCCCACTGCAGAGCTGTGGGTTGAGAAGTGGGGAGATGAAGAGAGTGTTCAGCTGTCTGGGCAAAGAAAAAACAGGACTTTTCAACAAATATGTTATGTTCTTCTATAAAGAAAATAAAGCTTGCTTTCTTCTGATATTGTTCTCAGGACAGGCATATTTGTCAACATGTTTGTCAATGTATTTGTCAATTTGGTTTTATGCACTTGCTTGTAATTCAGCCTGAAGTATACGTCCAACAAGGGAAAATTATGAATGGAAAAATCAGAGCTTTGATAACTTCTATTTGGTAAAGTTAGACAAAACAGTATTCAGGAATTTAGAGGGTAATTGTGAATAAACTTAACTAAACTTAACCATGACTGCTTCTGCCTATAACAGCATTCTTCTCTGTTAGTTTTTTAGTAAACTATTTTTCATTTACAAATTTTAAACACTGGAATAATTACCAAGGAAAAGCTTTTAGACTGACCGCACTTTCAGGTGAAAGTACAATGAGGTAGTATTTAGTCTTCGTTCTGAAAATAGCTATTCTGGTGTAAACCTTTTTTATACTAATTGTGAATTCAGATTGGAAATACGTGCTGGTTTAATTATGCTATAATTAAATGTGCTCAATATATATTATAGTAAATACACTATAACTGGGAAGACATCACTTTTAAAATTATATTGATATTTGCATTTTTCTAGTGCTAAAAGAGGATCGTACACACATTCCATGGTGTCAGATGAGTGACTCTGGTCTGATTGCAGCAAATGTAAGGTACTGTCTTGTGTTTAAAGTTACACCAAGTCATATCACTTCAGCTTTACCATGGACTAAAAACATTCACGTGGGTTGTTTTCATGGCTCACTTGGTCCATAGTAACTTGCTAAGCCACGATGATTCAGTTATGAATTTGAGCTTGAAGGGAAATGTTTCAGAGTACTCTAAAAATGGTGCTCCAGCTGTGAGAATACAAGGATAGGTTGTACATTAACAAAAACCCTAACAAATAGCACCATCATCTAGACCAGGCCTGCAAGAGAATGTTAAACCGTGAGTGTGAAACAATGCTCAAATAAATGAGGAGTCTAAAGAGAATCAGTGCTGGTTAGGGTACAGCTGATGATCAGCCTGGAATGCTGTTTCTTAGTGCTCATGTGAATGTTTCACTTTAATCCAGAGAAAGATGAGTTTTGGTCGAGGAAAGTGCCCTCATTTGGGAACACACTTCAGCATGTACTTGGATTTCACTAAAAGCACTAGGATTCAAGTTTGAGTTTAAAACTAAACATATGCCTACATGTTTCCCTGCATGGGGGACACTGATTTAAAGGCTGCAAACCATGCAAGTTAACCTCTTTTGAAAGCCACCAAGGCAGTGCTAAAGAAGGAAATAAAATTAAAACTTCAAAACCAAAGAAGTATTTGGGTCATTATGTTTCAAGTTGAAAATTGTGGTCCTTGAAGTGGAGAATCACAGCGAGATAACACACGAATGACAGAAACTCATTAACGTCAACAAAGATGAATCACCTCTGGACCAGGAGGAGGGGCAGAAAGGAGTAGGATTGCCCAAAGGTAACCTAATATTGATTAGCATGGCAGAAATCACAGCCCTGGGAGGGAACCATATGATGTCAGACTGCTTTTGTATGATGGACTAGTCCCTAATCAGAGCACATGCAGAAATGCACTGGTTATACAATCGAAAGTTGACAAACGAACAAGTCATTGCGCAGCTACAGACTCTCCAAAGAAGGGTGCTAGCTTTGGGAACAATGGCCTACCCTCCCTCTCAGTGCAGAGCAGTATTAAAGGCTGGAAGGTGGATCTCAGCTCCATGTGCTCATTGGCTCCTGCACTCTGAGAACAGACCTTACCGCTCTTTGAGTGTTAACAAAGTGATATCACAGAGATCTGCTGCATCTCAATGGAATTATATTAATTGTATTAATTAATCCCAAGGTAATTTTTGATGATACAATTTGTCTACTGCTTGTCGTGTTTTTTAACCCAAGAACTGGATAAATCTGATAAGATATTTAATTTGGAAGAAGGAAGTGGGGTCTTGCCGGTGCTCTGAGAATTTTACTTTCCCCATTGAACCTCACATGTAAACTATCCTGGCTACTCTAGATGTGTAAGCAAATAAACATGGGAAGGGCAGCATCAGCTCCAGGGGTCTGCTCAGTCTTCCTGTTAACGCTGTAACGTACTGGGATGTGTTCACATGTAGGGTGAACTCTTACAGTCAATTACACTCAATTTATTAGATTAGGTATGCAGAGGAATAGAATAATAGCAGAGTCATATGGCAGAGGAGGTTTACCATCTGTTACCTGCCTTTAGCACTGGACCTGCTCTCAATGAGGACAACAAAATTGGGAGTAGTGAAAAAAATAAATGGAATATATGCTTTTAAATTCCCAGCTGGGAATTTGACTCTAAATTCTTGATTTACAATCACACCATTTTGTAAGTGAACTGAATTGTTTTCCAGTATTTTACAGCTGGAAAGATTTGCTAGCAGGCTCTTATTAATTACATGTAATAGTCTTCTGTTAGAAGCCTGTGCAGAGTGTGCCAAAGGGCTAAGGGAAAAGATCCAAAATAATGCAATTGACAGCAGCAGAATTGTGCCGAGCTCATTTTGGCAACCATTCATGTGTACACACTCAGACTTTTGTATTTTAAAAAAATGTATCCGTGCATAAATACTAATCCCCGAAACAGAGCTGAGGAGAGACACATGTGACAAACACTCTTAGGAAGCATAAATCAGGCATCTAAACCTGAAACTAGGGGACTAAAACTTCTATTCAGGAATATTATTCAGCTATTAGTTAACAGTGCCACCCTGGGTGAGGTGAGGCTCCTCAAGAACCAAAATGCCTCTTCTATGCAACCACAGCACCTCACTCTTCAAAAAAGGTACTAGTTAGCCTGAAGTCAAACCTACCACAAAGCCTCATCTGCTTCTAGAAAGCAGAAATGTCTCCACATGCTTCCCTAATGGCCATTTGCAGTTATGCTTTATATCCACATTGTGGCTTTTTTTTTTCTGAACTTGTGTAAATGAAATTTTCCTTCTCAAATCTCAGGCCTTTCTACCTCTGTGCTGCAACCAGCAAAGTTTGAATTATTTATGGAAATAATCAGTTCTGAGTAATTTTGTGAGAACTTGTGAGATCTGTGACAACAAAACAAATATAGCATTGGTACTGCTGCAGCTGCTTTGGGAGACTGACTTTCTAGGATCAGTTGATACCCCTTATTCCTGCTTTTCCTCCCTCACTTCACTGGGGATTGGTATGGGGTGGGGAGAAGTTGTTTGCAAAATAGACCTTCCCCTTGTCAGCAGTAAACAAATGCTGCTGAACAAACAATCAAAGGCCATTTCTGGGATTTTTTTTCAAGAATTTTGGATTGGGTCTTCATTTGCAATCTCATTTACTGCCATGACCATTCCAAGATCTTATAAACTAGATTCTCAAACTCAATCTACCTAATGATAGTTCAAGTTTTCCAATTCCTGTTTCTGACCTCCATTAAAACCCTCACATATTTAGGAATGCAGACCCTGAAATTTTAATATTAACAGCTGAACTAACACCACCCTTAAAATTCTATTATTGTAAAAAAAAAAGAAAAAGAAAAATGACACATGCTATCTTAATCAAGAGATGCAATCATCTAGAAGAATGGTCTTGAAGTGAAATATTTTATAAATCTATTCGACAAACCAAGCAACATTAAAAGATTTTGCATTTCCCTTGCTTTTATTTTAATAATCTCAATCCCATCTGTAAGCAAAGATAAATTAATTCCTCCAAACTAATCACAAGAGAATGAAACTCCTAGTAATACCTGCATCTGCAGGTGCGTGTGCATAAAACGTAAAGTTATATTATTTCACATGTATTTGTGTGGGGCTTTTTCAAATGTGTGTGTCTGGTTTTGACCATGTTATTCTAGTGTAATTTCAGGATGAAGATCTATTTGCTGTTGCATCAATGTCATGGGAAATTCTGAAATTGCCAAAAACATCCTTCCCTCCATTTGACCTCACCATGTACATTGGGACAGTTTGGTGATTTTGGCATCTTTTTACCATCAAAAGGGACTTGGAGTCAGGGACTTACTGACCTAACTTGCCCATTTTTTGCTGTTTTTCTACAGAAACAAGCCTTTTGTGATTATATTTAAAACTTCTTCATATCTCTACCTGTGAGTCCTCCCTGTTCCTCGGTAGCTCAGGACATGCTGGCCAGTTCAACTTCACAGATACACGTAGAGGTCTCAAAAACAAAGCATGTAGTTTAAGTGTCATTGCAACACATAGAGATTCTAATAATTAACTTCTGTTAATTAGTGCTGTGTGAGCTCAGACCTTACAATACACTTGAGTTTACCTGGGAAAGAAGAGAGACAAAGGGCAGGACTCTCCAGCAGCAGGAAAAGCACACAAGCCAGTCAGGCATATGACAAATATGCAGGAATACAAGTTCCCCTAGTTCTGGTGCTCCTTGAGTGGCCTGTAGGTGTACACCACGCTCTTTCTGGTCCCAGTACACTGCCTAGAAACCAGTGCCTATCAAGCAGGATTAAAGACTGGTCTGACTTTGCTCAGCTACTGTTTGGTGGCTATGGGCAGTGGTCAGGTATCCAGGCCATAGCTCTGCCACGGCACTTTTTTTTTACGTGACTCTGCCCTGGACTTCTCCAAGTGACACTTTGGTCTTGCACAAAGCTGAGTAGAACAAAGTTTACTAGTGGATACAGTATAAATTCACTGTAATTAGTAACCTAGCTGGTAATACCTGGGATTTATGTCCTTGAACTTGCTCTGATGGTGGGCTGAGAACAACAGAATGCATTATATTGTGTGTGTTTATAGGCTGTTAAATCAATAAGCTGCTGGAGGGGAATCTTCCACATCATTTATAAATAATGGTGAGAGATGTGCTTTCAGCAGCACAGCTGCACATGCAAAGTGCCTGCATCGACTTCTGCACTGTTATACATTTTGCTGCATGATTAATTTAACTTGTCCCTCTCATGAACTGCCCACGCCAACACTTACTGCTCTAACCAGAGACAGAGATGTTACAAAGAACTGCCTTCCCAAATCGGCCTTTCTAATAACTGGGAGACAAAAGAAACTACGAAAATCAGGAGAGATATTAACACCAGAGCTTCTGTTAACACAGGTACCTACACCAGACTGTCCAGGAATGGAGGCTCTCCGCTGACACAAGAAGTTCATTTGCACTCCTGCTCTTTCACAATATGTCAGGTTTCAGATCCATCACAGGTCTCCTCCCCTAGCTTTGTACTTTGGTGTCGAGCGCTCAAAATGTTGAGTCCTGTAGTCCACACTCATCTAACTTTCTGACCCTGAAATTTATTATTATTATTATTACTATTATTATTACTATTATTATTATTATTACTATTATTGCGAATTATGGCATACAGCTGAACTCTGCTGCAAAGTCATCATGGGGCTGATGCAAGAAATGAAACGAGTCAAAAGCGTGGGTGTGGGCACATATACTGCAATATTACTTCAGTACAGAATGAGAGGAGGAAGTATGGGTGATCACAGATAACCAAGAAATCCTAGTTAGAATAATGAACAAATTAATGACAAAAAATATCAGACTGTTCAAATGCAAAAAGAAGTCCGAAACAAGGAAAATATAAGCATTAATTACTCTGAGGTTTTGGTGAATGAAGTAAAACTATGTTTCAATAGATGAATGATGAAAGTATTTAACTGAAGTTATCAAAGTAATTAAGTTTTATGGAGCAGTTTTTCCAAGTAAGAGGTTTTCTATTCAGAGTCTCACCATCCTCACAGGAAAGAATTTTTCCTACTCTCTAATCTAAACCTACCATCTGTCAGTTTGAAGCCATTGCCCCTTGTCCTGTCACTCCAGACCCTTGTAAATAGTCTCTCTCCATCTTTCTTGTGGGCTCCCTTCAGGTACTGGGAGGCCGCAATTAGGTCTCCCCGGAGCCTTCTCTTTTCCAGGCTGAACAATCCCAGTCCTCTCAGACTTTCCACACAGGAGGTGCTCCATCCCTCTCCCACCCACTGATGAATATATTGAATAAACAAAACAAGTTGTGCTGTTAAGTCAGTGAGATACATTCCTTTGCTTTTCACCTGAAGTTCAGTTTTACCTCACTCACACTTTTCTGACACCCTAGAGAAGCTACACTGGGCAGGTCTGAATGTCAGCCAGTAAGTTTGTATATTTTCCTAATATAACATGAATTCTTATCCTTCTGCTGAGTGGGAATTATCCAGGTCCTGGAACTCATGAAAAACAGGAGGTTTTGAGCAAAGATGAATTTAATTGGTCATTTTAGCAGTCTGTGCCCAAACATCAGCGCTCGTTTCCTCATAGCAAGTCCTTTTGTAATTGAAGTTACTTCGACAATAGAAAGGTTCCTTGTTGATCTAGTGACCCAATAAACCACAACAAACAAGGAGCTGCAAAACACCATCAGCAGCCATCTCTCCTCCAGCATTTTTTCCCAACATTAAAAGACTGTTTTGTGTGAAGCAAACAAACCTGTAAGATTTTGTGCTTAATAAGATATATTTATGCAGAAGTGCTTGAACACTCTCTTAATAGATAACTCCACTACCCAGTAAAGGTCCACGTTCCTCTTGATCTACTTTGTGTTTTCTTTGTCGCAATCAGTACCTTTGGCTGGCAGGGCTAGCACCAGTATCTCAGCAGAGCTGCGCTTGGCTGCGTTTCATACCTGGTTCTTACTCATAAAGGTTGTGTGGGAAAGTTTGTAAACATGAGGAATAGCCATTAGACATAAGGATCACATTACCTGTCTGACGAATCAAGGAAGCTCTTGCCGGGTTAGGATGAATAACAAAGGGCATAGAGGTCTATTTAGAAAGCAAATACATATGGATGATGAGTTACATACATTTCACAAGCAGCAAAACTGAAAAGTTGGTGAAAGAACCAGTTCTCACAGGACCCCACCCAGACAAAGACAGCAAATAAGCAGCAACGTATGATGAAGCAGGCAAATGAAATCAAGGCAAACACACCCAGCCTGGGTTTCTTTCAGCATTTATATAATCATACCTAACCTAAATTGATTACATCGGTTTATAGCACGGTGAAATATGAATCCAACTAATAAGACTGTTTCATAATTATTTTTTGAGACAGGAGTATGTTTCAGTGCAGAAGTTTTCCACTAGGAGACAGGGGTGCATGTAGGCAATCTATTCAAGCTTTCTAGAGGAAAGACTCCATACAGCAGGAATGAAGTGCAAAAGTTTTTATCATTTCAATTCTGTATGGCACCTCCTCCTCTGTCTCTTCCTTCTTTTGTTTTCTTCCTGTACATTCTGATCGCCGACATCTCTTTACTTTTTCACGTTTTGATTCTTTTTTCTCCTGATGTTCCGGGCAGTACCGCCAGAAAGAACGAAAAAAAAAAATTAAAAAGTAAAAAGGGACGGGCGGGGAAGGACAAAAACAACCCAGCCCTGTCTCTGCTCCTGTTATCTGGTGCTAATGATACTGTAAAGAGCAAATGCCTGGAGTTCCTGTTATTGCGAGCAGCCCAGCTGCGTGGAAGAGGCTGATAGGAGCAGCTCCTCCTCTAATGATGCTTATTTTAGCTGGATCGCGGGAACAGCCACCTGAGTGGGAAAGCCAACAGAGGCGCTACCAATGACGGCCAGGGGCTGGAGGGTGTGTTACTAACGACAAACCCCGAGTGGCAGTCCGAAAGCACGGTGATCCCCGTTAATATATGGAAAATAATGCGCGGCGGGTACTCGCGTGTTTCCTTTGATAGAAGACCAAGGCTGCATTTTTAACCCTTCAGCCACGCCGCTGACCTCCTTTTCCTCAGTGTCGGGAGGAGGGGCAGAGAGCTGGCTGCGGATGGTAATGAGGTGCTGGGTTACCCCTGATGTTCCTTATTCTGGTTTACTGGGACACGTGGTGGGGGGAACCACTCCACGCGTTTTTAGCAGACTATTTTTAGCCCATGCAGATTTATAAAAGCACAAGCAGAGACGGTCATTTTCTTTTAGATCAGCTAGCTGGCTAATGAATCGCTGAGGTGGGAATATCATTGTTTACCCTGATCGGAAATCAGAATTCCCAGAAAGGCTCACATCTCATTATCAGCACCAGAGGCAAATAGCGGCATTGTTATTCCACGGATTGCACCTTTTCAATGGCTGAATTGCCAGCCCGAGGCTGTGTCTGGGTGTGCGGGGGAAGGGGGGTGGGGGAAAGGGTTTGCCTCAAGTTCTTTGGTTTCGGGCTGTTCCATTTGTTTTCCTACAGGATGAGAGTGCTTTGGCAGGCTGTTGAAGTTTTTTGTCTGGCCAGCTCCCTCTCTCTGTATATTGAGCCCCGTGTAGCCACTGCACGCTGAGCTCTCAACGAGATGGTTTTGTGGATGTGGAAAAAAAAAACCTATCGTGGAAAAATGTGGAAAATTGCTTAATTAATTCACATGGTCAACATGGATATTTTATCTTCATTCTGTNGATTCAGAGTTCATTTTGCTAATCAGTCCTCCTTTGACCAAAAAGTGCTTTACGGAGGCTTCATCCAGCTTGGTGGTATCAGATTTCAGTGTGAAAGTGCTACATTCCTGACTGCCCCGCACTCTCTTTGTCTTTGATTTTGCCTGGTAAAATAAATGGAATATTCAGAAAGACTAACCCCATTCAGAAAAAAAGAGAAACAAAATAAACAAACAAACAAAAAA
>VZTI01000231.1:815728-828933 GCA_013397865.1 Struthidea cinerea
TTTTTTTTGTGTATATATATAAAAGTTACTCTGGAAGACAGCTGTAACTTTCACTTCTTGCTGTAGTTCATGACAGAAGTAGCTCCTGCTGGAAACGCTGCTTAAATAATTTGAAATTCTTAAAAGCACTCTGGATTTTTATGTTTATTTATTTATTTATCTTTTATAGCACATAGCTAAAGCCTGCATTTTTACACATATCTTTTATTTTAAATGCTGCTTTTTCCCTGCCTTTAGTCTTGTCTGTAATTGTCTTTTTCTGAAGGCGTTCGAGGGAGACGAAGACCATTTGCATCACTGTAGTTTTTGTCTGAGTGCAGTTACACTGGCACAAGATAATATAATTAGGGTGCCACTATAAAGTGACAAAAATGTTGACTAATTCTTAGAAGAAAAAGAACTTTAAAACAGTATTTGCTGTGAACTCCTGACATACATTTGAAAATCTGAAGGAGCCTTTTTTGTAGACAGTGAATTCTTAACATAAAAAAAAAGTCCCCCTGCCCATGTTAGTAGTGATAGTAACAACAAAAAACACCAAAACATTAGAGCTTCCCCCTGTTTCTAAAGTTACATTTATAAAATAAGTAGAACCACATTTTGATTCATATATCAGAGAATCTCTTTGTTTTGCACGCAATAGAACATTTGTGTTAGCTGTTTGTTGGTTTGTTTTGTTTCTTTTTTCTTGTAAGGATGGGCTTCTTTAACGTTTTTAAAGGCTGTATTTTTATTATCTTCTTTTTCTCTGTTTTTGCCTCTTAATTTTTCCTTAAACAGCCTCACTTGCTTTAGAGACACAATTAAGAACCTGAAGACCTTCAAAAAAGGAGCTTTTAAATGAATTATTCTGAATATTATAATATTTAAAAAAAAAAAAAAGTTTGCATTTCTAAGCATCCCTCCTGGTCTTTCAAAACTGAAGCTGGCATCTGTGTTGGCTTGAATTTAAATGGTCCCTGCAGGCTCTTTAACTCAAAGCGTTATTTTATTCATTTGGTTGTTTCTTATTTCTTCCCGGAGGGTAACTACAAACCTAGCTCTTGTATTTGTTTACTTGCCTCACTTTGTTAAAAGATTATGTCTTCACTAGCGCTTACGAATTTATTAGTGCTTAAAATGCACTCAAATTGTCGAACAGTTTGCCTTTATCGCTGTATTTTACCTGGAGCATTTTGTGCTGAGATTGTTTCCCCTGTATCCCTAACAATAAGCTCTCTGAATGAAGAAATGCACCGAGTGAGCTGAGCAGAGGATGCAGGGAAGTGTCAAACATTATTTGTCTGGCTCTATTTGCTCCTATTAATACAGCCTTCACTTGTATCGCCTGCGGTCAGCACTTCCAAATACAAGGGATTCTAGCTGTGTACCGGACCTCCACATCTACTAAAATATGTTACTGACACTTTGTCTAATGGGGATAAACCCATTTCCTGGGCTGTGTCTCGTCCTGTGCTCTCCCTAGCTCCCCCCATGCCCAATCCAGTGTGTTCCTCCCCGGCGCAATGGAAGGACATGCTACATTCCCCAGCCGAGCCCGAAGAACCTCCTCGTTCCACCTGCCCCCTTCCCTCTGGCTGACTGCTACTCCCACCGTCCAGCATTGTCTCCAGGGTGGTGCCAGCGGATTTTTGAGGGGTTGTGTTGGAAGAGAATTCCCTGAGAAGACCTGAGCTAAAGAAGAGGGAGATGTGGTGCAGAGTAAGACCGGGGGGCCCTGAGCGTTTGTTCAGCACTGCTGAACTGCACCTTCCCCCGTCACACAAAAAGAGAACAGCCTCCAGAGAGCAAAGTCTGTCTCTTCTAAAACATCTTCCTGAATCCTATGCCTGTAGTTACAGTGGCCAGAGAGGGAGAATGGGTGAGAAAATGTTGGGGAAGATGAAACAGGAAAGCCTTTTAAATATGATTGCCTGGCAAAAGATGCTGAGAATATGGAAACTATAAGCAAGACTGAAATGAAAGCAAGCTTTGAGATACCAAGCTTCAGTTACTAAACAACTGGAAAACAATGGTATAGCCGGCAGAAGGTAATCCCCTTTTGATTGAACAATACCCTCTGCTTGCAGACAGGTCCAAGGGTCAGAGCAGACCCTACCAGCTTGGCAGAAGGGGTCTGCTCTGACCTGGAGTTTTTAGGGCTTAAAATGTAACGCAGTATGGTAATGTAATGATTCTTATAGGCTGTATGTAAATGCTATAGGATTTGTATCTTGTACTAGATTGGTTAATAAAAATTATTCAGCACAGAAGAAGATTTATAGTATTGTAAACGAGAACCTCCCTCTCTTGTGCACTTACTCTCTTGTGCACCTTACTCTCTTACGCTGTTACTCTCTTGCTTCCCTTGCTCTCTTTTGCTCTTTTACTTTCCTGCCCTCCTTTGAGCTGTGGCTGGCAGCTCCAAGCAGGGCCCCTGCATCCATGCCCTTCACAATAAACCACACGCTCTAAGACCTATCTTCAGAGATCTCTCGTCTCCAGCTGTCCCGACCGTCTAAACTGACAGAAGTTCCTACAAGAAAACCATCACTGGGGATGTTGGCAATCCTGGGATGAGCTTAGCTCTGGTTCTTCAGCCTGCCTTCTCCCAGTGCTGTCCTCAGCTGGTGGCACAGCAGCCACATGGGCAGCTTTCTCCATCCAGGAAGTTTCATAGGATCATAATGCATTTCTAATGCAAATAAAACAAGTGTCATAATCTCCTAGTCTGTGTTTGCAGCCAGATCAGCCTTTGATATTTATAACCTGGCTGTGTTCTGCTCAGCACTAAAGTATTTTATAGTTTTATAATCATTAACAAATATAAAGCAGTGGAAACATGAGTCAGCATCTGGCTCGACCTTCTCCCTCTCTGGCAAGAAAGAACAGTATTTGAGAATTTTTCTTTGGTTTGTTGTATTAGTATGTGGGTATCTCACCTGTGATCTTGAAGAAACAATTGGGAAAAAAAAAAAGAAAGAGGGTTATATTTGTGCCAGTGTGGGCAGGTTTGAAGTATTTCTGGGATGAGTCTTGAACTAGACCCTGAGAAAAAAAAATCTTTCTTTTTCATAAAGGTAACAAGACTGCCTGTGGCAGCAACAGATTGTTACTGGTGTCAGAGGAGGAACTGAAGGTTGGTGAGAGGAACTGCTGTGCTTGGGACATACATAAATACTGTAACATTCAAAATAGGCCACCCAGCTCCCATTCGTATGTGAGCAAAGAGACAGTGGAATACGACAGGGGCAGAGATACCTGAATACGAATTGGTGAGGGGAAGATTTTGTGGTCTTCACTTTAAATCCATGATGAAAAACATAAGTCCATCAAAACACCAGGGCTGTTTTGACTGTCTGAAGAGACACTAACCACTTCTAAACTGCTCTGAGAGATTTACACCTACAGAGAAAGACAACTGATTTTATTATTTTATTATTATATTTATTTATTTTATTTTAAATAATTGTTGTGGAGCTTCATGGTAAGGTTTTAAATTGCAAAGTGTTTGCTTCTTACGTTACAACAAAATCTTGTAGATAAGATGCTGCCATCGTTTTTATTCCCAGTTCAGCTGGCTTCATCACTTTGACCACATTTCTTTTTGTGTCTTTCCACTACTTCCTTCTTGTCAGTGTGTCATAAATACTACTTATTTTGGTCCTGCGTTGGTCAAGACTTTACCAATATTTTCTTACATCCTTTCAATTTGTTCACCTTCTTGGTCTCTGCCTCTCAGGCACCATCATCTTTTATTGCACATAACACTTTTTTGCTTTCTCTTTTGGTTATCAAAGGACATTGATTTGATTACCAACGTAGCATCAAAGGACACCTACCACTACCTCCCCAAAAAATGGTAAGTTAATTTATTCTACATCCTTGCTTAAAGGCTGTCTCTCCCTGGAAACATGTCAGTTTTCTAGTAAGTAGGCAGTTACGTGTTATTACTTGTATCATAATCATCTCCTTCCATCTGCTTCATACCCACCTTAGAGGCACTTAGTATTTTCCCTTACTAGACATCGTTTAATTCTTTGCATGCAATGTCTAAATGACAAATCTGTGCCATACCTTCAGTTGTTTTGGTTGGTTGTTTTTTTTCCCAAAAAAAAGGTATTCTCTACTTGTAGGGAGAAGTGGGGTCTCCATATTTCTGGTCAAGACTTATAAATACTTGGGTTTAGTTCTGATTTGTCTATGCCGCTAAAGGATAAAATATATAAAATACTTAGCTTCACGCCAGCTAAAGCAAATTATAAACATTTGCTTACAAAAAAAAGGGATAGTTTACAGAGCATCCTGCCCTTCTCACCTTGCTAAGACACCCCCGCCCCAGCCTTCAGCCACCAAAAGTTACACAGAAAAAGCAGGAGTAAAAAGAAGGTCTGTTCTCCTTTCTTCCCTTTTTTGGTCATTTCTGTTCACCCTGAAGCTGATGAGATGAGAGCACTTTGATTTTGCAGATTTCAAGGTGTAAACTAGAGGAGCTGAGCTATGGCTACATTTATTGTTTTGCTATTTCTGCTATTGAAGTAGTAACCTCCAACACAGAGGGAAGAAAGACATTCAGACTAGTACCATCTTAAATGACAGAAAAAAAACATACCAGGACATTACACCCTCAAGAAGGGTCTATTATGAAATAAAATCACACTTAAAATGAATTGTGTTTGACCCAGTGTGAGGTTGAAATGCCAGGTCAATTATCATTGGAGTAATGTTCCTTTGTGGTAAAATGAAAATGCCGTATCTCCACCAAGACAATTTATCTTGAATAGTTTACCTTTATCTGGTTGGGTTCATGATGACGGATTAATTGCACACCTTTTAGAGTGCTAAAATGAAACACTTGCTTGGGAGGACAGAGTAGATGTTACTTAGGACATAGATCAATATTTTGTTATGCATAGGTACTGGATGAAACAGCCATGACTCATAACTGGAACCTTTTAGACTGCCCTGTAGCACAAGTGGACAATAGTATTCATAATTTTGACAGTCTTTTAATAGCAGATTTAGCTAAAATCATAGAATTGTTAAGGTTGGAAAAGACCTCTAAGTTCAAGTCCAGCTGTCAACCTAATACCACCCTATGCTCACCACTAAACCATCAAGTATCCTCAGGGGCCATGAACACATTTTTTGAATACTTGCAGGGGTGATGACTCCACCACTTCCCTGGAAAGCCTGTTCCAGGCTTGATAACACTCCAGTGCCTGATAACACTTCGTGTGAAAAAATTTTTCCTAATGTCCAATCTAAACCTCCCCTGGCACAACTTGAGGTCATTTCCTCAAGTCCTGTCTTTTGTTTTACCTGGGGGATGAAGCTGATCCCCACCTGGTGCACTCTCCTGTGAGAAGGTTGTAGAGACTGATAGGGTTTCCCCTGGGCCTCCTTTTCTCCAGGCTAAACATCCCCAGCTCCCTCAGCTGCTCCTCATCAGACTTGTGCCCCAGGCCCTTCCCCAGTTCCATTGCCCTTCTCTGGTCATGCTCCAGCCCCTCAACATCCTTCCTGTGGTGAGTGGCCCAAAACTGGACACAGGATTTGAGGTGTGGCCTCACCAGTGCCCAGCGTGGGGGAACGATGACATTCGCTTTAGCTGATACAATAATCACAACCACACTGCCTGCCTGACCTTTTTTGGGGCTGACAGCTTCCTGAGCCACCACAAGTTGCTGCCTGGGGATGACAGGAAGCTACACCTTGCAGGGGGAACCTCTGACCTATCTGAGCCCTGTGGGAACTGGGCCCTGCATTCCAGTGGTGCCAGGACTTCTGCAGCCTGGGCTTAGGTGAAGTATCGCTTAGGTGAAATATCAAGAATCGTCATCGAAATTGATGTTATAAAAGTTTGCTCATGAGCCTGAAAGGGGAAGGTCCCAACCCTCATCTGTCCTGTGCTGATGATTCTTTTTCTCTTCCTAAATTGTGGGATTTGCCCAATCCCATCTCCCCAGTGGCTGCAAGGCACTGAACACTGCCCAAGAACAAAGGAGTAGCAAGGAGCAATGAAAGTACAGGGGAAGGGAAGAGCCAGGACTGCTGCTTTTCATGTTCCTGCAGACTCAGCATCAGCCTTTGCTACTCTGTACTCTAAAGAGATCCCTGAATTTCCAGGGAGAGGTCATAAAATGCATTAAATTGTCCTACAAAATGGACTTTACAGCTCCTATAATTTTCTTGCACTTCAATGTTTCCCGCATGAGGGGGGTAAAACAAAGTGTTTTGGCAACTGTAAGTTATTGATTTTAGTTTTTCATACTGTCCCTTTCAGACAAGCAAATATTTAATCATACAATTATTCAGATGAAGCAAATGGAGAAAAGAGAGATGAAGCAAATTGTTCAGAGATTTCAACAAACAGCAAAACTAAGGCTCTGGATGTCCTGCCTCTCCACTCTCCTCTCCGTGTCAGGCCATTTAGCTTTGAACTCCTGAATACATTTTGCTCATCCTTCTGGAGCATTTCACTAATTGATGAAACATTAAAATATAATTCAGGATGACATTCATCACTGAAATCTGACTTAACAAGAGGCAATAAGCTGAAAGCATGGAAAAAAGCGGAAAAATGCTTTCCGAAAAAAACCTAAAGTACATCATTTGAAAAGCAGTTTTATATTTTGGTAGAGGACTACTCACAGAATGTCCCCAGATACACCAGAATTCTACAATAAGTGCCACATGCGATAAGCTGTGACATTGTTCTAGCTTGCCATTAGGTTTACAGTGCTAGACTTCCAGCTAGGTGCTACTTCCCCTGGGCAGACACTTTTCACAGGCTCTCTGGGGAGCCATTCTAAACAGGTTTCATTGTAAACGGATACGCAAGACTTCACAAAGGAGGTTAGCAGTAAAAATACGTATTCCATACATTGTCAGCATTTTCTTGCTGGGCTAATGTAATCACACAGCACTATTGAAACCAACCCAACCTGTTTAAACACTAGGAAGGGAAATTACATAACCCTACCTAGAAAAATGAAACAAACCACAAAAATCAACCGACCAACCAACCAAAAAAAAACCCAAAACCAAGTGAGATTTTCACAATGATGTGATGCTAAAAGATCCAGCAACTAAAAATGCATCCAAGTCAACCTGAAACACAAACTGGAACTCACTCTAACAACAGGACACTGTTTAAATGGACTGAATGGGAAAGAAAACCTCCACAAAGGGCACCTGCACCGATGAGAGGAGAGGGCTTCTCTTTGGGTCTGCGAGCAACACCCACTGCTGTCTCAAGCAGCCACACCATACACTCCCTTCCAGAAACTAGTGAAGTTCTGCCCTGAAAGTTGTTCCACCTTTACTTTTACCTCCATGGGGGAAGGCTCCTTCAAAACATCCAACTCAGACAACCAGAAACATTACCCTGAAAAGAAACATTCCCTGTGCCAAGGTCCCTGCCATACCCAGCGGGGTGTGGCTGCAATGAGGGAAGCAATGAAGGGCAAAGGGTGGTTTCTGTCACACTGTCAGTGCAGCAGTAAAGGGGACCTGCTCTGAGGGCACATGATCAGTATCGAGGTTACAGGAAATGGAGGAGGAGGTGGCATCCACCTCAGAATGGGCTAGGAAAATTATGTAGTACAGCCAACCAAAAACTTATGAGTGAAATCCTTCTCCACATACCCCCAAATACTTAGGCTGAATTAAAACAAAACAAAACAAAACATCCTCTTGAAACAATTAAAGTTAAGAGTATTTTTATTTGGGTCATTTTTGTGATTTCTTCAGGTCGTCTTCCCAGGGTATCATCTGCAAACAGGTTCTGATATTTTTTTCATTTTTAATGAAAGATCTGTTTTTCATGACAGTAGAAACTGATGCTTTAGAAGACTGAGCAGCAGAAAGCTTCAAGGAAATTGGAGAAAATTATCATTCTGCAATGACCTCATGTATAGTGACAACAGGTATTCAGTGGAAGAACTGCCAGAATCTCTGTAACTGTGGGCCCCAATGTACAGATCCTCTGTGTTATTTATTTTGTAATAAATAACAGCAGTTAACACTGAGCTACCTTTAAGGAGCTCGGCTGTAACCACAGTTGCAGTTACCCTAAAACACCTAAGCTCCTGTGACAAGCAGATTTTACAGCCCTGAGCTATCCATCTAGGCTTTCCCAGGAAAGGGGAGTGCCAGACACCTACGCAAGAAACATGTCAGAAAGCAGCCAGCTGAGCACAGAGTGTCTCACACTGGTCAAGAGCGAGAGGTGAAGTGTGAGACAAGGAACGAAGGCATCTCAGCTACTGACTCCGTAGAAAGAGCTGATGGACCTAAAATGGCACCTTCCTGCCTGTTCTTGAGCTCTCTTCACACGAATGCTTCAGGCTTTGTAAGGAAGGGCAGTTTACACAGGTTACAGAGAATCTTGCCTCAGGGGTTCGAGGATTTCATCCCAGGAAAGGGCTTTGAGTAGCTTGCTAGTGACCAGGCAATGTCAGCAGTGCCAACCAGGAGAAATTTGGCTGCCTATCAGGACAGTGGCAGGTGAGTAGCAGTTCAGGAAATGTGGTAGGTACAGACACCAAAGAGACTGGTAAGTGCTAAAGCACCATTTATAAATGCCTTGCACAGATAAAATAATCTGGAAGTTCGTAATGCAGTCCAAGCCACCATCAGCTACTAGTTCTGCACTATTAAATCTGACCTGAGTGGGATTAAGTATGAAAGTCCATTGCCTCTGGCATACCTGTGATTAACTTCCCATTCAATTGTACTCTCCAAAGAGTTCCTTCCAGTATCTGAAGGGGCCTACAAGGAAGATGGAGAGGGACTTTCCATCAGGAAATATAATGATAGGACAAAGAGTAATGGGTTCAAGCCGAAAATCTTCAACTCAGCTGCTGATGATGAAATTCCTCATCACTTCTGCAAATCACATCTTTTTTTTTTTCCTTTTAAGGGAAGTGTTCTTCAATCATCGCTGTGGTGAATACAAGCTCAGAGAAATAGTTTGTAAGAGTACAGGCCTGTATTGTCTACTGCATTAATGTTCCAGCCAACAGACGTTGCACTTTTACTGCCATCTGCACGGACAATGAAAGTTTGAATACCTATAAATCTCCAATATGTAACTAAGGAAAGATAGCACTCTTGTCTCTATAAAGATGAATCACATGATGGACTCCTCTTCTGGACTTCAGACAAAGCAAATGTACCTTATATTACATGGATTTTGCTTCCTTTTCACAGCAAAAAAATAAAGCTTTAAGCCTGGGTTAACTCTAACTACCATTAGTAGGGGACTGCTCTTCCTTCTTTCTACTTTCTGTTTCAAAATGATGCAAACATCCAACTAACTGCTGAGTGAAAATTATTCGAGGAAAATTATTTTTCTAAGCTTTAATATTACATAGAGACAAAGTAAATTGCTGGCCTCTTAAAACGTCTTTGCTAAAAATTGTCTCTCCAAAAAGAGGAGCATGGCAAGGTGTGAATTTTACCCTGAGTACAACTGTCACTTGACTGAGGTGCTAAATGGGAAAGCTGTTATTTTAACTCGAAATGAGACTGGCTCTCAAAAACATTAACTCAAATTAAAGACAATTAAACCTCTGCTATCGCTGGATAATTTTTCCTTTCCTTTCCTTACTCTTTATTTTCCCCAGTAATGGATTGTGCTTAGTTATCATTATAAAAAGGCCGTGAGTGCATGAAATCTTAATTGGAAACAGCCCAAGGTTGTTAAAGAAAAGGCAAACCCCGGCCATGGGGTGCACTCCCTGGGGAAGGTGAGGTGGGTGGTGATCCCTCACTGGACCTGTCCCAGTGGGGAGGTTAGAAAGCTGCTCTCAGGACACTGCTCTGGGCTCTGCTGGCTGGGACAAAACACAAGAGCTGCACTCTAAGCTTTATGACTAAATACTCAGCGCTCTGTAACTTTGTCTTCCGAAATCCTTTGCTGTACCCATCCCAAATTGATGAGAACTTAATGTAGACTGTCTCTTGACTCTGGAAGCTGTTTTCAGCATATCAGCCTGACATGCCCCGGGCTGGTTTAACTAATGCTGATAAGGACAGTTAGTGCCAAAAAGCTTAGTAGGACAAGTGACAGTTCCTCGCATCGGGCAGGGATGCCAGTACAAGCAATGACAAAATTTATTTTGGAAAAAATGTTTGCGCAAGTTAGACCTTCCTGTTCACACAGCTCTAGATGTGGTGCCAGCTTAAACTGATCCCAGCTGACTCTCAGTCCTTCCCTTTCCCTGCCTGCCACCTAGCCACTCCCTTTTTTTTATGCTAGCTGGCATGCAGGCAAATAAGCAGGAAAACACTTCAGGGAGCTCAGCTGACTGAAAACGAAAGGTCTTCATCTTTGGGCAGCCTGGCTTCCCAAACGATCTTACCCACTGGTGTCCTGAGCTCCAGTGCCAGCACAAGTACACACATGGGAGTTTGGGGCTAGGGGGGAGAGCAGGACTGTGGCACCTCCAATTTAAATGACCAACCTCCAGGTGGGTTCACACTGAACACCAACAGCCTGCTACAGAAATGGTCCTGTCCTCCTACCTCAATTCCCAGTCCTGGCCAAACACTCCCTCATGCCGACTCTGGCCTGGATTACAGAGCAAAGCAGCGGAGTTTGCTGATCCATCCCTTTTCCAGAAGAAAATGTGTCCCAGAAATAAATGCAATGAATTCCTCCTGGAAGTCAAAATCCAGACTCAAAGTCCCAAGGGTACTGTTTTCTCCTTCTCCTTATTTTTCTTCCCTTTTTTTTTTTTTTTTTTTTCCTCTTGCCTTCTTGAGAGATGTTGTTATCCATGTTACGAACTATATAGTCCTTTGGGGAATTTTGTCTCAGGTATTGTAGTGGCTGATGACAGCAGCTCCTCCTGTAAAGGACAGAAACTGAAACAGAAAATGAGCCTGTTTTCCTTGTATGGCACGGACATGTCCTGTGTGACCTGGGTAACACAAGCATGGATGATTTCCATTTCACTGCTTCTGTACATCAAGCCTGTCAGTAACTTAATTTGGTACTCTTTCACCCATCCCCTCAAGAACTAAACCCATAGTTATTTCGCTTCATGGAAGGTCAGGCAGATAAGGAATTATATAAAATTTAGAGAAGATTATATTGATTTTATATTTTATTTCAAGCTATGTGTAAATTCAGTCTGAGACTGATGTAGGGGTAGTACTGAAATCTTTTTTTAACATTAAACACATGAGATGGACTTTTTATATTTAACATAAAACATAAGATTCTTGAGCAGGGAACAGCATTCTCCATAAGAGAGATGAGAAATAATTTTCCATTTGCAAATTGTGTGTAGGTCTGGACTGCAGACCTCTGCTCTGGTGGATATATTTTCCTTTTTGACTGGACTCTGCCTTCATCCTGAAGCCTTTTTTGGGCTTGATCCAAAATGCTGGCACTAGTAGAAATCCGCTCAAAAATTTTGAACCTGACCTTTTCTTTTGTGAATGGTCATTTTCACAGTTATCTCTTTCTCCCATTGTGTTCAGTGTTCCAGGAAGTATAGGTCACAAAAAATCTACAGAATGTCACATCCTCTAATAAACCTGCTAGTTTTATGTCTTTTCAGCTGGACCAATGTTTGCAGTGGGGAAGCAGGCATATTTTTTTTCTTTTTTTTCTTTTTAAAAATAATTATTAAACCCTTTACTGTTCATTTGCTGGAGTGTGAACAATTTTCAGGAGTGTGAACAGAGTCGCTTTTGATTTAAATGAGACCAGGAATAGGTCTGTCTAGGCTAGTCAAAATGTGGAGCTCATGTTTTCTAGATGCAGTACAGTATTAATTTTAATTACTAGCTAGGATTTATTTCACAGGAGGGTGAGCATCTCCATTCTAATGACAAACCATTTTCTCTTTCTGTAATGACTGTGATTGCCTCATTATACTTTCCATGGTATATAATTTCTGTGTTGACACAAGAGGATGTACAGCAAAAAACCTCACTCATCCAGTCAGCCTGGGACACTCGACTCAGATTACCCTTTAAAGCACAAGTCTGCAGCACATATAAAAAACCAGAAGAGAGCAAAATCTTAATACCCCTACTTTGAGGTTCTGGTTCCTTTAGCTTCAGATTACATGCATGTTTTCTTTCCCTCACAGACAGAAAAGACAGTTCTCTTCTGTCATTAAATAAAATGCTTGAAATCTCCCAAATTGAAATTCTATGCCTTAGGTATAGTATCCAGCATCTTATTGGGTAGATTTGTTTTTAAAAGGAGATCTAACAGACACTGTGAGTTGTCATGTCCTTACAAGATGTAAGCACTACTTATCTGAACCTTCATAGAAAATGACAATGCATTTGCCCTACTTATCAAAAAACTAATTCTGAGCTGGCAGGTAAAAGCTGCTGCTTTACTCAGAGTAACCAACCATTTTGAAAGACATCAGTGCATGTTCACATATTCTTAATTACAGCAGAAATGGAGACACTGCCGATTTCAGCTCTAGGAACCCTTTATAGAATGAAAGGTGTAGCACCTCCTTTTTAGCTAAGTGTGTCCGAAACAAACCCTATATGATACCCACTTAATCCAATGCTTTCGACACAGAAAAATTTAGTTTTTAAACTCTCACCTCATACATACAAAACATAATCATATAGAAAGATATTTGAACTTCATTTGTTATGGACATCACAGAAAAATAAAAAACAGTAATACTTTCAAAATTTGTTTGGAATGCAAATCTGGATTGCACAGCTTTTATGTAAATATTTGGTTATGGGGGCATCTTCCCAACAGAGACAGAGCTGTGGACATAACAAAGGACATGGTACCAGTACTACTTAACCCTTCACAAGTGTCAGAAGCACATTTATGTCAAACAGCTTTGCTATTGCGGTATGTTTTAATGAACGCATGGAAAAAAAATCATGGAATGCTTTCAGTTATGGGGAATAAACCTCGTCAAGTGCACTTTGATAAATGCAACTGATTGTTTTGCTTTAAGTGGAATATGAACCGGGTTTTTCTGGAACTGGTGGGGGCTGCTATTTTGGACACCATGCTACAGAACCAAAGTCTGATTTGTGCCCTTTCGCATACGCTCTCGTCTTCCTTTTGTCTCCTGAGCTGGTTTTCTGCAATTCCAGATCTTTCACTGGCAAGACGTGTGCGCTGCGCAAGGAGCGCACAAGGCACGACAGCCGCGTTGCTATGGGGACCAAGACACGTCTGCTCGGCGCTCGCAGTAATCGCAAGGGACAAGCGC
>VZTI01000231.1:836372-912955 GCA_013397865.1 Struthidea cinerea
TTTTTTTTTTTTTTTTTTTTTTTAACTGTTGTGATTTGACAGAGGATTTGTGGATTCAAGTAAATGTGCCTCAGAAAAGTGGTGCTTCTCCCCCACTCTGCTCAGAAGAAGTAAAGTTTGGATATACAAGCCCACTATTTTGAGGCCCAGGAGCAGAATTGACTATCCAGGTGGTAGAACTTTCTCAGGCTTATTCTTATATGTAGGGGGTTTTTTGGGGTGTGTTTAGTTTTGGGGGTTTTTTTGTTTTGTTTGGGTTGGTTGGTTTTTGTTGGGTTTTTTGTTGTTGGTTTGGTGGTTTTTTTTTGGTTTTTTTTTTTTTTAATAAGTGCCCTGCTGTTTCTTCAGCCTTCTCATTGTAGCTTCTGGCAGAACCTTATTTCATGCACATAAGTCTTTTATCTGCACTGTCTGTGCAGATAAAAAAAAAGTGTTCTGAAAACTTAACCAGACCAGAGTTCTGGGAGTTCGGTCACTCAGCCTCTTTGAGCTATTGGTGAGGTAGCTGAGATGAAATGTGCAAGAGAGGGTTTTAAAATCTTGTCTCTACTATCATTAAGTGTATAAAATTCTCTTTTCTACAGAAACTGCTGTGTGGACTTAAGTTTCCTAAACGGTTTTTATGTTTAGTCTGGGACTAAATGAACTAGGGAGGAGGAGACACTGTGTAGCCAAGTCTCTCCTAGGTGGGTTGTTTTATTCCTGGGCTGTCTTTACTTTCTCTGGCTCCATAAACTATCTTTTCTGCACAGTAGGAGAGTTTCACTAAGATCTGTGACTCCAGTTTAGAGAGCACTGACCTGGGAGATCTGAAATGCTGGTGTCAACATCTTTTGTCTTAATTTTACTCTGTCTTTGAGGATTAATGTTCTGCCTAGTGGACTCAGGCTAGTGTAGAGAGGCAAGTTTTTAGCTTCTCTCTAACCTTTTTGCATTGGGTCTTTTTGAGGTTTAAGTAGAAGAATACTTGGTATGTTGATGTCACTAGCCCTGGAAATGTTAGATTTAAGTAGGCTTGTTGCTTTTGCTAAAATGTTTTGTTGGGGTGTTTTTACCGGTTACAGTGAACTGTGCTTATCTCTGAAATTTGTATCACTGCATTGTATGATAACGCTTAGGGCATGAAGCATGGGAAAAATGTGGTCTGTGGAGCACATCAAACAGTAGCTGTTTAACTCTTGATATTAACAGGACAGTACTTTCTTTGTTAGGAAAAGCTTTGTGATTTGCCTTTATCAGCATGGGATTATCCTAAAAATCTGAATTCTTTGCGGAATTCTAAAATTAGAATGTATTAAAATCAAACCTCTGTAGATACATGGATTCAGATGCAGTAATGCTGTGTGACTTTTTCTTCTCTTGTTTTATTAACTGCTGCATTATTACCTAGCTTTTGTTAGCTCCTTACCAATTGCTTGCTTGTTCGTGTCCTTCATCTTTTGCTTGTTTTACCTCTGTTGAGGTTACTGTGAAGCCTGAGTATTCTTTGGTACCTGGGTACCTGGCTAAATTAATAGGATATGTATTGAGCTAATATGTGTTTTGAAATCTGTCGTGAAGCATTTTTGAGTTTCATTCTCACATCAAAAATCCCCAAGTCTATTGAATTTGCTTTCTAAGGGGAAGACAATTTTTTTTATCCTTCTATTAAACTTCCTTTTTATTGATGTTGCTCCTTTAATGTTTATTAAGTTAAAGGAGACTGTTTAGGGACTGTTCTTTGTGTTGCAGAGTTTATGACACGTGAAGAGTTAGATTCAGCAAAGCCTCATAGTGTTTTGGGCCCAAGCTTCTGAAAGCTGTAACTGTACTGGGTCCTTTTGCTCTTGGAGGTAAGATGTAGAAACTGAGAATCCAAATCTGAAGCTGGGCCCTTTTTTTTAAGGCTTTTTTTTAAGGCTTTTTTTTTTTTTTTTTTTTTACCTTTTGGGGAGGGGTCTCACTGATAAATTTAGGATGTGATTTGGTTTTTCACTTGTGATAAACTGCGGCAAAACAGCTTAACTGCAGCTTTGTCATCATCTTAGCTGTACTGATATGACTCAGCTACTGGGTTCTGCAAAACCCACTAAAATAAGTAATGCCAAATATTTGTTTCCCTTTATTATTTTGTGAAGGCAGCTTTTAATCCAGTTACTTGATCAGCAGGACCTTGCCTTGCAGATGCTCCCTTCGGCTGCTGAGGATGCTGATGTTTGGTATTGTGAGGAAGCAGGAGATGATTGTGGGATGGTGGCTGCTTGTGGGGATTTCAGCCATGGCGACTTGTGTTTGTGTTAGATTGTGCCAGTAAACACCAGGCAGTCTCCTCAGCCAGCCACTCCTTGGTGTGTACCTTCATCCCTGCTTGCTAAGGGTGTTAACTTGACTCGCTCACTCCTACAGGGCCTTAGGTCAGGAGTGCAGGTTTGAAATAAGATGTTGTAGAACTTCTGTCCGAGTGAAGGTGGGAAGGGGGAGAGTTGGGCAATTTGGCTCTGTAAAATCATTACAGCTAGCTGAAAAAAGTAGGAGATGAACTGTGGAGAAGTATTCAGAAGTAAAATGGGGATGGTGGGGAGATAGTTTTTGAGACTGAAATCTGCCTGGTGAAAAGATTTGATCACAGGTACGGCTCTAATCTGCATTTGAAAGAAAAGTCTAAGCTGAAGTGTCTCTTAAATGAATTTTATAGCTTGTGGCTCTCAAAGCACTAATGTGCATTTCTGGTCATGATCATTACTTGCTACTTAAGGCCTCATTCTGTGGAAAAAAAGCATTTATATATTTAGAGACTGTCCTTGTTTGCAGTGGGGTATTGGCAAACAAGACTGGTTTTGGGGAGCCTGGTGGTAAAGCACTCTGAAGATGCAGTTGCAGGTGGATCACACTAAGTAAGCAACATCTCTGAACTCAACTCTGTGTAGAAACTGTCCTCGTCCCCATCTAGGGAAGGACTGTGTCTGCTGGGTTACATAACCCTCCTGTGGCACAGCCCTATCTGATGCCAGAAACATTAATGCCAAATTTAGATGCACCCTTCCACTTGTGTAAGCCAGTAATGCAGAATTTCAATGTGTCCCGATCAAATAAGAAAATACTAAATGCATAAGTAATTCATCTAATAAATTGCTTTCTGTTATTTATTAGTGAATATCACAGCTCTGCTTGTGTCTCTGTTGGAATGAAGAAAGATTTGCTCCATTTTAATTTTTTGTCTGCTTTCTGTTTTGAAGATTCTTGTATACTAGAAAACAACTTCTATCGGATTCCATAAAATATTTCATTTTCCCTAGATTATTTTTAATAATAATGTAGTTTGCTAAACTGTGTTCTACTTGAGTGATACTTAAAGGTTAGTTCAGATACTGAGAAGGAAAGAATTTTTCTAAAGATCATCTACTGGTTTCTACCCCTTCAGAAATCATATGAAAAACTTGTTCAATTAGACAGATATAGTTTGCAATGCTCTTTAGGGTCAGTTTCCCAGAAGAAGAGTATTTTCTTCCACATTAAGAAATTTAAATCTGAATGTTCAGAATCCAAACTGTGCGTTGACCTCTTACTTCTTCTAATACAAACTTTTTAAAGGAATAATACTTACTGTTCTTCATCAAGGGGAGGGTGCTTCTCTCTTCTCAACCAGTCACAAATGTTCATTCTTTTGTTTGCCACAGCCGAATATGGCACATGTTCTCCTTCCAAAATACTTTGAAAACAATATACAGTCATTTGGATCAAGTGCACTTCAAAGTTGGCTTTCAGGGGTTTTCTTGAGAGTCTGTTGTGTGCTTCTGAGTCTACGCTTTGCAGTGATTTATTTGCTGCAATTAGAAATCAGATATTTAAATGCTAAGCATATTTGAATAAGTGGGATAAATTACTTGAGTCACTTATCTGTTCTAAACCAGAAAAGGTATCTGAAAAGGGTCTGAAATTTTATCCATAAAACCATGCTAACCAAAACAAGCACAAATCTTCCTTCAGCTTGGTAAAATGTCTGCCTGTCATGTACTAGCAGTTAGATACCACAGTGGATCCACTCACATTTTGAGGAGCATACTAGGGGAATGAAATAAACAGAATATCCCTGATTTGTGTGGAAGCTGAAGGGGTAAAGCTTGGGAAAAAATGGAGAAAATGTCATCTTGTCACTGTGGGTGTTGGCTTCATGTAGATCTTTAATGCAGAATTGTTTGTGTTGGACTTGACCTCAGTCATATCCAGCCTTCTGCTCCAAACAGCATCAACACTGAGTACTTTGCTCTTCTCTGTATCAGCTATCACCTGTCCTATTTTTCTTTCTGATTCTTTACTGATCATGTAATAGTAGAAGGTTTTCATGTGGCGCTGAAGTCCCATGCTGCTTTCAGCTTTGGTTGTGTTTTGACTTCCCTGGCAGGGGTGCTGCATGCCTGGGCAATATTTGTGTATTCTTCCCTTGGTAGGCTGTTCTTGCTTCTTCCTCCTTAGGCCAAGCTGCTGATTGATCTGTTTACTTTGTTGGATGTTGGGATGTACTCCTTGTGTGGTTAGCAATTGTCCTTAAATACCTCCCAGTTTTCTTGAGCTCTCTTGCTTTTTAGAACTGGATCCCACAGAATTCCAACTACTGGGTGAGTCAGTCTGCCCATATGAAGTGCAGGGTCTGTGCTGGATTTGTCTTCCTCCTTGCAGGATTTTAAACTTCACTATTTCATGGTCGCTGCAGTCAGGGCTGTTGTTGATCCCATCACCAGCAAGTTCTTCGGGTTCTTTTTTCCTTGAAAGCAATTGCAAGAAAGTATCAAATGGGGATTGACTCATTTAGTGCTGGTTTTCCCTGAAATCTTTCAGAAACCTCTTAGATTTTGTGTCATGCTGCGTTGCCCTTCTAGTAGATGTCACGGAGGTGAAAATGTCCCACAATAACTAGTCTCTGTCATTTTTAGAAACTTTCTGGAGCTGCTGAAATAGGCTTCATCAGCTTTCTTACCCCGATCAGGTGATTTGTAACAGACTTTGACTGTGATGTTGTCCATAAAGTCCTTTCCTTGAATCCTGACCCACAAGCTCTTAGCCAGCCTGTTGTCTGTCCTGTAGAGCAGCTTTTTGTGTTGCAGCTGCTCCTTCAGGTAGAGGGCAGGTCACCTGCTGTTCTTCCCTTCCTGGCTTTCTTGTGTCCATCCATGACAAAGTGCCAGTCGCGCAAGCTATCGCACACGTCTCGCTCTGGTGTCAGTTCTGTGTACAGGTGCTGTAGGTGGTTTCCCTTTTAACATGCTTTATCCTCACCAGGGTCTCTCTTCCTCCCACCAGCCTGGCCCAGGTACTTCCCATGGCTCAGTTTCTATTCCCTCTCCTGACTGCAAAGTTCAGGTACCATTTCCTGCTAGATCTCTCATTTACAGTGCTCGTCACCAGCTCTGATGAGGTTGTTCATAACCCGCTTCCTCGAGTGGATCCCATTTCTAACTTGGCAGCCCTTATTTCTCAGGGGTACTTGTGGCCATAAAAATTAAAGTGCTCCTTGCAGTGCCAATCCTGTAGTGAGTTCTTAACTTGAAGGATGTGTTTCTACAAGCCTTTTCCCCCCTCACAGGAAAAGAGCAAGGAGAGTAAATGTCACCTGGGATCCCATGTCCTCCTTTGCCCCTGGAGTTTTCTAGTCACACTTGATTTGCTCCAGGTCTCCTTTGTTAACAGCAGATAATAATTAAATGGGAAAAGAACAAAAAAGTATAGAAAAAGGCAAATAGTGGTGATGATAATATGGGTCAGAGGACCCTTGACAATCTCTGACATGTCGAATCTGGCCAAGGCTCCTTCTCCAGCATATCTGGCAGCAGATGTGTCTTCTCTGCAGAAGGGAATCTCCAACTAGTATTACCTGCCCCTCCCTTGTGTTGCTAATGCTCAATCCAAGCCCAGCTAGCTCTGACATGTACCTTAATTGAGGTGCTTGCTGCTTCTGCATGCTCATGTTGACCCAAAAGAAAGTGGAAAAAAGCTTTGTGTTTGCAGCCTTAGTGTAAGAAAACGACTGTGGAACACTGGTATAATAAAAGAGAGGTGTTGGGAGACGTGCAGTAAGAAAGGAATTGAGATTTATGCAAAAGCTCTGATAATTAGAAGGCTCAGACTAATGTTTGAGTGCCCCTCTTAGCAGCTGGTGTGTGCTGGAAGCTTCATGTGCAGGAATGATTGTTGAGTCTTATCCTGAGGATTGTGTGCTTTAGCTTTCATTGACATGTTTGCGTGCAGTCTATGTGCATGAAAATACTACTTGGACTTCAAAAGTATCAAAAATTGAAACTTTAAAAATATTTTTGTGACAATCTTCTATTTTGGGCAAGGCTCTTCAGGCTGTTGGATTCTGCTTTTATTTGGCACATGGTTACTATGTCGATTTGTATGTTTGGATCAGAGAAATGAGTGCTGTAGTAGAAACTATTTCTGGCTTTTGAAGCACTTGGACCAAGCTGACAGGCAGCGATAGGCAGGACTACTGGAGTCTAGTTTCCTAGGAGTGCGTCTCTGAAATGTAGTACTTCTAGCTTTTAACATAATTTTTCTTCCCAGTTGCCAATGTCCCTTTCTCACTGTTCTGCCGTGAAACTGTGTAATGTCCACTTTGAAATTATACTCACTTGAGTTCTCTGGCAATGAAGAGGCAAGAGATAGTTGATGAATCCAATGCTTCTTAGCTCTGTCAGTACAAATGAGTACTTGGGGGACTGCTGGTTGTACTGGCCTGTTATTTCTGCTTTTATATTTGTTTGAAATTGTCAAAGAGATGAACAAGCAACAGCTGAAGTGGGAGAGATATAAAACGTTGATCGTACAAGTCCCATTTGTTTAGAAAAGTAGTCAAAAAAAATCAACATGTGGATACTCATCTGTCCAGTTTGTTTTAACCATGTTGTGTTGCAGCAGGTATCAACCGAAAATCAGAGGGGTTTATATTTTTAGTAGTAGGGATATGTCATAGTGTCCCCAGAATATGAATTCTATTACTATCTGCTGTGAAAAGGCAGAGTGTTGCTCTTACATGAATTTATTGTCCAGTTTGTGAAATTCTCAGCAGGTCCTCTTGTGGGGAGGGGGAAGCAAATGTGTGTGCTATGGTCCTTGGATGTGGAACTTCAGATGGCAGTGTGAGTGTGACTGGAGATGCTACCACAGAGCAGCAGCTCTGCTTCAGTGATTTACTTCAGAATGAAAGCTTTTATTTCCCAGGTTACAGATTTGAGGCTTTTGAAGTAAGTAACATAGTAATGTATTTGATTATCAGTCACTTAAACTCTACTTGAGTTCACATCCCTTTTCTTTAATGCAATAACACTGCAGATGCAGAAATGCAATTTGGAGATGAACTTGAGAATATTGTATTACAGTTCCCTAATGAGGCCGTGGGGAAAAGGGAAGCAAGAGTATGGAAGCTGCTAAAAAAACAGTTCAGGAATTTACATTAATAATGTAAATGCTGTTGTCTATTATGGAAACATGAACGTACTCTAAATCTACCCATAAATAGAGGTGGGTAGTAGTAGTGTTGTCTTTGTTTATATAGAACTGACCCAATTTAATCTATTCACTAGTCAAACAACATTTTAAAGAAGTTTAGAATGGCTAGTTTTACACTTGGAAATCTGAAAAGATCCTTTAGGAGGGGATAGGATTTGTGACAAGTCAACGGGTATTCATGGAGATCACTATTATTTAGGGAACTGTTGTAATTCAACCTAGTAGCAGAGAATTAACTGTTCAGATCTGTTTACTGTGGTCAAAAAAGAGGTGGTACAAACCTATTTGAGTTGTCTTTGAAAAGGTGTCCATTGTTGGTAAGAGACATTGCGTATAAATCTCTTTCCTACCTCAAGCTGATGTGGGTTTTATTGGTTGGTGTTTATTTTTTTTTTTTCCCCTTCCCCCAGACTGAAGGTAATGTCATAAAAAGTAATACTATGAATGGCAGGAAACAAAATAATCCTACCTAGTTTGTATTTAACTATTCTGAAGGCCTTTCTTTTATTGCAGGCTATTGTCTGGAATTTAGTATATCAAGTGATTTTTCTTTCTCAAGGATTTTTTAAAATATCTGTTAAAGATCCCATTGTTTTGTCATCAGGAAGAGAATGCAAAGACTTGATACAGAGCAAAATTTTAGTAAAGCAGAGTGATATCTGTTGGGTTCCTTCCAACTCACCATATTCTATGATCTACTGCAGGAAGCTTCTCTACCACACTGGAGCTCCTCTACTATATGGAGAAGTGCAAGTTAGAACAGAAAAGCACTGTGTAAAATGATTTTAAACTTTTTCACCTGAGGCTGTTACTTTGCATCTGTAAAAGGTGCCAAAGCCATCTATCTTCCTCACACTGTTCACTCTCCTGGTGAACAGTGCACTCTGCAGCTCTCATGGCTGTTGTCACGTCACACACAGGCTGTGTGTCTGTCTAGCAACCTGCACACATAAAATGACTGAAAATCTGAGCTTGGTTTCCAAGAAGGTGGACAAAACAGTGGCTGTAGGACTAAACAGTGCCTGTACCAGTGCCAAACCCATTTCCATCATGAGCAAAGGGTGTGCTTTCCACATCCTGGCTGTGATGTGCAAGCCTGCTCACTTGATAATAAGGGAAGCCTGTGTTTGTTGTGAAATAGGGGGAATCTTGCTTCAGGCCTTTTGAGTAGCTCTTTTTGTGTCACTATATGGATTCTTTTTCAGGGTTGAATTGAGGAAAATTTGTTGTTTGGAAGCATGTTTGCCTGGAGGCATGCAGATAAGGATTGCACAGCCTTTTTAGGGGGGAGTAAGACAAACAGAAAAGACAAATGCAAAGAACTCATTGAGATTTTTGGAAAAGATTAATTTGTCCTCTATGTCCCTGTAGATAGAGGAACCCTTATAACTCAAGGCAAAGTAACTTACTTTCAACCCAGGACTTCTCAAGAGTTCTTTCTAATCTGGCAGACTTCGTTGCTATTCCATACTTTCATTCTACAGTGAGGGAGTAATAGTAAGGTGATTATATAGTGACTGGACAATCTGCTGTTGGAAATGTTTAGTTTAGGTTTGTGTGGCACTTGAATTGTGCAAAAAAAAAAAAAAAAAAAGTATGGCTTGAAAGATGTAGCTGCCTGTTGGATGTAATTCCTAATGAGCAGCACGGGACTTTGTGCTGGGTAATAGGATCTGCATAGGCTCTTCAGCGATGACAAGTCTGACTGATGGCATGATTTCTATACAGGAAAAGTATGTCATAGAACACTTACAGTGAAAAACTGCGTGTGACTTGTTTTCAAAACATAAAAATATGTTTTTATAGGTCTAACAAGAAGCCTAACTATAACTTCAGTTGACCAGTCAATGTTTGAAAAAGCACAAGGAGAGAAAGTTACGTTGCCATGTACTTTTGAACTCTCGGAAGAAGATGAAGGCCCACTAGACATTGAGTGGGTATTGATACCAGCAGATAATCAAAAGAGGGAGCAAATAGTAAGTAGAGACTTCTTTTTGGGCAGTGTTAATTCAGTTGTTTGAGTAGGTCAATGTATGAATTTTGTTACTGACTTTTTAAACTTCCACCTTTTCAGGTTGGGATGCTTGTGATCTTAAATTGCTTTGAAGCACCAGTCATATGAAATCTAGTGGAAGTTTTGAAATACCAGATTAAGGATGAAATGTCAAGACATTTTTCACTATAAACTTGCCTTCTAATGAAGAACTCCCAAATGAAATACATTTCAGTTCCAAAAAGGAGACTTTGCTTTTGTACCTGTATTATATTCCTTATTGAAAACAGATTCACGAGGACTTAATTTTAAATATATTGACTCTCTTAGTTATTAATGCTTTCCTGCCTTTGGAAGCCTAATCAGTATGAGTAGGCAGGTTTTGCAGAATTAAATTAAAGCAATTCTAAACAATTTTCTTTCAGTCAGAAGTCAATGCTGACATATTGGTACTTGGTCAGGTGTTTGATTGGAGTATTCACTATAATGCTGAGTGTGATGGTATTTTGAAGATGGAGATATTTGGCTATGTCCTATTTATGGGGTTAAAACTATAGAAAGAAACTCGAGTATTCAGAGACCAAATTATTTAAAATGCTTGCACACTAAGTGGATTTCTGCATCATATTTCTTTTTTTTATAGATAATTATGTATGCTGTAGACAGGATTTATAATCATTATTATGCTGCTATGACTGGGCGAATGCAGTTTACAAATCTTGATCCCAAATCTGGTGATGGTTCGTTGGATATCCTGAATTTAAAGGCAGCAGACACTGGCACGTACCAGTGCAAAGTGAAGAAGGCTCCTGGAGTTCAGAGCAAAAAAATACAGTTGACTGTACTTGGTAAGATAAATTTATTTCCTTAAATTTTCAGTGATGTTTTTAATGTTCTTATTCCATCCTATTTTCAATGTCTGAAATGAAAACTTCCAGTTGGGTAGTGATATCACAGTAGTGTTCTGTGGTGATTATGGTCATTATCAAGGCCTTGGGAGCGATGGGCATAATTCTGTTCTAGGAGGTGAAGGGAATAATATTTAAAATAAAGAGCATTTTTAGAAGATCTGTGCCTGGGTCATATTTCATAGAAAATCTTTCAGTGCATAGAAATGGTATGTGGCACAAACTTTATCTTTTGCAAAGTGGACTGACTGCTAGAACACAACTAGTAAGCATTTTGATAGTGACTGTTACTAATTCAATGATGTTTTGTTTATTAGTAAAGCCAGCAAGGACCAAATGTTCCATTGAAGGATCACAGGAGATCGGAAAAGATGTTACCTTGAAATGTGTGTCCCAAGAAGGATCCCCACTTCTGTCTTACGACTGGAGGAGAATATCTGGCACGCACGAACTTCCTGCCACTTCAGTGCTGAGTACTGTCAAACTTCATTTATTACTCTGAAGTACTTAAAAAGATTGCAGTAGTATTTTTAGCTTATATTGACTCGTGAGCATCCCAGAGTTAGTATTACTATAGAGTAGTCAAGATCAAATGTCACTTCTGCCCTCTGAAAAAACTGACTTTGAAAGGAGCTGGAGTTGATTTTGGTTTTTAATTCACGATGGGAAATGTTTCAAGCTTCAAGTTGAGATTCTTACCATTAGGCTGCAGTATCATGCTCACCCGTGCCCCAGTGTTAGGAGTTCTGCTCACTGATGTTTTTGCTTTTGTTCTCAAGTAGACAGTAGGGAATTCAGAAGTGGCTTCAGTTTGATTTAAAACAAGCAAAAAATCTCAATTTTTTGTAAGCTTCTGCACTTTATTAGAGTATGTAATATCTTAAAACATAGATCCCTAAAAATCAGCTACAAAGGAAGAACCTAATACTGTTCTTCGTTTTGAACTTGACTCCTGGTAGTGCTAGTTGATGTCTCTTACTTCTTGTTTTGACAGTGAATGGTTGATCATTAATGTACTTCTCTGTACCACTCAAGACTTTAGGCTACTGTTGTTATGCCCCTTCTTTCTTCACATCCCAAATTTGGCTCATGGTAACAAAAAGAGCAATTGACAATATCATTGCTGGACAAGAATGAGTGGGAAATTGTGCAAGACTGACTTGTAACTTACCAAAACCATGTTAGTTTTGGGCTTGTGAGTGTGGGTTTGGGGACACTGAGAGTGTTCTCAAGAATCTAGACACTACCTAACTTGTTCAGCAAGTAGAGCAAGTCAAATGCTGTGGAATACATTTCTAACAGGGTAAGACTTTTACAAACAATAGCATTTTACAGCATGATAAACTTTGTTTTAATCTAGATATCTTTAATATGGCATTTGTAAATTAAGATTTCATGTATATGTTGGATTAATAATTCTGTGATGTTGGATATGGAATTATATTTAGGAAAATGATAAACCTCTACCTTCTGTTGTTTGTAGATAAAAATACAGGGGAACTTCTTCTGAAAAATGCCTCTCGAGAGTATTCTGGTACATACAACTGTGTGGCCTCGAACAGAGTTGGCACGGATGAATGTTCTGTTGAGCTGAATGTCACCCCTCGTAAGTGTTTGCTGTGTAATAGTCACACAGCGTTGTGTGTTAAAACTGAACGGTCTTTTTCTCTAAACTCCTGAAAGGTTAAAAACCCCAATGCTGTTATGTAACTTGTGGGTGCCACTTCAAGTCTCACTGTTTTAAATGCATGTGATTGAGCACTTCCCCTCTGATTCAGTGATGTATTATTGACCTGCCTCATGTGAAGCATACTGCGCTTGATGTTGAAAGAAAATTGGTCTTATAACTTTGACATTTGACAAACAGTGTTGTTATTCGTCTATTCTAGCCGTAAATACAGCTGGTATAATTACTGGAGCTATTATAGGAACTCTGCTGGGTCTCACTGTACTGTGTTCTCTCATCTTCTGTTGCTGTAAGAAGCACAGAGAGAAGAAATACGAGAAAGAAGTACATCATGATATCAGGTAACAACATGTCTCTAGTTTCTGAGCAGTATTATTGGAAGATTAACTTTTAAATGTGTATTTCTGCAAATAAGTTACTTAACAGTCGAGATTTCTGTCTTAATCTGGAAAGCTTATTATAACACACTGATGGCTTGTCAGAGAACTTTTTGTGGTTTGTCTAATTTCAGTAAACATTTTAAAGGCAATGAATATTGAGGGTTTGGGGGGTTTTTGTTACTTTACTTTAAGGGAAGATGTAAGGATTTTTTTCCTATTGCACCAGAATAGAAAAAAACAGAGTATTTGTTTTAAAGTAGTGATGACTGAACTCTTGTTCTGCAACTGGTGTTTTTGGTTTTTGTTTATTTCAGAGAAGATGTTCCGCCTCCAAAAAGTCGCAGTTCAACAGCTCGCAGCTACATTGGCAGCAATCGTTCTTCCCTAGGCTCAATGTCTCCCTCCAACATGGAAGGATATACCAAAACTCCATATAGCCAAGTCCCAAGTGAAGACTTTGAACGTGCTCCTCCTCCAAACCCAGCCTTTGCACCTTCAAAGGTAGCTGCACCTAATTTAAGTAGAATGGGAGCTGTTCCTGTGATGATTCCAGCACAAAGCAAAGATGGGTCGATAGTATAAAATATTATTAATTTAAAAGCTGTTTTTTAAAGTGTTCGTTGTAAGTATTAGAACAAACTACTGTGTTCCATCCCTCATTTAAACACTGGCATGAAATTTTCCTTGAAGAAAATATACAAGTTAGTTTGAAAAGCCACCAATTCTCATATTTAATTTTAAACTTATTAGTATATGACAGTTGAACTATTTGCTAAAAGCGTTGAAGTTCGTAAATAAATACTGGACACTGAAGGTATTTGGACCTCTGGTAGGTTGCTGAGGAGGCTCTGACACTGTCAGCTAATGTGCAGTTCTGAATGTGTAGCAGTGAGACACAAGTGGGAAGTAACAAAAGCATTTCACGTGTAGACCATGAAGTTTCTCAGAGGTCCTGAGACTTTATTCTCAGTTGTGGAATAACAGAAATATTTTAACTTGGCCACTGTCTGGTGTAGTTGCAGGGGGCTGAAATACCAAGGATGACTCTGAATTCTGTTCAAATTGAATATTTATGTGGTTGTTTAACCTGGTAATGTTTGTTTGGAGTACTTGAGCTCTTATTTCAGGGGCAGACAGTTATTTGATTGGTTCAATTAATTTAATTAATCTGTCCTGAATTTAAAATGGCAGTGAGTGGAAGTGTGACAGGAGACCTTGCAAGTTCTTTGAAACACAAATTTTTCTACAATAACTAGCTCTGGTCCTGTCAGATAACAATACTTATGTTATCTGATGCAAGAGGTCCTATCAGGTTGTTGGTAGTGCTATCTAAGCTCTAAAATCTACAGATCAACTGTTAGTGTCACAATAAGAATGAATTAATGTATCTTTATACAGGTCTTTAAGTTAATTGTACCTTGCATTTTCCAACGCCTAGTTAGATACTAAGGCAGTGCTCTTAGGTTTTTTTCCAAAGCAATTTCCTAGAAGCTCCATGGGGATTTAATGAAACCTGTTAAGTAACTGGTATTTGATGTCTGTCCTCTTGCTCTAACCACTGTGGAAACAACTTTTCCCATATGCACATAAGCAGTAGTCAGCCCTTGTTCAAGACGCTAATGTCTGGCTGTATGAATTTGCAAGGAGTTCAAAGCTCACTTTTCCTTGCCTCTTCAACAGCCCTAAATATCCTGGTCCAATGTTCAGACTGTGGAGATCAAGAGTTTCATGTGGCTGGGAGGAAATAATTATCCAGAATTGTTGATACAAATCTCATGTTGCAAGATTAAAAACACTTCTTCCCACTTTTGCATACTTAAAGCAATACAGGAGAAACACTACAATTCCTTGTCTTACTTTCACGTGTATTTAAAGACTTCTGGTAGCTTCTGATGACTGTTGTTATATACCTGCAAAAGCTCCATTTAAAACTCAGTACAGTTTGAATCTGTGAATTTTTCTTCCTTCCTGTTTTCTACCTTCTTTGTCTTGTGCTGGGGAGCAGGTGGGGGAGAGTTCTTTCAGCTTACTCTAGCTAGAGATGTTGAACTGCAAGGTATTTTGGAAAATTGTAAAAGCATTACAGTATGTGCACTGATGTTGATGAAGGAAATATCTGAATAGCCTGTTGAAAGATGTTAGGATTATTTGTGTGTAGCAACAGTGTGAGAAAACAACATTCCCCCAGACTTCTAGGTTTAGTGTCTGCTTTTTTGTAGCTGCTTATAGATCTGTGATGAATTCTTTTCCTTACTACTAAATGTTTGTCCTATATGTAAATAGGTGCACAATATTTGGCTGGCACTATTAATATAAAGAAATTCTCCTGCCCATGGCAGTGGTTGGTACCAGGTCATCTTTAAGGTCCTTACAACCCAAACAATTTCATGATTTTAACATACCCTTCATACTGAATTTAGAAACTTGAATGGCTATTAAGTAACATAGAGTTAGTTTTACACATTTGGGACTTTTTTTAGATTGTAAACTGATACTGTTAGAGATCAGATTTTTTATCTTTCATGTGTGCCTTGTCAATAAACTTTGCCTGATTGTAACTTCAGTTTTTATGAAATTTCTGGTGCCTAAACATACTGTATGAACAGGTGCTTAGATGATGGTACAGTTCTTAAAACATGACACTGTGATCTGATTTCTTGATTCTTATGTACTATTTATACCTCTTCATGCCTATTTTTGGATGTTAACTTCAGTGTCTCTCTCTCTGTATTGTTCTGTATTTCAAAATGTCACTTACTCCTTCAATTGCTAATTATGATTTGAGTGTTTGTGATCCTGAAAACTCTTCAGTTGTTGTACCAATGAGAGGGATGGTTGACTTTCATTTATGTGGTAAAGAATAGGTTTAGTAAATGTGCCAAACATAGCTTATGAAGAACTATAGATGAGGAGACATCTTTTACATCCAATTATTGTGATAGAAGAGACTTCCAAGGTGTTAATCATACACTGATTGTTTACCTTGAAACTAAGGCCTTCCTTGATGAAAAGGGTATAGTTACTATAAATACAAGTTGAGTGCAAGACTAAACTGAATCATAGACTGAGAGAGAGCTATAAACCTAAGGAACCAGGCAGCAAACCTACTGAATTTGGTTCTAAGCCATCTGTGGACCTATGTGTATTTTGGTGGTTTGGGGTTTTTTTTAATTAATTTTTTGTTTGTTTGTTTTGGCTTGTTTTTGGTTTGGCCTGAGACCCTGTAACTTACAGTCAGGTAAGCCCTAGGACACAAACCCAGAGACCTGTCTCAGTAAAGCATGCAGAACAGAGTTTACACATGCTTGATGCTCTGTCAGCTTGTGCAAAATAATAAATGGACAGAAGGACAGCCTGATGTGCCCCCAGAGCCTGGCTGTTAGGCTTAGCAGCCTTGACAGTGTCTGTCTATTTATGTAATTGCATGGAAAAATGAAAGAAATGGAATCTGACACAGTCCTTATCTGAAATATAGAACCTCTGACTTGGGGTAAACTCTGCCTCAAGTTGCTATCATCATGCCTTTTTGGGTGGATGCAACACTACTATGAAAACATCATACTGCTACTATAAATTATAAATTATTTCTTTTGTCTCTAGATTGTTCACTTACACTGGATTATGATTCTCAAAAGCAGCTACTGTATTTAACAATAATTTCTAGCTGTGTGGGAGATGAACTGGTTAAACATGTGAGGTGTCCGATGTGACAGAGAGCTCTGCTGACAGAACACTTTTAGGAAGTAATGGCAGCTGATATACCAGTTAGGAGGTGGCATTTTTAATGTCTCATTTTATTAAAAAAAAGGGGGAGGGAAGGGGAGGGAGGGTGGTACCATTGTGTAAATACTATAAGTGAGCCCAAAAAACCTCTAGTTAATGTCATGACTGTAAACTTGCCTGTTGAGGACTACTATATATAGAAAGAAACCCCATAATTTTAGCATGGTGTGAATAAAGTGTTAGACTTGTAATACTGTAGAGGTTACGTAACACTTGTCCATACATTACAAGAGTTTTCATCAACTTTCTGCAGTGGATATTTAAAGATACTTGTGTGAGACTTCCTTCCCTAAAAAGGAATACTTCTTCCAAAACTGTGTGGTGCACAGAAATGCCTTGTTGGAGGGGTAAAACATGACTTTTGAAAGAAATGTACAACGCATACGTCTTTCTCAGCTCTTGATAGTCTCATTCATATTAGATGTATGCTTCCTGTTTAATAGTGCAAGTAAGACTTCTGAATTGCAAGTTTTTCTGTAATGCTGAATATTGTATATTACTGGTTTCCATGACAAGCTTTTAGTTTTGTTCTGAGCAGTGTATATATTCTGGGTCACTCTAGGTCTTTGTTCAGTCTAAAGATATTATGCTATTTGTGTCACTTAAACCTTGTTTTATACACTTGATAGGTGCTTTTTGGGGCCCTTTGTTTCATAGTCCCCTAGCATTGAGGCATAGCTCAGCTGAAATCAGAGCAATAACAACTTCCTGGGATCCAAAATGTTACAATGTTATGTTACACTTCTCATGCACAAAGCATGGGCTTTGAACATTGATATGAATTTCAGTATGAGGTTTTATATTCACACTTTTGGGGGAATGGTATTTTAAAATACAGGTATTGTGAGTGAATTTGTAAAAAAACAAAATCCAAAATTTTAAAATGCTGTAGTTCCATGACAGACTTGTGTACTTTTTGAAATAAAACTGTTGGAGAAAACAGTAGTCTGTCTTTATTTTACAGCAGCACTTCTGTATGGCTTCAGCTTTCTCTCTGTGTAATTGGAAGTGAACTAATAAATATGGCTGTGTATACCATGCTGGCATGAATAATTTTATTTGTTGCTTCTTTTCCCCCCTTCCAAGGCAAGTAAAACTTTAGATATTTTAAAATATGCACTTTTAGATGGGGTTTTTAATTGTAGATATCAATAGTTATTCTGAAACATAAAGCTGGAAAGGAACTTTAGATTGAATTTCATCCCTTTTTGATTTCGGTAGAACCAAAAATTCCTGAAACCGAATAAACTTTGTCTTTAAAGTTCAAACAAGCATGTTGACAGCACTCAAAGCATGTTGATAAAATGCTCAGGTTTTTTGTGTTTAATGTGTTAATGTGCATCTTTTTAAATTTCGGTGAAGTTGACTCGGGATACTCTGCACCACTTGACCTTGCAAACCAACTGATTGTTGTCCTTGTAATTTTACCTGAGATTAATGTGATTTCTCCAGTGTCACCTGGGGTGTATATCCAAAGTCTGGCATGGGCTCTGTTTGCATTAATGGCATGTATTAAGATCATATCATTGGAGTCATAATTAGCTTACATTTGCTAATAATGTATGCATGTTCATATGTTAAAATGCATGCCAATCTTCATATAATAATGTGTTCTGGGCCAGACCACACAATACATGTGTGCACAAGCATGTGAAGTTAAAGGGACTACTGTTGGATAAACCTCTAGGATTTTTTTTTTTTATTTCAAATTAAGACTCATGCTTGAATATAAAAGGAAGCCTAGTAAAAATGGAAGTTCAGATCTGTCTCTGCTTATAGAGTTCTAAGAAACCTTTCTTACACTCTTTTTAACATTCATGTCAAGACTTGGGACAGGGTGGAAGTGTTGAACTTAGGGTGGCAGTTTTGTCACAGATGGCTCTTGCATGCCTCAGCTGCTCCTCAAGTCTTTTATTTGGAGGATAGGTGACCATGAACCAGAAGCTGAGTACGTCCAGCTTGTCTGTGGAATTCCAGCAAAGCATCCAGAACTTTCCCAAGTGTCCTGACAGAACAGAGGGCACTCAGCACCTGGTAGTTCTACAGAATGTCTGTGGTCCTTTATTTGTGTATTAGACAATGCCTTGGATAAAATTTCAGAAAAGGTCTGGCTGGCTGTTTGTTTGTCTGAACATCTTGGCTATGTCTTTTGAGCCTACTATCTCAAATTTGTTTCTGTGATGGAGCAGCTTGAGTTCTTTCAAAGCTCTGTGATATTACTGATAGGCAATTAATTGCTAGGCTCTTTTAAAAAGCAGGTAATGACAGCAACTTAGCCTTCTTTCCCATCGATAAAATTCATAAAGCGGAATAGTTTGTAAAGAAAATTGCTGATTAAGTAGCAGAAGCAAGAGTAGGATGAAACAAAGCTTTGAATGTTGCCTACCTTTCCAAATCTCAGTTTATTCTAAAACTACCTTTTGCTTGTGTGTGACTGTAGGTGATTGCTCAAAACATGAAGACTTGCATCTAAATATAAAAAGAGTTTGTGTACTTGAGTTATAATGATTGTGTTGCTTTTCTTAATTTGCTTTAGGCTTTTTGCAGAATGGTGCAGGCACAGCTACCAGGAGAAGAGAATGAACCTTTAATTATATAAAATAACCACTCTGGCAGAAAACTGGCCTGGAGGATTGTGTTGTCCCTGCTTCTGACTTCCATTCAAAGTCAAGTTTCTGGAAATAGGGAGCCTTTAAGTATCCTTTGATTTTCCTATACTTGGAAATCAAAGTTAGTGTCACCCTTGTAAGTTGGTATTTTGAAGACTTCAGCTTTCAGCTGTTGAAGCACTGGTCAGGTTGCTTTGGATATGCAAAGTAAGTAGCATTTATTGGCAGCAGCTGCTCTTTGGGCCCTCACTTTTTGTGAAGTTTCTTTTGGTCCATGCTGCCTAGAGAAATAGATGAAGGACACTTCTACTATATTATTTGGGGAACAAAGCAGTGCAATTCATACAGGAGCCCTGCATGATGCTAGGGTTGATGGATGGAGGGAGGGAGGGAGGGAGGGGAGCAGCTTTGTAAAGAAGTTGAGCTTGTTGGTTACACAACTTGATTATGTAACAGTTTTAAAAAGTGGCAATATTAGAAGAGACATTAACATCTGAAAGCACATCATTTTATCTTTGGTAATCTAATTTTTTCTTGAGGGGAAAAGCTCTGGAGGCAGCGTGTCCGCTGGGAAGCGCAGGGAGCTGCGTGATGCCTTGACAGTTGTCCCACTTCCAGGGCTGGATGCTGGGGCTCTGGGAGCTGCAGGCAGGGCAGAAGTTGAGTGCTGTACCTGAAGGATATTGTACTATCTTTCCCAGAGAATTTTTCCTAATTGCAAAATGGGGAGAGGAAAGCAGCGAGTCTGATCAGTTTCTGGGGAGTTTTGTGTCAGGAAGGTGCATTCTGGAAGCATGCTTGAACTTTCCAACTTCTTGAAGCCTTTCCCAGCTTTGGTCTCCGGCAACATCTGGCTTAGGGGTTTTCGGAGTCTGCAGACCTTTTTTGCATTTAAAGTTGCTTTTGTAGCCAGCATACCTTCACTGCTTAAATTGCAGAGCCTTGTACTGTGCCTACCATCCATAATTCTACATGTGATGGCTTTGGTCATACGATTACTAACAGTGCCGTATAAAGAAGCAGAAGAAAGTGTAGATTCTCCTGAACACCCCAGACAGGGCAAATGGTGATAGCTCAGCTTTTTGGTGCTCTGGGCACAAACATCTCCAGGGGTGCGGTGGTCACTTGGGTTAGAAGTTGCTATGAAGAAGTACTGAATCAGATGGTAAAGAGCTATAAAAGTAATTTAGTACCATTAGTAAATAGTTTCCAGTTATGTCAAGTTCTGTGTGAGCAGGAAAGCAACTTGAGCTTTTGTTTCTTGTGGCCAGTTACTGCTGTACAAGTGAAGTAACACCTCTTTACAGCTTGTGACTTGTCCTGCTCAGCGATTTGTAATTGAAACTATTATCCCATCCCGGCACCTGAATCTTGCTATTTCGTGCCACTTGGTAATATTTTACCTGTGAAACATCAGTGGGGATTAGTCAGATTTCAAGGAAGTTAAAGTGTGCAGTGGAGCATTTGTTCCCGATATTTAAGGGCTCTGATTGCAGCCCCAGCCACTCACAGATAACTCCTCAGGCAGCTGAGTGGGTGGTGTTTCAAAGAAACTATTTGCTGAAGTCAAAACACTTGTGCTATGCCTCACTTAGCTGTAGGAGATCAAGATAAAATTAATTTAAGATTTCTGTTTCCCGGTACAACAGCTCAGGTGGGAGGGAAGCCGATACCTTAGACCAGGAATAAAGGCAGCCGGTGGGAATACAATAGACTACTGAATTGTTTTGACTGCTAAAGATGCCAATTCTGGGGCACAGCTGGTGGTTTGTGAAACATGTCAAAAAACTTATGTTGTGGCTGCTAGCACTGCATTTCTTCTCCAGATAAATAAAATGCCCTTCCATGTCACTTCCAGTCCTGTAACTGTCAAGACCAGAAACAGTTCATCTCAGCTGTAAAATACAAAATAAAGCTTGCAATTATTTTATTTTCACATATTCTTCCCTCTTTCTTGTTGGTACATGAGAAAAATTCAGACTTGCCAAAAGGACACAGCTTGAAATGAGCTGTTTGGTCTTGCCCTGGTTTTATCCTTGTAGTCTGTAATTCAAAATGAAGTTGCTTAGGCATTGCAATATCTTTTGCTTCGGACTTGAGTTGTGGTTTGGATGACCTCTTTAGGGAGCATATTTAATTTAATGACCTTGTATCCCTATTAAAGATGGAAAAACTCACTGTGTTTAAAACACAGAACTTCAAAAAACAGAACAATTCTGTGGATTCCCATACTGTCTCCAGCCCACTTGGAAAAAAAAATGAAGACTAAATATGAGTGCTTTGTATGGAAACTGAGTAATAAATGTTGTTTGAGAGTTATGAGTGTCCCCCACAGCTGATACTTTGGCAGCCTCTGTCCCCATGTCTTTGTGCCTAAATGTGACCGACTGTACAGTGCTCTGCAGTGACTTGCTAAGAGTCTTTTCCAGCAGAAAGCTGAGGAACCTTCTAAGGTGCCCGGTGGTTATTTTCTTATTGCTTACTCAGGAAAATAATTGACGTGAGAAATATGCATCAGTTAAACCTTTATTTTTTTGATAAGTTCTAATAAAAAGCTCTAGAAATGTACAGTTGAGTTACGAATGTAGTTTTTGATAGGTTTTAACAGTTGTGATGAGAAACACTATATCATGCGTGCATACACTGGTCCTAGGATTGAAGTCATACTTCTACATCCCTTTTATTTACCAAAAAAATAGGTGTAACTATTGCCCAATTGCCTACTATGGACCAGAGCTTAGAGCTACTCATTAAAATGTTAATATTCTTCAGACTGAAGTTAAGGTCACCAGTGATGGTTCTTCATGTGCAGCTCATTTAGGGAAAAAAAATCCTCAGCTCCATCATCAATGTCTGTTGGTTTTCATTTAGTAGCAAGACAATGAAAATTGTGATTCTTGTGCAGATAACCTATAGCTCTGATCTTGCTAGACTTGCATACTTGAAAGGCGTCGAAGTTCTAAACACCAATTCTGTGTTTTTAAAATCAAGGTTATGTTGCTACTTGAAGTATTTTACATGTATTACTTTGAGTATGATCTATGCACACCTCAACTGGGTGGGCAGGCAGGAATCTCAACCAACCCACTAAAATCCTTTCTTCCTAGATGAAAGGGCTGGAAGGAAGGTTGGAGCCTTTATGCTCAACAGTTCCTTTTGTTGCCTATTAGAAATTAGCATAATTTCCCTGCCCCTGGTGTTACCTGAGCAGGCTGGAATTTCAACTGACAGTGAAAATTGGGTTGTTACGTTATACATGTGAATTTATTTCTGACAACATCTCATGTCTGTGCCAACCATATGAGCTGGTTCATTTGCTGCTGGCTTTGTGGTTTGTACATGGGGGGAGAATTGCTGAACGTGCAAGGAGGCTGAGGACACCCTTAATGCCGGGCATGGCTGGCAGACGCTCACTCACCAGCAATAAAAACAATAACAAAAGAATCCCAAGGCAGAGGACTCTGATTAAAGGCATGGAGAATTAGGGTTGTGGCTCTGTCATGACTTAGCTTCATGATGTTTTTTTTTTTTATTTTTTATCTTCTCAGCATTGACATTTCCTCCTCGTTCATCATCTCTCACAGCTGTTAGAATGGAGTGTTCTGTTGACTCTTCATGACTTTTGGAACTAGAGTTTCCCATCGTGCTGTCACTTGTTTTTAAAGCTATCCTTGGCAAATCTTTTCCATCTTCACCAGGTGCCCATCTAGTACTTTTTTCCATTTCTTTCATAATCTCAGGAAATTTTGAAATATATGTATTTAAAGATAGTTATCTTGATGAGACCATCTGTGGTTGTCTCTGTCCCCTGCTATGTCCTGTTTTTTAATTCTGTCCTGACAGCAGTCACTCTTCCAGTACTTCCAGTACTCCTTGAGTATTTCAGGTTGTAGGAAAAATAATAGTAGAGCAGATCCCATTGGGGAGCTTCTTGAGGGTGAAAGATCCCCCAAAGCCCATTGCCAATGCGAGGGGAAGTGTCCTCATCACTCCATGGGTCACTTGATACTCCCTCACCCCCCTTTCCCTGCTGCTCACTGCAGGTGTCTTGAAAGGTATTCTCAGAGTGAGATGATGGAAATACAGACTCCAGATGTGTTGAGTATTTTCCTTCACCATTACTGACCTTGGAGGTGTCTAACCCTGTGTGTGACAGGCTGAGATACTACCAGAGAGGTGGAAAGCTCCTTCTTGGCATCACTGGCCCTGTCAGTAACAGATTATCTGTGTCTGGTGTTTTATACACTTTCCCTCTGCCTACAGCTTCCCACTTACATTGGTGCCTGACCTTCCTCTTTCTATCACATGCTGCCTTTTTATTCCTGACTGGGGTATGGATTTCACTACTGGAGCAGGACAGAGTTTTAGGCAGATTTTACCTTTTTTCTGAGTGTGTTGTATTGCTTTTGATCACACTTTCGTGGAGGGTCATTCTTTTTACTGTCACTTTCTATCACCTTTTTTTGTTCCTAATCAGCTTTACTCGCCTCTGCTTTAGGCATTAGGCACTTTAAGCTGTATTTCATACAGTGTATTTCAGACTGGCCCCAGGTTTTCCAGCTTAAACTTAATGGGGTTATGATTGCAAGCACCTGGGCAGGCAGTAGTTTCTTATTAACTGATAGTTTTCCTTGCACGATCCAAAGGACTTACCACATCTTGTTTATGAGTTACAACACTGGGGGGTGGATGTTTTAATTTTTCTTTTTTATTATTTATTTATTCTTTATCACAGCTGCATGAACATCCTCTAGCTGCATGCTAAGGTTCACTTGCCAGACTGCATTTTTCTTTATTTTAACATTTTTTTTTTTATTGCTAGAGATGTGCTTGGATGAGAAGGAAAGCAAAAGAAAATCAAGACTGAAAGTATCAGGGCAGCGCAGGCAAGGGAGAACAGATTGTGTTGTATTTGTTCTGTTTTGCCTTTCTAGCTCATTTAAGCATCAGATTTTAAAAAACATTTGCTTGTCCAAACAGCTGGGGTATCAAGAACTCTCCCCCCGTCCCAGCTCGTCTCTGTGTGCCACATAGCAGAACTTTCTCCATAAGCAGGATATGATAATTGTGTCTTGACTCATTCATGAAATGGAGCAAAGAGGGTGTGCTTGATGGGGAGACGTCATTACATGAACCCCTGCTTGCAGTCCTGCCCTATCCCTGAGAAAATATAAATTTTATATTTATATTTTCTCAGGATTTATAAATGTTTTGGAGTGTAAGAGCACTGTTTCTTCAGGCTCTTCCAGCAGAATGGGATAAGATGAACTGTGTGGGGAGCAGCCTCAACTTTAGAAGGCATATGTTTGCTAATTTTTAACTTGAGAACTATTAATGCAAGAGGTGGGAAATAGGAGCACTGTGTAATCCATGGTGAAAAGACAGGAATACAGAAAGGACACTGCTGGCCTCAGTGTTCAGTCCCAATTAATGCGTCTCTTAATATTGCCCACAAGAATAATTATGTGCACAATAGCCAGAATGAAGTTGTACAGCAGGTTCTCATGCCAGGTGACCGCCTGAAATAGAAAGAAGCCGAAGGTCGTGATTTCATGCCAAGCAGAACTTGGTGCCGATTTGAGTTACGCTTCCGAGCAAAGTTTTGGGGAGGCACTCAGTTCCTTTTACTGTCACGTGCAACTGGAGGATTCCATTTGATGTGTAATTCTAATTGTGGTGTGACAGTGTGCAAGGAAGAAAGTGAGATGTTGCAGAAATAGCCTGAGTCAGTTGTTTTAATTACTGGTCTTACGGAGAAACTATTGTGGCATTGAGGCACGTCTTAAAAATCTGTGAGGATGGGTGTAATTATACAAAGGCCTGTAACAAGCTGAAATTAGGTAAGAAAATTAGATGTTTCCAGTAAACACAATACATCCATATACATTTGTGGATTATTAGCTAGGAAAAGTTATTTTCTGGTGTATTTTTGCAGAATTAATCTTGGTGATTGTCAGCAGTGTTTAGGTACAGGCAGCATGTCGAAAGTGCATTTTGTAACATGGAGTTGTGGCAAAAATGCTGAGTTATTATTTTTCTAACAATACCAGTCTTAGAACATGAAGTCAAAGAATACAGAGCTGATAGGGAACTGTAACTGGAACAAAGACTTATTTTTTATTATCTCTGTACAAAGCATTATCTCCAGAAAAGTCAGTAACAATAGTCAAGGAACTGGAACTGACTTCTGAGGAAATGGTGAAACGAGCAAGTGTGCAGGTTGGGATGAAGCACTTTGAGAAAGCTGAGTGCTCATAGCAGTAAGCAGCAAAACTGTGTGGTTCTTTGACAATCCAAGTTACTGATATGAAACGTAGGAAAGAGTGGATTTTGGCAGGTACTTTAAAAGTGCAATGCAGTAGGCATGCACTGGGAAACCCATGAGATACTGAAAATTTCCTGTCAAGTTAAACTTACAGTTATTTATAGTCCACTGATCAATGAAGTTTCAATTTGCTGCACCACCGCATCTCTTTGCTGTCAGACATTGGTATAAACCCTAATCTGAATGACCACAAATTGGGTGATGATCTGAATAGTGCATTTAATTACTGTATATTACAGTATCTAGCCTCCTCTTGATATAGATTAATGATATTCTTTCTTTTTGTAGTATGACATCGCACACAAGATTGGTGACATAACAGTGGTATAAACATGAAGAAACAGGCATCAGTTTTTGCATGACTTTCCAGTATGGTGAAACTGAAGTACATTATGAAACGAAGTGCTGGGGTTTTTTTACTTGATCTCACTTTAGATTCAAGATTTTTAAGTAGGCTGTATTCAGTTTTGTAAGTACCAAATTTTTTCTTTTTCTTATTTTTAATGCAAAGTTTACAAAGCCACTCCTGACGTTTTTCTTACTACTTTTGTGTTTTGAAAAGCGTGCACCATCACTCCTCTCTGCTTCCCACACCCATTTCCTGGAGATGCAAAAAATTGTGAAGTTAACAAAATCAACTCAGGTAGCAGAAATATAGCCTTAAGCAGTGGGGGGTTAAAGAAATTTTAATCTGAAATAGAGTAGTTTTGGGTTTTCCTAGCTTTCTGGTCGGCTGATTTCACAGGAAGTGTGTCATCTATTGAATGCTGTAGTGATACCCATGAGGGTTTACAAACTGTGTGCAAAATGCATTGTGTTTTGAGATTGTATATATTTTATAACACTAAATAAAATATACTTGAATGTTACAGTTAACACATGCTTCAGCATAATCTGTTAATGCAGGTGGTGTGGTAATCCATGTCTGTGCACTTCCTTATTCCTCCTGCTCCACAATTTACCATGCAGGAGTCCAGAGGGAAGAAGAGTGTCATCTTAAACCAGGCTGGTTACAGGGTCCCCGTTGCCTCCTGTAGTGTGGAGACTTTGGATATTGATTTCCTAATGAAAATATTAATCTACTTAACCATGTAAGAATGAGACCACTGTAATCTGATCTAATGGACTGGAATTTGCTAAATTAATTTTGGAGCCTGGCACCCCGCTGGTACTTGGGCATTTTTGGTAAGTCATTACCTGTCAAAATCCACATAACTCAGAGCACACGGAAGGACACACAGAATTTAGGCAGTAGCAGTGAGCATATACAGACTCAAACCTGTCTTTAACTACGTCTGTCTGTGCTCTTGAGAAATACTGGTGCTGGTTTCTGACTATTGTAAATACGTAGATATTAATTTAAACCTTAATCTAGGGGCATGTGTTATGCTGTGGTCTGAAGGCAACCACATAATCCATTGTGAAACATTGTGGTGGTTATGATGCTGAGAGGTTATTAAATTATTTCTGCTTCTGTTTTTGAGAGGAGCGCAGCTAATTCTAGAATAAACTCAGATGCTATCAAGCAAAAGTTCCATTTAAGTAGTTTTGTCACTGCGCACGAATAGTCAAGTAAAACTGTCTAAGGAAATAGGAATAACTTCCTGTGAAAAATGGAAGCATGGAGGGTTTCTAAATATCATAGGTTCAATTACCCACTTAAAAAAAAAAATTGTTCCAAATCTAATTCAATGTTGTAATTACAGAAAAGATACTTTGCCTTTAAGAAGCACTTGGTTTTATGCCAAAATATTTAATTCCTCATTGTCTCCTTTGACTCCATGCTGCCTAAACTTGTCTCTGAGTGAATCTGGCAAGTAATTAATCAGGGTAAAATTCCACTGGGATCAGTGTAAAATTTGCTCTGTCAAGAAGCAGCAACTGCCTGTTCTGTTTAATGTATGTTCTGTAATGTAATGATTTGTAGACAGAATTTACCTTTTTTACTACGATGTGCTCCACATAAGATGAGTAAGTGTCTTTTTCTGCCCTCAGTGATCACCCTCATCTAAGTGCTTAATTGCTGGTGTTTAAGAAGGTAGGAGAAAGGTGGGAGTAACTGTGCAAGCTTACAGTTTCATTTAAAAAGTGAACTTTGTAGAACTCCTTTTCTGCAGAAAAAATTGCAAAGCTTGCTGCACCAAAGTACATTCTTAAAGGAATAAGTGAAAGAAACTTTTTTGTACTTAAATTCCCATCTAAATTAATAGGTATGTATTGTAAGTTTAAAAAAATGCACAATTGCTGTTATTGAAGGTAAAGGTGTGTCAATTTTGTAAAGAAATCTGCATTATTTTTTTTTTTCCAAGAAATTAGTAACTGTAAAACTTCCTTGTCATCTCTCTAGGGAGTTGCTTGGCTAATACCCATGTTCTTACCAGATGTCCAGATACTGAGTTTTTTGGAAGTGCTGTGTGTTGGGTAGTTAGTCCAGAAGTCAACCCTGCCTGAGGTCACCAAGGCTGTTAACTTTAAGTTGCTGTGGTGTAAGCAGGACACAGGTTTGAAAGCTTGTCTGATGCCACACAGAAAGTCTGAAGATTTATTCTCATTCTCAGTCTGTTCTCTGCCACCTTCCTCAGGCTTGAAGGATATGATGATGAAGCCTGGGGGACGTAGATTATCGTGACCAGGTGGTTGTTTAGGACTGGTTGGAGATACCAGGGGAAGTTTTTACTTGGTATAGGTTATTTTTTTCAACCATTTATCCTTTGTGTTACATAGAACAGCTTGGTCACACATGGTCAGCAGGTGGAAAACTCCCTGACTGTTGTGCCAAAACTATTGAATGAGGAGAAGTAGTGCATTTCACATGCTTCACTTCTTGCTGGGGCTTGCTTGTTGCAGGAGAGTTTAAGCATGTGTTTGTTTGGTAGCTGTGCTGCTGTCCACACCCGAAAGAATCTTGTGTGATGTTTTGCATGCAAGTCAGCTGGCTTGGACCTGGAGGGTCACAAAGCCCGACTGTCGTCTATAGCAGCTGTATCTTTGCTGCAAAGCAGATTAACTTGCAGTGCCTTCCCTCCATCCCTGCATAGGACATTGTTCTACCAAATGGGAGCAGTGAGATCGAGCTGCTCCTTCTCTCCATTTAGGTCAGACCACTTCAGTTCTGTTTCTCCAAAAGCCACTGTAATTCCAGATGTCTGAGGAGCAGCGTCGTGCTCAGCCATTCTCAGCCTTCCCGGGATCCTCTCCTCTCTGTGGTGGCCAGGCCTTGCAGTCATGTGGAACTTGGGGAAAACTGTGTTGTTGCCAAGGTTGGTTCTGTGGGCTCAGACTGCCCTGGTGGGGTCTCGTGCGCTCTGTACGGTGTAGGGCGAGCCAGGTGCTTTACCAGGTGAACGGTCCCATGGTCAAGGGGGGGATTTGGATTCAAACAGTGCCCTGCAGGCAGTGTGGCTGCAACAGGCTCAGAAGCTGTGCCAGTGCGAGGCAGTTTCACATTGCTACAGCTGTATCCATGTCTGAAGTGGTATCGTTGTAAGTATTTGCATAAAATCAAGAATTAAACCATGACTCCAGCGTGTGCATTTTGAATGGCAGCATTTGGCATGCTGCAAAAAGATTTGGCCCAGCCTGCCTTGACTCTTCTTTCCTGGCCCTGGGCTCCCTCCTATCTTGTCAGCATAAGCACTGGTGCAGCTGCCATGAGCCACATCAGAGACACGATATGGTTTAAAATTGCTTACATATGGTGAAGTGTAGTTTGAACTCAGGTACATTCAGCATTCAGTTCAGCAGGCAGTTGCACCGGTATTTGTGCTGACAACAGGGGAAGGAGGCAGTGTGAAAGTGGAAAGAAGGATCAAAGTACAAGAAAAAGGCAGACAACAAACGAGTTTCAGCAGTGGGTTTAAAAGGGCCCAAGGCGTTCAACTGCCCTGGTCTGCACGGGGACTTGGCCCAGGCAAACTCCAGAGGAGCTTTCCAGCTTCAGTGCTCTGTGATCCTGTAAAAAAGATGCACATAGCCAAATTGTCTCTGCATTCAAAAAGTGGTGATCCTCAGCTGCGGTGCTCGAAGGCTACAGAATCCTCAGCTTTTGGCACTGGTGTTTCCAGGCACCTCTATCCTCCTACCGTGTGCAGAAACCTTTTATTCTGAGTAGGATGCACAGCTTGCATTGTATTGCATGTGCATCCCATTGCCTGCCACACGTATGAACCTGCCTGAGTGTTCATAGGTATCCACAGCGTGTTCCCAGGGCATCCTGCTCCAGTCAGTGGCCAGGGAGAGCACTCTGGCAGCAGTTGCCACTTTCCTTTTAAGACTTAAAGGAGATGGTAGGTGATAATGCTGATGTTGTCATCAACTATGAGCTTGCAAAAAATGTATGCAGTTATTTCATGTGACTCTGAAGTAATTCCAAGTTTCTCCCTAAGGCATCTTTTGGAACATCCATGTGGGCAAACCACCTTTGGCTTCAGCAGCCGTGCAGGTGGGCGACTAGCCCTGCAATTCTCTCAGCAGGCTCCAGGTCTCCTGTGTTACTGACAAAATATAGGTGGGTCAAACACAAACAAAGGGAAATAACTTACATCGATCTCAACTCCAGTTGCATGTGGAAGGTAAAGAGGGAAATCATTACTCAAAAGGAAGCCCCAGAATCTTTCACTGTAATTCAATGCCACATTCAAATATTGTTTGCTGAAATCTGCATGCTGGAGACCCAGCTCACTGGATTTTAACAACACCGTTAACATAACATAGCTGCAACTTTAGTGTTGTTCATTCCAGCTCATTTCTATTCCTCACACGACTTTCGTTGTTTACAGGAAAATGGGATACATTAAGAATCTCAAGTAATTTATTTTGAATGGCTTGCTTTTGCAATACAGTGCAGGCTGTATTAATGCTTAGGAGGCAGCTAGACATGAGCTGACACTGAATATGCAAAAATATTTACAATGTGCTGTATGTACCATGTTCTTTATGAATAATTTGCCTGTTACAAAGTAAATGACATTAATTTCAATTATCACAAGATAAGCCATGAAAGTTTGGGCTGGCAAAAATATAATGGTGGGATTACTGCTGTTTTCATTAACACTGGGTCACTTCTGCATTTTACTATTTCTGAGTATCTAACTTGACAATGTCTTCTCTCTGTCCTCATGACTGAGTCATTATTAATGTAGTAAGAATTTGCTGTCCTTACAGAAAAACTGTGTTCCCTTCACATATGTTCTTCTGACATTTTTCCTCTTACCAGAAATCAAGCTTTCCCGTAAACTCCAGTAGTCCTGCCTCTGAGGTTAACAGAAAAGAAGATAGTAATTCCAGTAAACCTCATGTCATAACATGTTATGACATAACACGGAGATGAGGTGCACGGAAGCCTTGCAGGACACCTCAAAGGATTGAGTTGCTGAAACTGGGAAAGGGAGCACTGACACACCAAATCCTGTCCTATGACAGACAAAAAAGTTTCACATGTTAAAATCCAAAATTCCACAATTTTTATACATGTTTTTATAATTTAAATCAGGAGCTAGGCATTTCTGTGACAGGTGTGTTTAGAAGTAGCTAGGCTAGTTTCAAACCTTAGAGTAAAATTTTAGAAGATTAACTGTCTTTAACAGTGAGCACTGCCTGTCATAATCCTTCCACGTGCAGAGCGTTGGTCCATAGCAGTTGTGCCCTGGATTAGCTTTGAGCATGCAGTCCCAAACCGTGCCCTGTAGTGCTGGCTGCCATCCCGGGTGGTTCTAGCCCAGAGGTGCATCAGAGCTGAGGGGGGACTTCTGTTCTCTGCCTCTTCCTCAGATCAAAATCTTGGCCTCTTGTGAGGTTTGAATTGCCACAGAGTTCTGAGCTCTTGGTCTCTTGCCCTGGACCATGTGCTGCAGGAGGCTGGGAAGGTGGGGTGGCTACTGTCCTAGGACATAGCAGATGTCCTACATTTTGCTCAGGTGTTTTGGGGGTTGAACTTTGTTTTTTCTTAAGGAAAGAGGAATCCTTTATCATCTCTCAATGCTGTGTTTCAATGACCGGTGTTAGAGTGTCTGATGGCTGTTTATCATTGTAGGGCCTCTGCTTTGGCTTCGGTGCAATAAGCTAATGGGGTGGATTAAATGAGCTTGGGTAGGCTTTTGCTGGGGTTAATTTGATGTGTGTGTGTGTGTACAGTTTCTACTATGCCAGCAGAATAATCTGTCAGCAAAAAGGTGGGTAGGTAATGCCTTCAGCTGCTCCATCTGGATACAGAAAAGGAGGAGATGCTGTCGAGAAGCGCCTGGGTAGAACAGAGGTGTGGTAAGCAACAGGTCTGTCTTGATGTCACAAGACACATTCTAATGACTGTTGTGCAGACCTCTGCAGGAGCTGCTCTTGGCCTAGTTTGTATGGTAATAAGAAATGGAAATGCTAACAAAAACATCTGTATTTGTAGTATGAAGAGTTACATACCATTTTCTACACTGCTCATAAGAGAAAATGGTGATAGTTTAGTCTTTCTTTAAAAAAGTTTGAGACATATAAGAAAGAAACTACCTTGAGTCCTCTGTGCAGTTTTGGGCACCACAATATAAAAAAAGACATAAAGCTGTTGGAGAGTGTCCAAGGAGGGACACAAGGATGGTGAAGGGTCTGGAGGGGAAGCCGTATGAGGAGCGGCTGAGGTCACTTGGTCTGTTCAGCCTGGAAGAGACTGAAGGGAGACCTCACTGCAGTTACAGCTTCCTCAAGAGGGGAAGAGGAGGGGCAGGCACTGATCTCTGCTCTGGGGTGACAGTGACAGGACCCAAGGGAACAGTTGGAGCTGTGAGGGGAGGTTTAGGTTGGATTTCAGGAAGAGGTTCTTCATCCAAAGGGTGGTTGGGCACTGAACAGGCTCCCCAGGGCTGTGATCACAGCACCAAACCTGACAACTCTGCTGTAAGGAGGAATCAGGGTGGACAAGCAGCAGTCCAGGGACTGGACCTTTGTCCTCTCAGCAGTTTGTGTATAACCTTGAGAGCTGGCAATCTCATCTTCCTTCTGACTTGTTGTTCATGAGCTTTTTGAGGGTGCCAGAAGTGGCAGGAAAACACTGGGTGGGTGCACTGGGCTCCGCTACCACCCACAGCCAGGGGACAGTGGCGCTATGGGCCAGGAAGGGATCCCGGAGGATTTGAATGCCTTGTGGTGTCAGAGTTTTCTGCAAAAGTGAGGGTTTTCACCTTTCCCAGACTCCCTGACTACTGCTGTGGAGAGTGGAAAACTCACGTTTTGCTTTTTTTGCCTTTAGTAGCAGAATAATGGCTGACACAGCACGGAGCTCTGGGGGACCAAGGAGAAAATGGGATTCAGAACCACTTTCCCTAACTCCTAGGGATCAGGATCCACTCAGGATCAACTCCACTGATCCTTTTAGCTGGAAAGCCTGACTGTTCCTTGACCTAAAGCAATGCTATAACTATTCATAAAATGCATTGTACACAAGTAAATTGTTGTCCTATTGAATTACACTAAAAAGCCATATTTTGGCATGTCAGCGAGTTGCCTGGAGCAAGAAAATGTGTGGAAGAAGATGAAGGATGTATGGTGCACTGAGAGTGGTGTCGGGTTCTCTTCCGTCGTGTCCCCCGAATGTTCTGGCTCGGCACTGTGCTTCCATGCGGAAGAATAAGGATTAGGTTTGTCCTGCTGTGAGATGATTCATGTGTGGGGAATGTGCGTGTTCAGAAACCGCGAGGTTTCAAGAGTGCATCGCTGGAGAGAGGCTTGTAATACGAATCAGCAACAAAACAACAGCTGAGCAGGGACAAATGTATTTAATAAAAGGAATTTACAGTTGAAATTTTAAGCAGTTAGGATTGCTTGTCTGACCATTTCTGCTAAAGTTGCTGTTCTTCATTCTATTTTTAAAACGTCTTTCGATATACTATTTATTCTTGGATTTTAGATGTTATGTCCATACTCACGCATATTTATGTTACATATTTTATGTGTATATATTTTAAAATTATGCACTCTCTGAGGTGTTTTTTCCAATTTTGCTACATGATTTTGCTTTAATACCATGTTAACATTTATGTAATACTAGAATAGGGCTGGATACTTAATGTAACAGCAACTAGATGTCAGACTCTTATTTCCTTTATCTAAAGTGTGAAGGATGTAAGCTAATATTTAGCCAAAAAAGTGTTTCCCAACTTTGATATTATTCATGCTTTCCCAGAGATGTTAATATAACCCTGTAATTGGCATGAATTCTATCCAGCAATGAGCACTGTAGGAAATGCAGTTTATGTTTGTTACTTGCTTTTGAGGCACAGTGGAAATTCATAGGATATAACAAGCCGTGCATTTGAGTGTGGCTGATTTTCTCTCTGTGCAATTAATTTATTCTGATGGGAAAGATAATATCAAGCTTAACATATTTCTCAGTAGAGAGCTTTCTCTGAAAGGCTTTCATTGGGGTATAAATGCCTAATTTCCAAACAGCATGTTATGTTAAACAGACACTTTCAGAAAATCTGCATTTGAACTCTCCCCTCCAGAAAAGGGGGAAAAAAAAAAAAAAGAAACAGTTCTTTTGCTTAGATTCCAGTTCTTGTCTTCATTGTGAACAACTGAGGCATGACAAGGTAGTTCTGGTATACAAGCCCTGAAAAATAAGATTTATAAAGCGAAAACACAACTCAGACTGGGGTTGTCTTTAGCTTGTCAGTTTGACTTCTGTCTGAGCAGAGGAAAGGCTCTGGCCACTGGAGAACTGCTTGGAACCCCTGTGTGAAACTTGTTTATGCCACTCATTTCAGTCCCCCCAGCCAGGTAACCTCACCATGCACTGCAGACCCAGATGTGACTGGTGGCCAGGGCTGCTGGGCTGGTGTGTTGTGCTAGTGGAAGAGCATGGCAAAAAGGCCTCATCATCCTCATCACAGCCAACTGCTGTGTGAGAGGGAGCCTCCCAAGCCTCCTGGACCCTGCTGCTGCTTTCCTGCTGGCCACTTTCCCCTCTTTACCTTCCTGCCTTTCTCTTTTTTTTTCAATTTTCCCTGTTAAGCAACTTCACTGTTAGAGCCAACATATGCCATAACTTAGAGATGCTGCTGAAGCTCCGTGCCTTTAAGATTGTGCAGCAAGAGCCCTTTTGTTTCTTTTTTGTTTCTTTTTTGTTTCTTTTTTGTTTCTGTTGGGGCACAATTTGGGTAGGCAGTGAATCTGTGGGAGATGGGGCTAGAAAAGCACAGAACTTTTTGCTGAGTTCCATGCTGCTTGATTTTTTTTTTCCCCTGCTTAATTTGACTAGAATTGAGAAACAAAGAAAGCCAAACCCAAACCATTGTTGCTCAGGCAACAAGATGTAGCTAAGAATGAAAACTGCAGCTTCATTAAAAGCAATGCAAAAGATGTGCTGTTGTTGCCTGTGGAAATTTCTGTCAATCAAACCTGGGTGCATTATGAAAACATCAATTTCTGTCAGATTCACTACATAACCAGCTCAACTTGCCATGAGAAGTTTGCATTTGTTTATATTCATTGGAACTGTTGCTATTTGGAAGTTAAAATATTTTTGGCAGGCACCAAAGAGAGAAATGTGGTTAATTGCTTCTTGCCAATTATCAGTTCTGCTGGATATATCATACAGCTACCTAAGAAATCTGACAGGCTTCATAAAGTCAGCCTCAAGCTAATTAGTGATGTCAATTTTTTTTAAATGAGTATTGATGTGATTGCTGTACCTCATCCAGGGACCATCACCCTATGTATTAATGAGATATGGCAAAGTGTCATATCCGTGAATCCAAAACTTTCTGAAATCTGAACGTATTTCTGTCCTTCTGTCTCCTCTGTGCTCCTCTATTCCCAGTTTGTAGTCCTGATTTATCTTATGGTTTTAGTTAATGTTAACTTAATCTATGTAACTGAAGAGAAAAAAACACATGGCAAAATTTCTTGCATTATGACTTGATATTACACATTCATGATAAGGAAGTGGCACATACAGCTATGAAGAAAGTACTAGATTCTGCACTCCTACTGTACCTCGTGACACTTAATTTTGTTTCACTTTAGTCTTGAACTGTGGGAATTATTTAATGAAAGGGCAATTTTGTGCTGGGAAATAATTGATTAAGAATATGGAACAATCATACAAAAGTAAACAAAATCCCGTAAAACCCAGAAATCTCCCACAGCATTTTATATACGAAAACCCACCACACATACAGATTAACGTGTGCATTGTTGTTATCTTTTATGGTGTAGTTAGGAAATAGGAATGTAGTAAGGCAGAAACCTAATAATGTTCTTCTTTCAGGTGTTAATTTGGTTAAATATTAAACACACTCTTATCACTAGCAAATAATATCATATTGCTATTTTTGTGGTAGGCTTGAGTCCAATGTTCTGACCCAGACTGGCCTTGCTGTGTTAGACACTACAGGCAAACAGTAAGAAACCTGTCCTACCAAGTAGATCCTGTAATCTAAATAATTAGAAATACAACCAAATGCTGAGAGTTGAAGGAGTGGGCAGATGGTTGTCTTTATTTCACAGAGGGGGAACCAAGTCAGCAATTAGTTCAGTGAGATACCACAGCTCGAAGAGGGGCCCTGCAACAGAAAGATAACCCCAAACCAGGTTTCCTGTATCAAAGTCCACAGCATTCAGCAGGTCAGAACTTTTCCAGCAATGAGAGCTGTGGGAGCAAAAGAAGAGAAAGTATACCTAAGCAGTAGTTGGACAGGTTGACAGAATTGTGAGTCATTAGGTAAAAAGAGGAAATGGGAAGCTGGAGGATAGGATTATAGAAAAGTTAAAAGCAAAGCTTTTAATCTATGAACCTTCCCTTCACAGATAGCTGAGGTATGACTGCCAAAATACTATGTTTATTTTAGGTTTATTCCCAGTAGGAGACTTTATAAAAATGTGTGGATCATATTTTTTTCATTTTTATTTCATCAGCTGTTGGAAAGACTGTGCTGTCTCTTAGTTCCTGGAGATCAAAGTGTAGGCAGTGAAAAATAATCTAATCTGCCACTTTGGAATAATTTGCCACAGCAGGCATTCCCGGTGCAAATCAGAGTACAAATCAGATGGCGAATCGATGATCTCAAAAGAGGATTACTTTGGATTAGTTGTCCAGTGAAGCAGGCACTTTGTAAAATGCAGCAGACAGCTCCAACATGAGCCAATTCATTGCTTGTTTTTCCCTTTTTTTTTAAAGGAACATTAGTTTACCAAAGGGATTCTCATACACTAATAAACAGTATTTTGACAGTGTTTGTGTCTAGAAGACAGATTATGTGACATACGACTAAGCAACTAAAACTTAACAGCCAGACCTTCAAGAGAGGAAGCAGGCTTGGTAGGAAGCAGCCCAAACTGCATTTTGGTTGACAGCAGGTGCAGGTTTAAACACTGGTTTGAAGGTTCTGTCTTGAATGTCCATCTCAGCTTAGAGCTTGATTTTTGAGACAGGGAGGGGACAATTCTGTCTGGCCACGGTTCAGTCCTACTGCTTCTCTAGTTTAAGGTTGTCATGTTTTAGTGCTGCTTGAGTCATAGAATCATAGAATGGCCTGGGTTGGAAGGGACCTTAAAGATCACCTCATTCTAACCCCTGGCCAGGGACAGGGACACCTTCCACTAGACCAGGTTGCTCAGAGCCCCATCCAACCTGGCCTTGAACACTTCCAGGGATGGGGCAGCCACAGCTTCTCTGGGCAACCTGTGCCAGGGCCTCACCACCCTCACAGGGAAGAACCTTTTTCCTAATCTCATCTAAACCTACCATCATTCAGTTTGAAGCCATTCCCCCTTGTCCTGTCACTCCAGGCCCTTGTAAATAGTCTCTCTCCATCTTTCCTGTGGTATCCCTTCAGTTACTGAAAGACCACAATTAGGTCACCCCAGATCCTGCTCTTCTCCAGGCTGAACAATCCCAATTCTCTCAGCTTTTCCTCACAGCAGAGCTGCTCCACCCCTCTGATCAGCTTGGTGGCCTCCTCTGGGCTGGCTCCAACAGGTCCCTGTCCTTGCTGTGCTGGGACCCCAGAGCTGGATGCAGCACTGCAGGTGGGGTCTCAGCAGAGCGGGGCAGAGGGGCAGAATCCCCTCCCTGCCCTGCTGCCCACGGGGCTTTGGGTGCAGCCCAGCACAGGGGGGGTTTCTGGGCTCCCAGAGCACACGGCCGGGACATGTCCAGCCTCTCACCCACCAGCACCCCCAAATCCTTCTCCCAGGGCTGCTCTTGAAGAAAAGTTTTAATACCATTTTACTGAGAATATACATTGCTAAATTAATCTGCTTTTCAGTTTCATGGGACTGGTGTAAGTAACAAGGTGATCATAAACACCACTTACCCATTTATGAACACATTGCCCTGCTCCTTCAGGTTGATGTTTTACTCCATCATGGTGTAGCTGTGAGGTCAGTATTGTACACAATCAATCGTTTTGCTGCCTCCCTGTTTACCTGGGTTCTGGTCATTTATTAATAAAGATAAAACCATTCTTGGCTGCATTTCCTATGTCACAAAGTTGTCTTGCTGGCTTAAGAAGCATCGTTTATCCAGAACCAGTCTCTGGAGTGGCTGTAAAGGGATTGGAAGAGAAGTGAAGGACAAGAACTCACTTGGACATCATGCACTAAAAAGAGGGAAATTGTGCATATTCTGTGTGTGAAATGGCATCTGTTTCAGTATGCATGGGAAGTAGTCTTTGATGGAAAGCTCAAATTTCCTGGGCAATAGAAAATCCCTGTGGAAGAAGAGCAGAAGTAGCCAACTCTTACTGTGACGGCAGAAAAAAATGTGCTAAAGCTTGAAATCCAGGCAGCTTCACATTAAGGCAAGTCCAGATCCAGCAGCACTATTTTCTCCTCTGTTTAGACAGTAACAGCTCCAGCTCATAGTCTCAGATTTGCCCCTGTTTCCTTTTTCAGCCTAAAAATGAAACTCGAGATAGTTTTTGGTATAGGAGGTAATATAAAAGTGGATCTTTATTTGGAGGCTTCCAGGGGCAGTTTATGGAGAATGTCCACAAAAGCCCACCCACATGGGGTGAATACAGTTTTTATAGGTTTTAGGAAATTAGCATAATTGATAAAAAGCACCAATTAGGAGGACAAGGGGTGATGCAATTCCCCCCCAGGTCAAGCCCCTTCTCTGGAGCCCCCCTGCTTGGTACTAGCTGTACTTTGTCCATGAAATGTATCTCAAAGAGTTGTTCTCAACCTTGGTAGCCAGGAATAACCAAGATGGGATAGGAGCCTTGTACCCTCAGGGGCTTGGAGCTCTAGAATTTGTTTCGTCTTCCTGCATAGGGAAAGGGCATGGAAAAGTACTGGGAAAACTAGCTAAAGTAGGCTACAGAACTCTGAATATATGTGTGAAGAATACAGAGACCATATAAAAGAAAAAAGGCAAAAGCCAAAATGGCATCACTCCCACCCCTTCACACACTGGGGAGAGGTGTAAGCAAGCTGAAATTTCAGGAGTCACTGGTGAACGGTGATTTTGCACCATTGTTTCTGTGTTCAGAGCAAGCCTGAACAAGTGCTGGCAAGCTTGGTGCCTGCCCCAGACAAAGGTCAACACATTGCTTCTGATTCAGTCCCGAACTAGTTGTTCTTTCAGAGGTTTACTCCCCTGTATCATCAGCTCAATCTGTCCTCTGGACTCTGCAGCAGGCTAGAAGTAAGCCAGAAGAAGAAAATATTGCAATTGCACTTGAATCTTCTTTTGAAATGGATGAAAAGGTTTTTTCCCTGGTGCCCACTGTCCTAGGTGAGACACCAGTTTCAGCAGTGAACTAAGTACTATGAAAAGTGACAGGGAGACTTACACCTCTAAACTGCTGGGATGGAATGAGGTCAAGTTCGGCACAGTGCCTTACATCAGCTGGAGGAATCCTCCTTTAAGAGACAGCCCTTGCCGGCCACGCCAGATACAGGTTCTACCCTGCCTGTGTAAAACCACCACTGAAAGCCTCTTTGTCCACCAGGGCTGTGACAAAGATGTTCAGGTATGTTTCTGCAAGAAGCAGTATAAATACACACTATTTTTAATGTATATTTGTAATACAGCTCTGCGTGCTCTCAGTCATCTACAGCATGCTGCTCCTGGAGCACGCCGATGATCCTCTGCCATAAAGCAAACATCAGAACCTGTCTTTTTAATCAAGAAATACTTCTTCAAGCACATGGAAATTCAGGCTCGCAAGAATTGTTAGGACTATGATACAGGACACAAGTTTCTTGGTTGCTTTAGGGGTGTTCTAAGTCCACCTGTGCTTAGAATGCATTGTTACTTAACAGGAATGCCAAACTTTAGAAGGATAATAAATAAAACTTAATGAGTTTTCTTCATGTGGCAGACTGGAAACCTGTCTATGTGTCCATGACAGAGACAGAATCAACACCAAATTCTTATCAAATATATTTGTTTGTCTTAAAATTCTTCCAAAACATGACAAAGTGCTAAAGGCACTTTAATCTCGGCATGTGCAATTATTTCTTATGAAATTAAAAATTTGCATATGAAATCTTCCTGTCGCTGCACATCATTCCAAGATGCCTAGGTACCAATATAAACCCAACGGGGACCTTAACCCTAACCAAGTACCTAAGCAAACGTTTCATTTGTACCTGTGAACAGTTCTGCTGAAGTCACCGGTCTGAAATTCTGCATGTGATTTTCCCAGTCATGCGTTAGTTCGTTATATGGAAAGCAGAAATCCAATCTACATACACACACCTATATGTGCATGTATACACATACGGATGTATCTATCTGTACAAAATACAGTGATGCATGCAACAGCCTAATAGCAATCAGATGAGTTTTTGAGCATTACCCAGGTGTTTTTGACTCCAGGCTCTCCTGCCTTCCTTAGATGTGTGTGCCAAAAGGTACAAACAGGTCATTGGAATGAGAAGGCAATTCACTGAAAACCATCGTTCACATGATATGGTGAATGGCAAACCTGTGCTGAATACACATAAATGCCTAATGAGGAGACAGCCATAATGTGACTGTGTGACATCTGATTTTTTTCTAGTGTTCAAATGTAAGTGGGCTGTAGTTGACAGACAAGTGAATATTATATGCATATAAAGAAACAAAGTCTGTGCCTTAGCTTTTGACTTGGAGACTGAAGGATTCCTTGGTATCATGAATTTTTTGTCTTGTAGTTTTTTTTTTATTTAGAACACATTCCCCCAAAAAAGGTGCATAATGACATTATGTGAAAGTATGGGAAGGCGCATTGTCTTACAATTTATTGCTGGATGCACTAACACTATCCATACTAAACATAAATCTTCCACTGATGTGAACTGTACTCGGAGAAATCAGCAGCAAATTATACAAGCTACGGCTGTTCTGCCTCCTTTCATTCCCAGGGCATTAACTTGTTATGTTTCCACCTTGGAAGCGGCAAGTGGATTTAGAGTGATAGCTGCTCAGCAGTCAGTGCTACGCACAGAAATTGGACTTGAACGTAAGCATGTCTGCTGCTCCAAGCGCTCTCTTGGGGCTGAAAAGGCAGACGGGTTCTATTTTGCTGTGGTAAGAAATTGTACCTGTAAGAAAAACTAAATCATTAAAACCTGAGGTAGATTCTGTTTCCTGAGCTCCTGTATGTGTTTGGGCTTAATGATATGTATGAAGCACTCATAAATGCCAATACATGGGAATTTTCTGGCCTCACGGCTTTAGGTACAGTTTCCAGCTCACTGTCTACACTGTCTTGTCTTATGCCAAGTGTGTTCAGCTCTGTTCAAACAGGACGATGTCCTACTCGCTGTCGGCTCCAGTGCTGTCACTAATCCTGGTCTAGCTCGGGGTGGGTTCATCAGGAAAGGGAGGGACAGCACCGGGCTGCTCGGCGTGCTTGGAATGGGAGGGAAAGGAAAATGCAACGACTGAAATGTACCGCCAGAGAGAGCTTTTGTCTTGCTGGCTCTATCAGGGACACTGCACGCGGCTGCACTGCAGCTCTCAGCTCGCAATGGACGTTTTTGTAAGTGTAGAATTATCAGGTGGAGAGTAAGAATCGAAATTCACAGCAGTGCTGGGAAATATAAATGCTCTGTGTGTGTGTGCACGAGTCAAGGCATTTTAACTGCACCCTTGATCCTTTGAAGCGATCAGGACAGCTGGTACAACTGATGTCAGCCAGGGGAAAGCTGCTGCGAGCTGCACGTCTCCTACCTACAAAGGCCCTGGTCTGACGCTAGTTCCTCTGATTTTGGCTGATGTAATCTGGAGAGCATGGGGCACTCTGGGAGTGATGGGACTTCCCTTGGAATTGAGTGGGGACCTGTGCTGCACATCTGTCCTTTGCCATGAAATCATAGATTCATAGCACCATAGAATCACGTAGGTTGGAAAAGATCTCTGAGAGCATCACATCCAACATTTGACCAATCAAGCTCAGGCATAACTTTTGGTTTCCACAACTGATACGTTACACAATTGCAATGTATTTGTCAAATGTATGTGATCACACCTTCACAGAGATTTGAAATACTTTTTTATCACTCTGGATTTCTTAAGCAGAGAAAAACAGCTTCCATGAAATGCATGCAACTTCACTTGTATGAAATTTTTGTTTCACTCTTCATTTGTCTGTGTGGTGGAGTTTGGAATGTATTTTATCTGGTATTGTTTGTTGGCAAAATACCAGCCTTGGCTCAGGAACAGAATCAGGCAGGTCAAAGCTCTGAAGCTGTTTCTGGGAAGCGTCAGGACATGTTTCCAGGTTTACCAGCTTCCTTCCTGGGCTTTCAGTGTTGCAAAGAGGATGCCAGGCAAAATGGACAATAACTGTGATCCAGCATCTCCACCAGCCCTGTGGTTTGAGACGAAGCATCCCCCTCCCTGCCCTCCCCACCTCCAACATCCCTTCTCCACTTTTATTGCAAAGTGTGTTTGCAGTTTTGAAGGTGAACAATACCATCATCATGTGCGCCTCCTGAGACCTGTGTGAGGGCAGATGGAAACCTTCACTGAGGCAATCATGTCCTTCGTCCTCACAGGAAGGCTATTGTTATCGTCGGGTTCTTTCACTTAGCTGGGCCACGCCAGTCCTTCCCACACTAAACCTTCAGGGCCTGCTGGGGAGCAGGCATGTTCAGGCCTGCAAAGAAGCAGTTCTCACTGCAGGTAGAATAACTGCAGCTGGCTCTGTTCTCTTCCACAGACCGTCTAGTCCTAGGAATGCCTGACCTAGGCAGTTCTTAGTGTCTTCAATGCTCCTCAGTGAAATGTCCCAGTGTACTCAATTTTTTTTTTTTTTTTTTTTTTGGGGGAGAGAACNTTGGTGGGAAGAGATCAAACAGTGTATTAAACAGCCACCAAAGCAACACATACCCTCTAAGTGAGCCAGACACATGACCAAACTCCACACAATCTAATTGTACGTAGACATGAACACCAAGAAGCCCTGGAGAAAAAGACCATACCATAGGTCACGTGGATTATTCTGGCATGTTATATCAAGCCAATTTAATTATAGGCTGTCTTTAATGCCGTGTTCAAGGCTTCTATTTAGTGTGTGTGTGTGTCACTAAATAAATAACAACACTGACAGCCTAAAACTTTCGTGAAGTCCTAAAAAAGCTAAGCTATTCATGTTGGTGTGGGATTCATATAGACAAGATTTCAAGCTTCAGTGGTTCCTGCTAGGAATTGGTGACTCTGCTCAAGTATCCTAGTACAGCAGCAGGCTCTAGTTTATTTGTGTGCTCAAAAAAACCATTGTGGCAGTAGATGTATTCCAATGTAGTTTTCAAAAATTTATTTTAACAAAAATGGACCTCTTAAATTTATTCCACCCTAATTTTCACCCCAGAGTGAGCTCTTTGTTTGTGATCATTGCGCTGGCTGCTTGCTGAGTATCCTGTGGTATTCCACGCCTTGACATCAATGAAGACAGACACATTGCTGCACTACTTGACTGACCAGGTATGCAGTCAGGGCTGATCATATTAAAAATTCATCATCTCTGAGTGAGGTTTTAGAGTTGCTACAGTTTGAGACTGTACTTTAAAGAAAAGGTGAAAACTTGTCATAAACAATGCAGGATTTGAGGCTGCAAGGCATTGCGTGCCTTTGGTAATCTGTGAAGCTCTCCTCGTAGCCACCTTCATCCTTCAGAGTTAATGATAGTAAAATAAATTTTTGGACAGGCTGGACTGATGGGCTGAGGCCAATGGTCTGAGGTTCAACAAGGCCAAGTGCCAGGTCCTGCCCTTGGGTCACAACAGTGCTACAGGGTGGGGCAGAGGGGCTGGAAAGCTGCCCTGGGGAAAAGGACCTGGGGGTGCTGGTTACAGCAGCTGAACATGAGCCAGCTGTGCCTGGGTGGGCAAGAAGGCCAAGGGCACCTGGGCTGTATCAGCAATGGTGTGGCAGCAGGAGCAGGGCAGTGACTGTCCCCCTGTGCTGGGCACTGCTGAGGCCACACCTCGAGTGCTGTGTCCAGTTTTGGGCTCCTCACTGCAAGAAGAACATTGAGGAGCTGGAGAGTGAACAGAGAAGGGCAGTGGAGCTGGGGAAGGGTCTGGTGCACAAGTCTGATGAGCAGCTGAGGGAGCTGGGGGTGTTTGTTCTGGAGAAAAGGAGGCTCAGGGGGAACCTTATCACTCTCTACAGCTGCCTAACAGGAGGGTGGAGCCAGGTGGGATTGGGCTCTTCTCCCAGGTAACAAGTGACAGGACACAAGGATATGGTCTTAGGCTGCACCAGGGCAAGTCTAGATTGTACATTAGGGAAAATTTCTTCCCTTAAAGGCATCAGAACAGACTGCCCAGGGAATTGCTGAAATCACCATCTCTGGAGGTATTTAAAAGATGTGTAGATGTGGCACTGAGGGACATGGTTTAATGGTGTACTTGGCTGGGTTAATGGCTGGACTTGATCATCCTAAAGGTCTTTTCAATCTGGAATGATTCTGTGATTCTGATTTTAAAACTTTAAACTGAGTGCCAGGCTGTGTCTGTGGATGCAGTTTGGCTCTTTTGCCATTGCTCTACAACCTATTCCCCCACCTGAAGGGTAAGGTGTGACACTGGAGCAGGGCACTGCCTAGAGCAGGGGCCCTCCCTCTGCCCAGCACTGCATGTTCCCAGGACCAGCCCTGCCATGGCCAGTGAAGCAGTATCAGCTCGGCCGTTTCTCAGACCACACTGTGAATCAGCTCCGGGAGCTGCTTTGGGTGAAAACAAGCCAGCAGAACACAACGTACACTCTGTGCCTGCCCACCTGCAAAAGCAGAGGAGGCTGCATAAGGAAAGGGATGTGGAGAAACTCAGGACTGCACAAAGCCAGCGAGAGCACTCCGACCCTCTGGTTACAATATGCCTCGGTATGAACAAGGTTGTGGCTCCTTCTCCTCTCCACGTAGGGTGGGCAAGGGTGTGAGCTGGCAGCACAAACCTCCTCAGCCCACCTCATGCCAACCAGCTGCACCAACACAGCCACTCATCCCTGTCCTGCCTGACCTTCCTCCCTGCCCAGCTGTGGGTGCTCCTCATGAGCCAGTGGGACTCAGCAAAGGCTGCAGCTGGTTTTGTGACTCTTTAAGGACCAGCTTCCAGCAGGGTCTGGAAAAGGCTCAGTGGTTGCAGTGGAGAAACAGAGCACTCTGGTGCTGAAGGAGGGGAGATGGGGCTTGGGGATGCCTTCGCTGGGCTCAGCTGGCAGGGAAAGCACTGCACCAGCACAAGGCAGCCCCCTTCAAAAGCTGCTGCACCTGGAGACTCCTGGTTTGCCCAGAGAGTGGGTATTGGTGGAGTTCCATCACTGCTGACTGAAGGCTTTTAGACTTGAGCAGGAACAATAGAATGGCCTGGGTTGGAAGGACCTTAAAGAACACCTTCTTCCAACCCCCGGATGTGGATGGGGACACCTTCCATTAGACCGGATTGTTCAGAGCTCCATCCAGCCCGTCTTTGAACGCTACCAAGGATGGGACAGCTTCTCTGGGAAACCTGTGCCAGGCCCTCACCACCCTGACAGTAAGGAGTTTTTTCCTAATCTCTGATCTAAACCCACTCTCTGTCAGTTTGAATCCATCCTGCTCGTTCTGTCACTCCAGGCCCCTGTAAAAAGTCCTTCTCTGACTTTCCTGTGGGCTCCCTTCAGGTACTGGAAGGCCAAAAGTAGGTCACCCCAAAGCCTTCTCTTTTCCAGGCTGAAAAATCCCAATTCTCTCAGCCTTTCCTCATAGCAGAGGAGTTCCATCCCTCTTGGACTTACTCCAACAGGTCCATATCTTTCTTGTGCTGAGCACCCCAGAGCTGGATGACCCAGGTGGGGTCAAGCATCTTCCATTTGAAGAAAAACCAGGAAAACAATAGGAACTCCAGTCTCAGGATGTCTTTTCCATTGCACTGTCACCCCCAGTGTGCCTGATCTGTCTTGACAGATCTCAACACTTCTTTTCCATGCAAATGACTCCTTTGTCCTTTTCAAGTGTACCCTTGCAAAGTTTATAGAGAGAAAGTGACACAACAGCCGAGTTGCTCTGCGCTGCTTTCATAAATGCCAGTGCTAGGCTGAGAGTTTATACTGGATTTTTGAAGCAAGGGACTGCAAATATTACCTTTCTTCCTCTTCTATCAATGCTTTAGCTCAAGGCTTCCAATTTCCGTGTATTTCTTAGCACAGGACAACACCACGAGGTAAAAACTGGCTCCAAAGCACAGCAGTTCGAAATGGAAGTGGCACACAGCCTTGTGATACATAACAGCTGACTCATATCAAAGGGAAAATAAAGGAATAAGGAATATTTGCAACTATTTTCATGCAGCAGTTGCAGAGGGAGACAGTGGTTATCATTGTCTACAGGGGCAACACAAGCAGAGGTACCTCTGTAAGGCAGCGGGAAAGCCACCTTATTACAGGTGACCTGGCATCACCCTTGCTTACCAATGACTTGTTTAAAGACTGCTTTAAACCATGGGCAAGGGAAGTAGTTCCCAGTGGATCTCAGGCAATTTTGAATCTACCAGAGTAAGGACTGTAGTGTGCAAAACACCTTCCGTTTGTATTTTGGGCTCTACGATTTTCAGTAAGTCCGAAGGACCCTGCAGTCCATTTCAGAGAACTTTTGGAAGGATTAATCCTCCCAGAAAGTGGAGAAGCAGAGACTAGAGGCACTAGTGGCACTGCAATGCAGGCAGCTGTACTTTTTTCTGTAATTTTCACCTGTAATGGTGTTTAACTTCTGGAAGAGGATACTCAGAAAAGACGTGGATTATCCAACCTTTGAGATACTGAAAACTTGTCTGGACATGGTCCTGAGCAACCTGCTCTGGCTGGTCCTGCTCTGGGCAGGGTTTGGACCAGGTGATCTCCCAAGGCGCATTCCTGGCTCAGCTGATCCCTGATAGTGAGTGACTGTGCATGTCTGCCTGCGAGAGAGCAACAGGGAGTGCAAGAGCTGCTCCATGGCCTGCAGTCAGTGCATGCTGCTTATCTCCAGATTATCATTTAGTCCCTGCTTGCTGGGCGAACCTCAGGCCTGCCTTGGGAATGAGAGCTCTGCCAGAGCACCGTGAATTCACCTTTCCCACAAGTGTAAGCAAAGGTATTAACATGATATGTGTTTCTGGACAGATCTGATCTTGAGTCTGAATATGATGCAAGAAGGAAATATCTTTAGTTTTTCCAGTTTTAGTTCAAAACTGTGAAAGGTGTCTTAAAACCAGCAAGAAGGCTCTGTAGAAAATGCAGCGTGTGGAGCTAAGTGTGCAAAATGAAGTGTTCTGGTTTGCCATGCTGCAGTTAAAGTTAGCAGCGCAGTGTGGTTTGTCCCTTTGTGTTTAGTCATGATGAGACAGTCTTTGCTCAGACCAACACATGGTTTTTCTCTATGCTTTCTTCCTCCTCCCCCTCATTCCCACAATAGATGGAACTCACTGAATGAGCAGCCAGAGATACTGTCTTTTAACCTTGCTCAGTGTTTGACCAGTCTGTCTGCTCCTGCACTGAGAAACAACATGGACACGCGGGCGCCCAACAAGCTCTGTTCATCCTGACCAGCTTCCAGCCTTGTTTGGGGGTAATTCCCCATCTGTGGTTCCCCCTCAGCCTGACTCCAGGGCTCATCACACTTGGCTGCTCAGGGGAAGGGTTTTGCCAGCATGAGACTCTCAGGGAAGCTGGATCCATTGGCAGGGTTCTCAGGGAGCTGGCACCAAGGGCTCCGACTCGCACCGAGCGGGATCGGCTGGTGGCCTGAGAGTGCTTCAGGGATGGAAGCACAATGACGTGACAGCAGGGCTGGGGGCTTTACCAGAGCAGCAAGAAGCATCTGTTGGTCCCAGCCCATCTCCAGCCCCGTCAGGCCCTTGCAGCCTCCTCGGCCTTGTAGGGCAAGAGCTGGTCTCTGACTCGCTCTCTTTCAGCATGAGCCAGGTTAGTTCTGACTTTATTTAACACCATGAATTATGCTTCTGTTGTGGGACAGCTATGAAAGGGATGGGAAGAGACTTCCCTCACCTGCCCCCGTAGAGACCAAGAGGTGCCTTTGCCTCACCAGACCCAGCACTGAGCCAGCAGAAGGTAGAGTTCATGGCCAGTTAAACCCCACAGGACAGCTGGCTTGGACTGAGGACTCAGCCCAGCACGGACAGCCCTGCCAGCCAGGCTTGGAGGCACAACCTCCTCAGTGACTATCACAGCACAAAGGATGTCTCAGAGGTCTGTAGGTCAGTCAGTTTTGGACACAGACTCACAGGGGCAGGAGAAGGCATCCTTCCAGGGAGGGTTCCATGACCTTTTGCCAATGTGCATACACACAGGAGCTCATCAGAGCTGCAGCTACCAGCAGTGAGAAAGGAAGCAGACACCTTTTCTTGAGGAGTGTACACCAGCAGTGCCAAACTAGCAACTGAGGGATCATGTTGTGATCAGAGGAGTCTGAAATCTGCATTGCCGGGCAATGCTTTTTTTCCCTGCTTATATCAGCTGTGTAAAATGTGTAATTTTTCTCAAGAGACAATACGCAGCTAAAAACAAGTTTTCAGAAAAGATTAGTCTTGCCTCAATCACACCTTTAAAAAACCCTGTGATCAGCAAATGAAACTGAAATGTTCACAAAGCCCTATAGAAAATGGCACTGTGCTGAAGAATTGATGCATTGAAGTAGAAGGTTAATATAAATAATATAAATGATGACTAAGCCGTGTGCTTTCAGCAGGGTGAAAAGCTGCATTTCACAGTTAGCTATGCAGTGTCTAGGATCTGCCTCTCTGATAACAACATGAAGAATATCAAAGCTAAATTGGCAAAGCCTTGAGCTGACCTTCACCATGAAGTAACTTCCCCATGATGACTTCCTTTGGCAGGGCCTGCTCAGGTCTTGTTGAAGATGACAAACAATGGGGACAAACCTTTTAGCTCTGCTTGTTTTGACAGGACAAGGAGTAATGGTTTTAAACTAAACCAGGCTTTAGTCAGATTAGATATCAGAAAGAAATCTTTTACAATGAGGCTGATGAGGCCTCTGGAATAGATTGCCCATGAAGAGAGCAGGTGCTCCATCCCCGGAAACATTCAAGACCAGGTTGGATGGGGCCCTGAGCAACCTGATCTAGTGAGGGTGTCACTGCCCACGGCAGGGGGGTGGAATGAGATGAGCTTTAATGTCCCTTCCAATGCAAACCATTCTGTGATTCCATGACACTGAACCAGGTGTCTCACTGTCACTTCTGGGTCTGTTTTAAAGCTCTTTGGCCAGATAGAACAATGAATATCCTTGTGATTGAGATTTGCAGACATACAGGTGTTGTATTTACAAATAAATGCTAACTATTACTGTGTGTGAGTTATCTGCTTTTAGAAGAATAATTTTGTCATCTGATTTTTCCTCTGTGGAAAACCTCAGCTGCTAAACAACATGCAGTACAAAACCAGAGCTAGCAAAGAGATTACACTGACCATGATGTGGCACCAAACACTAAAATGTTGAATTTAAATATCAGGCACTTAATTTTGATCAGCGCAGTTAATTAACAGATTTGTTGTGAATAGGATGGCACAGAAATAAGGGAATGGATGAAAGCATCTGGCCACTAGTTTTATTTTTCTGGCACCGAAAGACACCATCGCATTACTGGGAGCAATAACTGGTCTGCTTTTCCTGTTGGATCAATGTCTTTCTTTGACCCACACACCAAAACTCGAAGGCTTGTCTAAGTGCTGTGTTATTTTAACATGTACAAAAACAAGCACAAGCCAGCGACCTTGGCCATTTGTCACACTGACAGAAAACAATGGCAATTCTTCACGAGCAACAGGCCGGGCTTGTCTCTGTGGCTGAGCCAAGGCCTTCTGGCAGCTGTGCTGTGGGCCATGTTTTCCACCCAGCAGAAAAACACGCCCTCGGGACAGGCTGTGCTTCACCCCCAGCCCCCTCCCTGCAAGCCCAAGGACGGGTGGTGGGTGCTGGGAGACAGCACAAGGACAAGGGCAGCTCAGCCCTGCTCCTGTGGGAGCAGAGGCTGGAGGGAAGCAGCCCTGTGCCTGCTGGCAGAAACCCAGCTCTTGGGGTCCGCGTGGGGCCATCTCGAACCACAGAATCACAGCTTCATTTGGGGAGGGCTGGAAAAGAAGCGGTTTCCTCCCACTCATCCTTGTCCCCCAGATCTCGGGGTGAATTCTCAGTGGAGTCAGCTGCAGAGGTAGCTGATGCTGGGACTCACTGAGAGCCCTGTGTGGATACTGACTGCCTCCTCCAAGGGCGGGATCCTGTTAGTTACTGCTGTGAGAAACTCATTACCTTTTTTTTAAAAGCTAAAAAAAGGGAAAGAAGGCCATGACTTTTCCTTCCTGTTCCTTTGCCTCTCAGTACAATGCACCAGCACCTTGCCTTCAAAAATGAACCTCTCTCCCTTCTCAAGGGTTGATTATGAAGAAAAAATACAAATTTTTAGAACCGGCCAGTTTGGATGAAACTGCTGTAAGGGAAACCTTCATGAGTACATGCAGTAATAAAAAAATAAGTGCTCATTTGCTGTTGGGAAAAACATTTACAAGAGGATTTCAGGCTAATGAGGACGAGTTTGACCTGCCTGCTGGTTAGTGGTGCAGGTGAGTGCATTTGTCCCATGACTGTATTAAGCTCTTTTTAAAGGCCTTGCCTTGCCTTGCCTTGCCTTGCCTACCTTTCCTTACCCTGCAGGTACTGGAAGGCCACAACTGGGTCACCCCAGAGCCTTCTCTATTCCAGGCTGAGCAATCCCAATTCTCTCAGCCTTCCTTCACAGCAGAGCTGCCCTGATCACCTTGGTGGCCTCCTCTGGCCTGGCTCCAACAGGTCCCTGTCCTTGCTGTGCTGGGACCCCAGAGCTGGATGCAGCACTGCAGGTGGGGTCTCAGCAGAGCGGGGCAGAGGGGCAGAATCCCCTCCCTGCCCTGCTGCCCACAGGGCTTTGGGTGCAGTTTTGGAGGGTGCTGTTGCTTGCTAAACTCCTTGAAGCCTGTACTCTGCTGAGGGAGGGGAAATACTGCATGTCCCGAAGGTATTTACAGGTTGACACTGTATTATCCCTTCACTTACCTCCACGCTGAAGGACCAATTATAGTAACCTGTACAAAGGCCTTGCTAAAGATTAACTACGCAAAGAGCTTAAAGTGATGGCACTTCAAACAAACCTCTAGGCAGAAAGGAACACAAGTGATTTTCAAAAGTGCACCTTTCATAAATATCTGTTCAGGATCTCCTTTTAAAGCCATCTGGGGAGAGAAGGCCATAATTGTTTCTTTCAATTCACAGCTCTAGACAGAATAATTTGCCATCTATGAACTTTTTACTTTGAAGGCTGGCTGCCTTGGATTTTGAATTCTAATTACTTCACCTACTGGAAGCCACAAAACCGCTACTTCTCCTGCCCCAATCCCCTTAAACTGGCTACCCACAGTATTTTTTTTAGCAGATTAGCAAAAATCATTGAAAAGGTGAAAACCCTGAAACTATGTTTTGGTGATTTCGTCTTGCTTTAGGTGGATTACAGAGGTCCTATCATTTAAAGCTGGTATTTGGCTTCACAGAGTACTTATTTTTTCTGCTTTATCAGGAAGAAAAAATACTTTAAAGAGGAACTACTGGAAGTGTTCTGCTCAGGAGCCTGGACCAGACTGGTGTTATTAAATAAGCAAAGAAGTTAGGCCACCCTTGGCTAATAAACTCAATCTTTAGCCATGTTTCTTCACTTACGTGGTACAGTAATCCATGCTTTGTAACATACACTCTTGTACCTGTGTTACACACAGAGATATTTTTTATCCTTAACAGAAGTCAGTGAAGGCTGCTATGTGCTTGAGTGACCACAGAACCAACATACTGGCTCAAAAGTATTCGGAACACACAGAAAAGCACAATACATTTTCAAACGAGAGGCAGGAAAAATTCTTACCCAAGTTCTCATTATAGATAGATGTGAACGTACCTCATCAATTTTGTGAGTATGGCCACACAGACGCCGCACGTGACTCAGACTGCAAAGGCCACCTCTACCTCACAGCCTATTTCTGCTTCATCTCAGCATTGCCCACTTTTGAAGTAAGGATGAAGATGATGATGAAGACCCTAAAGTTGTTGCAATAGAGGTTCACATATGAGCTGCTCCAGGACCAGCCTCTGTAGGCCTTTTGTTACTGCAGAGGGTTTTGCTCAGAGGCATCTTGATGTGGAGTCAATACAGCACCTCAGTAAATAAGGTGCCTGCATTCATTTCTTTGTTGTTGTGAGTAAAACTAAATGCTACAATGTGGTTTTTTTAATGCTAGCCTAATGCCGAGACTACACTTTAAAGGACTGAAAAAGGCACTGTTTGATTCCTGAGTTACTGAGGTAGGTGGAGAGAACAGGACAGAACACCATAAGCCTTCCCTTGCTAGCCATTAGGTGATCGTAAATAATCATGCACATTTTTCATCAGTGCTAAGTAACATCTTCCTCAAAATAACATATTTTGAACATTTTCTTAGTATGCAGGTAGGCACTTTTTCAGCCAGCTCTGGGCTTGACACCCAATTTCTTCCCAATTTTCTACCTTTTCATGTCCATGCTCTACTCTTGAATCCTTGAGCTACCAATAAATTGCTCTGGCAACAACCCTACTTCAGCCTGCAATTTTGCCTCTCTTTGTCACGGCGCTGTCTCGCGTGGCAGCACCTTTCCTGACACCTGAGCTGGGTTTAAACATCTGTGCCTGGGACCGAGGAAGGTGAGGGGCTGAGTGAGGAAGGAACTGGGGGGTTACCAAGGGTGTTGGAGGGGAAGAGAGTAAATTTTCAGGTGTTACCAGTACTGAGAAGTGAACCATGATTTTGCTGTTGCTGTTCGTGCCAAGGGAAGAACAACGGCATTTGTCAGGCTTTTCATGGTGACTCAGGGCTGCAGATGACAGCAAACAGAGCAAGATGCTCCTGGCAGGCAAGGACTGGGAGGTGTCTGATGTGGCTACCTTTGGAAAGGCCTGTGGAAAAGAATTAACTGCATAACTACAACCAGCAAATTAATTTGTTCTCAGTAATTGAGAAAAACAGTCCTTTAAACAAACATTTAAGCAGATGGTAGATAAAGAAGTGATTGCAAGACATTCCTGCAGGTTTAAGGACTTTATGGATATGGGAACCCTATGGGATACAAATTAAATGGAGGTGTAAAACCCAGTAAAGTTCTGTCTTTCATTTCACCACAGGATCCGCAGCTGACTTGTGACATTATTACACTACCAAACAACAGTAATTTAGTAGCATCTTTGTTTTTGCCACTCTACTGCAGAATTTAATCTACTTTGAGAGCTATGGCCACTGGCATTCCTATTTCCCTTTATTCCAACACACTGTCCTAACATATCATTCTTATGAAATAATTTTTTTAGAACTTGAAGCCAAGAGATGATAACACATTTAATATTGCAAAAAAAAAGTGAACAGAGTGCTGTTTCACATAACACAATAAAAAAGGACTTTTTAAAAAACAGACTTCCTTGCAGACTTTATGAATTTAAACTCTGACTTTCTTTAGCCAGAAGCATCATGATTTTGAGATGTTTTAGAACCACAGCTATTGTGTGGAAGTTCCCTTAATATAAAACCAAACCAACTTTAATAGCTTCAATTCTATTTCTACAGATACAGCTTCCTTAGTGTAGTTGCAGTTACACATCATCAATTTTATATCCAGTAAAAACCAGAAACAACAATTTATTCTTTCTTAGAACAAAAAATCCCGGGGAAAAAAAATAAAATAAGCAATCTGCTAATCTGAAAAGAAGAAAGTAGTAGATTGCTTTATTACTTTTCCCTCAAAATTAACTCCAGTATTTAAATATATATATCTAGATCTTGTAGCTGCAAAACAAATGTAAATGCCCCTGCAACCTATTACACGTCTGCCACATGGAATTAGCACTTCCCATTTTGACAGAAACAGTTGCATTACCTAGACAGCGTTATCATAGAATCCTAGAAAGGTGTGGGTTGGAAGGGACCCTAAAGATCATCTCCTTCCAACCCCCTGCCATGGGCAGGGACACCTTCCACTAGACCAGGTTGCTCAGAGCCCCATCCAACCTGGCCTTGAACACCTCCAGGGATGGGGCAGCCACAGCTTCTCTGTGCAACCTGAGCCAGGGCCTCACCATCCTCACAGTAAAGAATTTCTTCCCAATATCTGATCTAAATCTACTCTCTGTCAGTTTGAAGCCATTCCCCCTTGTCCTGTCACTCCAGGCCCTTGTAAATAGTCTCTCTCCATCTTTCCTGTGGGCTCCCTTCAGGTACTGGAAGGACACAATTAGATTACCCCAGAGCCTTCTCTTTTCCAGGCTGAACAATCCCAATTCTCTCAGCCTTTCCTCATGGCAGAGCTGCTCCATCCCTCTGATCACCTTGGTGGCCTCCTCTGGCCTGGCTCCAACAGGTCCCTATCCTTCCTGTGCTGGGACCCCAGAGCTGGATACAGTTAATTTTTCAGCATGTGTGCCAGGCATACACTTAGCTTTCCCCCAAGTCACAATCTTACTGAGGCAAAGCACGAAAAAATTGCTTCTCCATGGCTTACATGTCCCCAAAGTCAACATTCCTGATTATAATTCCTCTTAAAAACAAAAGAATCCTCCCTCAACCTTGCCTGGATCAATAACCTATCTAATGTAACAAAAATAAAATGCTTCAAACCACAGTAAGGACTTCAAAGTGTAGATATTCTGCATTTAATTCCCACAAAAGCAAACAGTAGAAGTGTTAAGTATAACTTAATTCTCCTCACTATCCAGCTGAACTGAAATTGACCCTCATCAGTCTGATCAGACACCCGGGGAATGCTAAATCCAGCCTCCCTCAGACTGCACAATGGCCACTTTCACAGGTAGGAGCAACAGAATCCCACAATGGGTCAGGTTGGAAGGCACCACAGTGGGTCATCTGGTCCCACCTCCCTGCTCAAGCAGGGTCATCCCAGAGCATATGGCACAGGGTTGCATCCAGATGGTTCTGGAATATCTCCAGTGAGGGAGACTGCACACCTTCTCTGGGTGATCTGTTCCAGTGCTCGGTCACTGCACAGGGAAGAAGTTCTTCCTCATGCTCAGGTGGAACTTCCTGGGCATCAGTTTCTCCCATTGCCTCTTGTCCCATTGCTGGGCACCACCAAGCAGAGCCTGGTCCATGTTCCGACCCCTCCCTGCAGACACTGACAGACATGGATGGGGTCTCCTCTCAGTCGTCTCTTCTTGAGGCTGAACAGCCCCAGCTCCCTCAGCCTTTCCTTGTAAGAGAAATGCTCCAGCCCTTCAGCATCTTTGTCACCCTCCGCTGGAGCTGCTCCAGGAGCTCCATGTCTCTCTCATCCTGAGGAGCCAAAAACTGGACACAGCACTCCAGATGTGCCTCACAGGGCCGAGCAGAGGGGCAGAATCGCTCCCTGACCTGCTGGCAATGCTCTTCCTAATGCATCTCTGGATTCCATTGGCCTCCTTGGCCACAAGGGCGCTGCTGGCTCAGAGAGAGTTTGTTCTCCACCAGGACTCTCAGGTCCTTCTCAGTGATACTTCTCTCACCTGATCCTTACCTGGGCACTGAATCAACAAGGCTTACAAACAGACTTGCACATGGAGATTAATCCATCTTCTGACAACTAGAATTAGGGATTTTCTAGCGCCCACTTACTCATAAGCCTATTTGCATACACAAGCAATGATGCTACTGATTTTTTCCCCTCCTGAATCACAAAATACTCACACAAACTCAAGACCTTCTCATGCATTTGTGGAGGGGCTTTGGAACAGCTGGAGGATATGGAAGAAAACAATAAAAAATAATAAAAAACACAAATAAAATCAACCTGTCCTGTGTCACCCAGTTACCACCATACAAAGGCCAATCAATAAACCTACTCTGAACTTTGGCTTATTTCTCAGCTTGAGTTTAAAATCAAACCTCAACCTTTCTTCATGCTAGTCATGCCTTCAGCTCAGCTATATGTTACTCCATTTTCACTTAAAGAGCTGAAAGCAGAGACTTTTAACTTTTGTGTGTGTGTGCCTGTATTTTCCACTCATCCCATCCTCCCCCCGATTTTTTCAGTGCAACTCAGCAACTTTCAGCTACTCAGATGCAGCCCTGCAGTATTTTTGGCAAAGACTAAGATTTCTTGTCATGGTAGACTGATGTAAGTTTAAAAAATGCAAAGGCTGTTCTGATTTATAATGTATCATTACTACTTGCATTTCAGAATTAAAACACTTTATCAGTCTGATCCAACTTAACAAAGAAATCATAACAAGGCACTGTAGTATTACAAATTTATTGAGTTTCGTCAAAGTAATTTTTCAGCATTGAAAATTTCACACATATAAAACAACTCCAACTTCTATGCATTAAAACCAAAGTATGGGTTCTTTTTTAAATTTAAAGCAAGTGCTGTGCTTTTTTAAAACATCTCATGAACCAAATCCTTCAGTTATAAAGCTGATAAAAATAAGTGATACACCACTAGAGTTTTTTCTCCAACATGTGAAATTCATCTCTTTGGGAAACAATACTTTTTAAAATTGTATCATGAAAGATACAGACCTGAAAAAGGATAAACAATCATACACAAGGCATAAACGTTACACAGAGTAATTCAGACATTTTATAAAGAGATCTGGAAAAGTACCTAAAATAGTGATATTTATTTAGTATAAAATTTCAATAATAAAATATTGCTCATAATAAATAAGAAAACACGAGTTTCATTAATACTGTTCTCCCCTTAAAGCTCTCTTGGATGTAACAGGATCAGACCTGATCAAAAGTCAAATTTTTATTTTGTCCTCTGTATGAAGGAGGCAGGTTTACAGGCTTCAGGTCATTCTTTGCTAGAAACAGTTTTATTATAAACAAAACACAGAATTCATTTCAAGTCTCATGCGTAGTTATGGGGGAAAAAAAAATAATCCCCAAATGTGAATAAACCTTATTACAGTAGATTTTAATACCCAAAATATTTGCCCTTTTTGTTAAACCCAAAGTGGACTAAGACTTCCCGCAGATTATGAATACAAAGAGAAAGCTGCCCAAGTTTTCTCAAAAGCTTCTAAATATGGGTGCAGCTGTACTTAATGGTCAGCAACGCTGTTAGGGACAGTTTTCTCTGGGGGGGATGGAAGCTGTCTCCCTTTATATGGGGATGTTGGATTTCATCCCCGCTCTTCCCATCTGCAGGCAGGGCAGTTTGGAGCAGTTCTTCAGCAGCTGCTCGATGGCGATGTGGCGGACGTTGAGCTCGGAGGCCAGGGAGTCCTTCTCCTGGACTTGCTGCGTCAGCTCCTCAAACACGTCTGCAACAACAGCAGCGGGTCAATGCACTCGCTCCCTGCACCAACACAGGCTCAGGGAGCAGTGACAAACAACACCAGGGAAGAGGCAGGGGCATTTAAGTGGGATCACGCACAGAAACTCTGCCTTTCCTGGTTCCAGCACAGCGTTGTATGCATTGCAAACTGAACAGGATCGCTTAGTTTCTAGTTATGGGCAACCTGAGCCAAGGTGGATCAGTTTAGAACTCAGAACAAAGCTGACTCTGGCCTGTATCAGCCATAGTGTGGCAGCAGGACCAGGGCAGAGATCATCCCCATGCTGGCCACTGCTGAGACCACACCTCAAATCCTGTTCGTTCAGTTTTGGGCCCCTCACAGCAAGGACATGGAGGTGCTGGAGCGAGCCCAGAGAAGGGCAGCGGAGCTGGGGAAGGGTCTGGAGAACAAGTATGATGAGGAGCAGCTGAGGGGGTTCAGCCTGGACAAAAGGAGGCTCAGGGGGGACCTTATCATTCTCTACAACTGCCTGACAGGAGGGCAGCACCAGGTGGGGCCGGGCTCTTCTCTCAGGTAACAAGTGACAGGACAAGAGGAAATGGCCTTAGGTTGCATGAGGTGAAGTTAGATTGGATATTAGGAAACATTTCTTCTTGGAAAGGGTTGTCATGCACTGAAACAGGCTCCCCAGGGAAGTGGTGGAGTCACCATCCGTGGAGGGATTTAACAGACATAGAGATGTGGCATTTAGGAACCACTTGGTTTTGTGGGGGACTTAGCAGTGCTGGGTTAATGGTTGGACTTGCTGATCTCAAGGGTCATTTCCAACCTTAAGAATTCTATGGTTCCAGTCAAATTCTTAAAGAAAATACTGTGCCAGTTTGCAGCACCAAAGCAGATTACATAATGAAAGCACCTAGAAATCTCTGTATAGCATACATTTCCATGTAAAACAAGAGACTTCAGTAAAAAACTCAACTGACAGAAAGGCAATCAAAATGTCTTTTTTAAAACCAGACCTTTTGTTATTACAAAGCACAACAAACCCAAAACAAAGAGTATTGAAAAATTCTCACCCTGGATTTGCTTGAGCAGTTTTTCATTAAGTTGCTTTAACTCTCCTAGAGTCATTGTAGTCACTGCAACAATAAAATCTGTTATTACTAATACCAAAGTCACATAAGCATCCCTAAGCAGACTCCTATTTTCTCAAGACTTCTCCTATTTGTATCCTAATAATCAACAGATGCATGGGAGTAAGTCAGAGACAACAGCATTTATCAGTTACTTGAGGGAAGTTTGAAAATTCTCTTCTTAATGTTGACACAGACAAGGATTTACTCCGTTGGAAAGCCCTCTCTTCAATGACAAAAAGGTGGAAAATCAAGCCCTGAAAACAGTAGCATCCAGAATCAGAACTGCTTGGCACATTTAAATACTACACCCTCCTCTGACTGCAAAACATGATTTCCCCAGTGTAACCCCTGCGAGCACATCTGTTTAATTGTGGGCAAGGGGACAATTCTGAGTAAGTCCTGCTATGTTTCCCAACCTCCAAGAAGCAGCTTCCTGACAGAATTTTTAGCATGTGGCTCCCTGTTTTGGTTATCAACGCTTGTGCTTTATGCATACAGGAATAACTTACACAGTTTCCACTGAGTACCTCAGTGACAAATGATAAAGGACAATCCTGGTTTGATATGAAGACCAGCATATAAAAATAGGTTTCCTTCTGCGCTCCTGGTGAGAACTCAAAGATCCTCTGTATCACTCAAAAGCCCTTCTGTATCTCAGGTTGTGTGCATTGATCATCCTCACAGAAAATACACGTTAAGCCTCAAAGGAGGGAACTGTGAAAGTATTCTTCACTGCCCTTGATCAACAGCAGGGAAACACTGGCCTGCTTCCTAGGATTCCCTCAACCCTGCAGTGGACACACATGGTTGCCATGCCTGCTGCTGAGATGCCCTTGTCACCACGGTGAAAAGCGACAATCTGAACACCACGGGGTACAGGGTACTGGCACAAGCTTTAAGACCTTGCAACTTTAAAATACTGTTTTTAAACTTTAGCTAAGCTGTTTCTGCTGCAGCTTAGCAAAGCTCTCACTTCACACTTGAGAAAAAACGATGCTGCAGCTTATTTTCTGAGATTTCTCTGTGCAAAAGGTTTCCACATGGCAAATTTAAAGTCCAGAGCTCTGACAAAGATGGGTTTTACCTACCCACTGGATTATTTGATTATCCTAAGCCTTCCCTTTCAAACTTTTTCACAGCTGGCAGTTGTGGGATGTAAACTGCTGACAGTACTGCCAAACCAAAGAAGCTGGCAATAGCTAAGACTTGGTACNGGAGGGCAGCACCAGGTGGGGCCGGGCTCTTCTCTCAGGTAACAAGTGACAGGACAAGAGGAAATGGCCTTAGGTTGCATGAGGTGAAGTTAGATTGGATATTAGGAAACATTTCTTCTTGGAAAGGGTTGTCATGCACTGAAACAGGCTCCCCAGGGAAGTGGTGGAGTCACCATCCGTGGAGGGATTTAACAGACATAGAGATGTGGCATTTAGGAACCACTTGGTTTTGTGGGGGACTTAGCAGTGCTGGGTTAATGGTTGGACTTGCTGATCTCAAGGGTCATTTCCAACCTTAAGAATTCTATGGTTCCAGTCAAATTCTTAAAGAAAATACTGTGCCAGTTTGCAGCACCAAAGCAGATTACATAATGAAAGCACCTAGAAATCTCTGTATAGCATACATTTCCATGTAAAACAAGAGACTTCAGTAAAAAACTCAACTGACAGAAAGGCAATCAAAATGTCTTTTTTAAAACCAGACCTTTTGTTATTACAAAGCACAACAAACCCAAAACAAAGAGTATTGAAAAATTCTCACCCTGGATTTGCTTGAGCAGTTTTTCATTAAGTTGCTTTAACTCTCCTAGAGTCATTGTAGTCACTGCAACAATAAAATCTGTTATTACTAATACCAAAGTCACATAAGCATCCCTAAGCAGACTCCTATTTTCTCAAGACTTCTCCTATTTGTATCCTAATAATCAACAGATGCATGGGAGTAAGTCAGAGACAACAGCATTTATCAGTTACTTGAGGGAAGTTTGAAAATTCTCTTCTTAATGTTGACACAGACAAGGATTTACTCCGTTGGAAAGCCCTCTCTTCAATGACAAAAAGGTGGAAAATCAAGCCCTGAAAACAGTAGCATCCAGAATCAGAACTGCTTGGCACATTTAAATACTACACCCTCCTCTGACTGCAAAACATGATTTCCCCAGTGTAACCCCTGCGAGCACATCTGTTTAATTGTGGGCAAGGGGACAATTCTGAGTAAGTCCTGCTATGTTTCCCAACCTCCAAGAAGCAGCTTCCTGACAGAATTTTTAGCATGTGGCTCCCTGTTTTGGTTATCAACGCTTGTGCTTTATGCATACAGGAATAACTTACACAGTTTCCACTGAGTACCTCAGTGACAAATGATAAAGGACAATCCTGGTTTGATATGAAGACCAGCATATAAAAATAGGTTTCCTTCTGCGCTCCTGGTGAGAACTCAAAGATCCTCTGTATCACTCAAAAGCCCTTCTGTATCTCAGGTTGTGTGCATTGATCATCCTCACAGAAAATACACGTTAAGCCTCAAAGGAGGGAACTGTGAAAGTATTCTTCACTGCCCTTGATCAACAGCAGGGAAACACTGGCCTGCTTCCTAGGATTCCCTCAACCCTGCAGTGGACACACATGGTTGCCATGCCTGCTGCTGAGATGCCCTTGTCACCACGGTGAAAAGCGACAATCTGAACACCACGGGGTACAGGGTACTGGCACAAGCTTTAAGACCTTGCAACTTTAAAATACTGTTTTTAAACTTTAGCTAAGCTGTTTCTGCTGCAGCTTAGCAAAGCTCTCACTTCACACTTGAGAAAAAACGATGCTGCAGCTTATTTTCTGAGATTTCTCTGTGCAAAAGGTTTCCACATGGCAAATTTAAAGTCCAGAGCTCTGACAAAGATGGGTTTTACCTACCCACTGGATTATTTGATTATCCTAAGCCTTCCCTTTCAAACTTTTTCACAGCTGGCAGTTGTGGGATGTAAACTGCTGACAGTACTGCCAAACCAAAGAAGCTGGCAATAGCTAAGACTTGGTACTCAAGACATAATCCCAGTTAAGAGTGAAATAGATTCACCTTTCTCCTCCATCAGCCAGGTAAAATGGTGTTCCTTCCTACCTTCAGCTATCAATACACCTGAAAAGTCCCTTCTCACATCTTAACACCCTTTAAGCACCGTGAAAGCCCTGACCAAATTTAATATCGTAATTAACAGCTAAAAATGTCAAGATTTTTTCCCCTCTTTTATACCCAGTGGTAGGACGTTACTTCCCCTTTCTTCAGTATTTTCATTAACATTTTGACATCTGGCAGACAGGCTGGTTCACACATTTCATGTGTGTGTTTTGGGACAGGACTGTTTCATGTCACATTACTGTGATACAGATGGGAAAGGGAGAAGGAACCAAGCACTGAATTTAAATAGTAAAATATTATTCTATGCACAGCTGAGGTAAATTCTAAAGAAATACTGGCCAAGCTATTTACAGTTCCATTACTACTTTTTTCAGTAGACAGGTACGTTGATAAGAGTGAAAGCATTGCAGTAAGCAGGTACCTAATTCTGGCAGTCTAAGTTTTCATCTAAAATACGAACTTTATATAATCACAGAGCCTCCAAATGAATGTCTTTTAAAGGTAAATACTGCAAAACACAAGCAAAAATGCCTCAAAGATGCATTATGTAGTCAAAACAGAAGAAAAAAACTGCTATTGTGCTCAATACAGCTTTATGTACCCGACCCGAAATCAAAGACTGGAGATAAATTCCAAGTCACTAACTTCAGTTAGACCACCCCATAAACCAGGTCAAGCTTTCGTAATTCCTCTGTTAACTGCTGTCCTGATTTATGTAATCCCAATTTATGACTCCAGCAGACAGGTGGTCAAACAGCCCAGTGTATCTGTTTTGATTTATGGCTTTAAGGCTACTAGTTCACGACAAATGCAACATGACACATCATGCAGCAGTTAAGTAAAATCCTTTGATAGAGAATGAGAAATGACTCAGCTTTGCAAGGACAGAGTTGTCAGTTTGTTAAAAAAAATGGGAGCCTAAAGAAGGCAATTCCAACTTTTTACAGCACCTCTTTCTCTGACTCTTCTGACATTCTGAATTCCATTATTACCTTGGCTTTCATCACCTGTTTTTCCCTGGAATATTTTATCAGTGTTTTTGCTTTCTTTCTTGGATCTTTTGAAATTTAGAAACCCTCTCCAACTACTTTCCTCATCTACAAAAGTAAGAGTGGACATACACCAGTTCAGTACCAAGTACTGCCTAAAAGCAGGATGGTAACAGCATGTACCTCCAGGAACCTATTTCTAGTACATTTCATGCAGCCTGATTCCAGAGACACTAGAATATCCTAGATTTTTCTAAAGATTCTAGTGATCTTAAACAACAGGGAAACTAATTTTCTGTTATTTTCACTATCGCCCCAGTCATCAAAAGATGGCTCAGATCTTCTGCTACGGCCTTTAAGAGGACATGGTGGTAGAAGGGGCCTCCCATTTTCTTATGCTCAATAAACACAAGGAAAAAACAAATCCAGTAAATTGCACAAGGAAAGTCTGCTACTATTAAGGTTGTTTCACAAGTTTGCTGTGCTACATGACATCTAATCTCCCCTGTTGCTTAGGGCAGCTCTCTGTAAAATGTAACTCAGGGCATTGTGCAAGTTCAGTAAGAGAGAGATTTGCAGGATCTGAGTAACCTCCACCTCCACGGGCAGGGCTGTACAACTTCCATGAATGAGATATTGAAATGACTTTTTTTTTGCATAAATTAGGCATGTCCTGTATCACATTGGGCTATAGCTAAGAGTAAAATTCAAAAAACCCCACCAGCCAAACCACCCTATTTGCTCAGCCATGTAGCCTTTTTCCTCACAGATTTTACATGCCGGACTTCAGGATGAGCGTTAATGCCCTGTGGGGACATGAAGTGGTCAATAGGTATTTGAAAGAACGCCTGGCTGTGAAAGCATGCTAGGCTGTGTGTAAATAGATGTATACTCACGTTCCTCCCTGCTGTGCTGAGGATGTCTCCTATGAACACTGGCAAGTGAATCACCTTCAGCTTTTTCAGCTTTCTGGACTTGCTTGTGGTTGGACCACAAAACACTGTTGCAGCAGAAGGTAGCACCAAGCCTGAAATCAGTGGGTTCTCTTGGTTCCAGCAGAGTCTGTGAGCAGCTTGAGATGCCTCCAGATTTCCCATCTATCCATTTTGCAGAATATCTAGGTACTGGGGAGTCAAACTGTGGGAGTAATTTTCTATCAGTCTGATGTCTGAAGCTAAAAAGCTGGTGTTGGGATGGTTTTGAGCTTTCAGAATCAGAGTCTAAATCCTTATTCTGTGCATATTGTATGATCCAGTTAATTTTTTTGCTCAAGATATTTTTCACTTCTGCATAAGGACTTTTAGAGAGCTTTGATCGTGGACAGTCCTGATTTGCTATTAAGTGGAATTTTTCAAAGCAGTCTCTGTGCCCCCTTAAAGATCTTGTATGTAGAAGATCCGACTTTGGTACTCCTGTAAAGACACAACAGAAAGAAGTTCACTTACTGCTAATTTTTTAAAATCTTTACTCACAAGCAACCAAGAAAACAAAAACTTCAGTGATGCTTTCCTACTAACAGTCTTTTCACTGAAGCAAACAAGGGTACTTCACAGTCCAAAATTTGTGAAGTTTCCCTCAGGCTCGAGTCCTTGGCATGCCAAGTGTTTTGCACACCACAATCTCTAGTGCAGGACTTCAGCGTGTGCCTCTTGGATCGTGGCAGAGATGAAGCAAATGGACAACTCCACACACATTGCAGCACCCCTACACACAAGTGTACAAGCTGCAGAAGTAAAATAAACCCAAATGTGTATCAGCAAGTTCTATAGAACGATCCTGAAGAGCATTTTGACAGCACTCATACATGCTCCCATCTTCTATGCATAATGTTATGAGCCATCTGCTCAAATACTGCAGGGTGCAGGCCTGTCTCATTCAAGTGGTCAAATGTAACTCAGATTTCAGTCATAGTTTATTATTTTGCACTAATACAAGTCTGCAGCTTAGCTAGGGAAGCAAGCTCTAACACTGTCGATGCTGGCCAACATTAAACTGCCCTGAAATTCATTTGAGGTGTGCTGGTTTTGGCTGGGATGGAGTTAATTTTTATCACAGTCTGATAGGGGGCTGTGTTTTGGATTTGTGCTGCAGTGTTTTCATCATCACTGAGCAGGGCTTACACACAGTCAAGGCCCTTTCTGCCTCTCTCACCACCCCGAGAGCGAGTGGGAAGAGCAAGTGGGCGGGGGGCACGCGAGGAGCTGGGAAAGGACACAGCTGGAACAGCTGATCCCAACTGACCCAAGAGATATTCCACACCATATGGCATCATGCTCAGTGTGTAAAGCTGGGGGAAGAAGGTGGAAGGGAGGAATGTTTGGAGTGATGGCATTTGTCTTCCCGAGCCACCGTTATGCGTGACAGAGCCCTGCTCTCCTGGGGATGCTGAACACCTGCCCAACCACCCAACCATGGGAAGCAGTGAATGAATTCCTTATCTTGCTTTGCTTCTATGGGCAGCTTTTGCTCTCTCTCTGAAACTCTTTTTGTCTCAACCCACGAGCTGAGATTCTCTCCCCATCCCACTGGGGTTAAACCATGACATCACACAAGATGGATGTTTATTCTCCTCTTTGCTCATCCTCCCTCAAAGACTGTTCAAATAGCTACAGCAGGTAACTTAAACCTCTAAGTAACTGCTAGTGATTGACAGGTTAAAAAGGAACACAATCTGTGAAGATCTACAGTTGGTGAGTGAACACAGATGGTATGAGAAATGACTATTCCAGAAAGTTAATAGTGCCCTAGTACAAAATTACTTTCTGCAACTTCAGTGGATATTTATTTTTCTTCAGATTCACCTACACAGTAGATTCAGAATCCAAGTCCAGAGTAATGAACAGCTAGCCATTTATCTCAACACCCTGTATACTACTTGGGAGGTTCCCAATACAATGAAAAACAATCCTGCCTAACAAGTTTGTCACTGAAAATAACAATAATATGCCTGTGACCCACTGGTTGACAGTGCTCAATGCCGAAGTATTTAAACCAACAAACAATGTAATTGGATCTCTGAATGTAAGCAACGTGAACCAAGCTGCAGCCACCTTACCTTTTAGCTATTAAAAGTGACTAAAGTAAAAGAAAAAACATGAAATGCAACAGGTAACAAAATCTGGAAATAGAGACATTAGCAGACGATTAGAAGAAAGCTACATGTTACAACAATTCTCAGTTCTGTCTAGTTTACCTCCTAAATTCTTGTGGTGAAGGTTAATATCCCCACCCAAAACGATTAACAATGATACAGTGTTTTTTTACGTTACCGAATGCCACAAAATCCCACACTACTCTCAAAGTAATCTGAAAAGGTAAAATTCTTAACATGAATCTGGTGAAAACATATCCAAGCACTTCATTTTGATTATCTCACTTGCTGGTAAACTGCTGTTTGAAGTTGGGGAGCTCAAACATCAAGAGTAGCCATTATAAAGTGCTGATTTTCCACTCTTTGGGCAGCAGTGAAACTTAAGTCCATTATCTTCTGGTTGAGTTTCTGAGAGTGCACACAATTTATGGGGCAAAATGTCTAAAAAAGTGAAAATAAAAGAAACCCGCAGTGGAATTTATTTTGTTCTTAGCAGCAGGGGAAAAAATGTAAAGTCATGAAAACAGATGTTCCTTCTGTTCATGAGATAACTATCAGAAGAAACAAAACTCACATAACCAACCAGAGGCACCTTTTAAGAAGGAAGTTCTGGAGTAAAGTATACTCTGTGCCCCCTTTCAGTGGGCAGAGTAAAGATTCTCACTCCACTCCTCAAAATACTTTTCAATCTCTTTCAGCAAACAGATATTCACCAACTTCTCTTAAGCTCTGCATGATCTGCAGCCTACCTACAATGCTATTTTCCCTCTCCATCTTTACAGAGACTTTAAAAACCCCAACAAACATTTCTAGTGAAAACAAGGAAAGACAACTCATTTGTTTTCATGACTTATCAGCACTATTTAAATAGAGCAAGCCTGCTCAACTCAAGTAGCATAATGGAAACCTTAAATCTTTAAGCCACCAACGGAAAGCAAACACTGTCAACTGAAATTATAAGGCAAATATATTCACAACACTATAAACCCTAGAAAACCAGAGTGATTTGTTCAATGTTATTTGCTTTACCCAAGTGATTCTTCAACATTCTACTTTGCTGCTGCTCGTAGTGCTTTCTTTTACTTACAGAAACCAGTCAGTGGGCTGAAAAACACGTTTTGCACAATTTTCCTTACAATAATGCTCAGGAACCCACCTAACAAACACACCTGCACAACAAACGACAGAATACTGACAGTATCACTTAAATAAAGTCCTTTGAGGCTGCCTCATTATTTCAATGAGAATAAATGTTACTTGTCCAGTACGAGAGGAGCATGAGAGTACGCAAAACAGCCAACACATAAACTGTTACGCAAAAAAGGAACAAGTGCAGCGTGACTTTATGAAGCCCCAACTGAATTAAGTCCAAGTCTTAAGCTCAAGGCTATTCAAGTCCTTCGTTCTGATGAATTTATCTTTTAAGAGTTCTGAACACTGCTAAGTTCCCCATTCTAGAGGAATGCTGCTCAAAGAAATCTGTTTTATCTGAACTCAGTAATAGACTGCCTGAAATGAGCAATTATTACAGAAGAAAAAAACCACGTTACTTCAAGAGTTTAAGCTTTGCTATTTATATGCCACGTATCGGCCGCAATGTCCCTGTTTCCGAGCATAGGGCAGGTTACTGCAAAACACTTCCAGCACACGAGATCAGAATTTACATCCTACCCCTTCTCTCATTTCACTGAAAAAAAACCAAAAGGGGTCTTGTCTAAAGAATCTTGAATAAAGTAAGGAACTGAAAATGTGCAAAACCAAACCACTTTTGTACAGAACTGCTAACAGACCTGCTTTGGCTTTCATGTAATTGCCTTGGATTTTTACTGGAACAAAAACACACAAAACTAAAACAACCACCAATCTCTCTTTTGTCCTAAGGTGACAATTAGTACCTTCCTACGCAGAGAATATCAGCCATAACCTTCTGGAAGAGCTGAGCAGGGACAGCAGCTGCTGTGCCAGCACAAACTAGCAATCACACACCAGAATTACAGCAAGTAAGGGTATGGTTCTTTGGAACAAATCCTTCTGTTGTGGGCAGTACCATCAGCTCTATGAGGCAGAAAAGATGTCCATTCCTTGTCGGGAAGACTTGATACTCCACTCAGATTACTTCATATCTTTCCCCTTCATCACAACTGTAGAAAAAGCTATAATCTGGTAAGCTGGAGTGGACCAAGTGATACATAAAGATGATGCAGTTTCAGAACACATTACTTTATTCAACACTACACAAAGAGATAAATAAAGCACGGCAAGATTTCTGTACAAAACAAGAAGCAATATTGTAATTTTGATCAACAGCTATTGTGAGTTTCAGGGACTTTCACAGGGTTTCAGTTCCGTCTCCACATTTCTGTTTGCCAGTATCAACCTCAATCTTTCTTATTTTTTTGTCTGGTTCTTCAAGTCTGCAATCGTAAAACCATCAGTTTCCCCCCCACCCTTCACCCCCTCCACATTTGCAGGTATGTGTACATTTGCTCCTTGTCTTACTTCCCAAGAACAGGATTGCAGACTATGTACAGGGATGTCCTAGGCTTCATATTTATTTTTTCAGAGAAGGAAAAAAAACCTCAAAAAGCAACAAAAAGCCCACAACCACCCAGAGTAGAGAAGTTTAATCTGTAGGGAAAAAAAAAATCCCACAAAATTCACTAATATCCAGAAGACCACATCTAACGAACTTAAGACAGCACAGATGCTATTAGGAAACAAGCTCATGCCAGAGATCATTCCTCAAGTGCACCTGATTCACAGGCTGATGCCAAACCTCCAAACAAATCATGAAACAATGTAAAGTGCTTACAATCCATTATTTGTTTCTGATTCTAGTAATTCATGTGTCCTAGATGAAATATTAACATATCACTTCACTCAACAATATCTCTGTATACTGACTTGAAGAACAGGACTTCCTACATAAGTGCCTAATGCTTAGGCAAAAAAACCCTTAACCCAAACCCTGACTATTTCAATTTCTAAGCTATGCAAGGCAGGCAGTCAACATGACTCCTAATCCACTCCTACAAAGTAATTTTGTAAATGCATGACCAGGCAGTTTAATACACATTTTTGTAACTTCTATTTATTCATAACTGTAAAGTAGCAGAGAACAGGGAGAATATTTACCAGATAACCAGATGTGCAATCACCTCTCAACAAATCCTACCCCACTTTAAGGCATTTGTACTTGAAAGTACATGAGTTTCCATTTTCCATCATATAAAGTTTTTTGCTTCCTGGTTTTTTTGAGGGTAAGAAACCTACAAAGACTTTATTTCTGCCTTTGCAACTGATTCACTGAGAGCTATGTATAACTCTTCTTCAGTATAAAGATACAGAACTAAATGGAAATGTTTACTCAAGTTTATATAAAGCTGCCTAGAATAGTTGTCTTATTTGGAGACTATAATAGTAATCAACAAGTCCTTTTCAAAACGAATGTTCTTGAATACCAAGATTATTTCACACTCCTTCACAAATGTTTCCATAGAAAAAATAAACCAGTGATCATTAGCCTGCTTGTTTATCTTCAACAGTGGGGTTTTTTCATTTGTTTGCTATTCTCTTAAAAAAAAAAATAAAAAAAATAAAAAACCAACCAAACTTCTTATTTGGTCTTTCAGCTCTATCAGTTGGAAATAACATTAAAGAAAGCCTGCATTGCCGTCTTAGCAATTTCTAATGTAATGCTGGAAAAGAATTCTTTTTTTGCAATAGTGAATAGCAGCTGAAGTGGAAAATCCCCCCTGAATCTAAGATGAACAAGAATACTTCTAGACACATGAACAGTCGATGATAAGTTTGTACTACGCCATTAGTTACTTAAAGCCCCTTTAAAGAATTTACAAATACTTATGGGTAAGATTTATACCTGACCATCTCTTCTGTCTCCAGTTTGAGTTAGCTGTGGAGACCTGCCTTCACAGCCAGTGAAGAAATGCTTCTCAGGCACAATTCACCTCATCTGAAATAGTGAACTCCAGAGAGATTTGTGACAGACACCTCTGCTCTTCCCCTTTAATCCTAGAGCAAGCAAGAGCCCTTGCTTGTGCCTGTCCACTTTAAGAGTCCTGGTCTTCACTGTGTGTTCCGAAATGTTCCAGCTGCTGCTCCCCTCAGCTGTCCACCTCACTCTGTAAACATAGATGTTCAGCCAGCTCATGGAACAGCTCCCGGACATCTGTGAGTGTCCACGAGGAGGAACACAACGCTCGGATGAGCTCCAGTGTGGTTTACCTAGTGTGTAGGGCCAAGACCTGCAGCAGACAGAAATGCTCCACACGACATTAAACGTTCATGTCTATCTATTTTAAGCCACTGCCGTATAGGCTGTTTACCAAGAGTGCTGAAAGAGGGGGGGTTCCCAGAAAAGCAGATCCCAAGACCTGGTCAAAATACATGAAACAAAAGCAGTCCATGATAACCTAAGACAATAAGTTATCCACATGCTTAAATGACAAGGGTGGGGAAAACTGATATTCTTCAGCTGTACAATTCTGCCAACACTGAAAAGCAGGATCATTAGAGATGTGTATCTCCAGTACAGCTGCCTGACAAGACGTAAAGCCAACTGCTATTTTTAAGGGTTTACATGCAATCTCATTTGAGAGTTAAATCTTATGATTTATTGGACTGGTTAGAAGGAAAATGCCAGTGCTGTTCATTAACTTCTAAAACCAGACACTTTGTAAAGACTAGATATTATCTTGTTCATAAATTAAAGTTCTCTCCTTGCTTTCAGATGATAATGCCAGTACTTTCCATACATCAAGTGTGCACAAAAATCACCTCCCACTTCATTTCTATCGGCTCATTTGTATTTTAGCACAGAGCAAAGACATACTATATTAGACAGAACAGAGATCCAGCTGGCCCTTTAAATATATTTTCAAAAATCATGTTCCTTATAAACTACTTCACTAAGAAGAGTTTGCTACTGTATTAAACAAAACAATGCATTCTGACGAAAACTTTACTACAGAAAATATTATGTCACATACTTTGTAAGAAGAATCAGTTAAACAGACCTGGAAGAGAATGGAAGTCATGAGCCGGTATTTCTGTAGTCTGGATCATGCCAGGTAACATAAATACTCAATTATCTTGTTTGCATGGACAAACCTCCCAGAATTACACATTAAGAATGCAAAAATGTACTTATCGAACCAGACCCACAGCTTGACATTAATCAGTGGTACTCATTTAGCATTCAGAGCAAGAATAGCATCTCCAATCATGTTCAGACTTGAATTTCTAGTAAAGAGCTTTAGTGGAAACTGCAGCTAATTTCACATGTCCACTCAAGTTTGCAGAAATGAGTCATACCCCTGGCCTGCAAATGCTACCTTGAAACAAGTTCTCATCTGTCTAGTCTAAAGGGCAACAATGGAAATTTTTAGCTTTTATTGCCAGAATAATCTATTTTACTGCTTATCTTTTCATTAACACTGAAAAAATAAGGATGTGTCATATTCTGGAACAGAATTAAATTACACAGCAATTTCCAATTCTTTCAACTACACCTTACAACACATTTTATTTCAGTGAGATATTCTTCTGTAGGGTGTAAAAAGGAAAAAAGTGAAATTTGAGTTTACAGTTTGCAACAACTAAACCCACCCCCTCCTTTTTTTTTTTTTTTAAATTTTAAATGAACACAGAATGAGGATATTATACAAGGTTTTCTAGACATTAACAGGAAAAAAGCTATGTGGTAAGACAGACTTATTTATAACATCCTTGCTCAGCCTGGAGACTGAGATGCACTAACCTGATGCTGAAATTGCCTCAAAAGCTGAATCTATCAGCACTTTAAAGGACCATGGAAACCTAACTATCTCAACATAAATCAGGGGAATGGATGCCCAGTACTTACACTGTCTCTTAATATTACAAGACCTGGGATGGGAACTGTCATTTGCTATTCAGCTGCTCAGCTCTAAACAGAAATGGAAGTGAGCCAGTTTGCTTGTCAGCCAGCATTCTCCAAGATGGTATTGTAGTTAGCAGCACCAGATAAGCAAAAGAGTAAAAAAATAATCTCAAACAATCAGATTTTCCACTTCTATTACTGTTTGACTCCATTATGACCCTTGAATGTGAGGCAACTTCAGGTTTTTGAATAATTCTGCATTAAGAAATACCAGCATAAACCCAGTTAAAGACAGAAACACTATGAAAAATAATGTAAAGGTAAGTCATAATTATTGTAGACTTCCAAGTTTGATGTTTGAACAAAAGCATTTAAGTATTAAGATCTTGAAGCTGGGATATCCACAGGTGTCCAGAGGATCCCAGGACACACTGCAGTGTGCAATGCCTTCCCATGGGAAGAAACCTGAACACCTCTAAGCAGCACCACAGGCAGGACCCTCTGGCTGCTGCTGGGTGAGGGGTGAGACATGGGATACAGAGCTGCAGACTGGTTTGGATTGGAAAGGACCTTAAAGATCATCTCATTCCAACCTCCTACCCTGGGCAGGGGCACCTTCCACTACACCAGGCTGATCAGAGCTCCATCTTACCTGTCCTGAAAGCACTTCTAGGGATGGAGCATACACACCTTGGAAATCCTACAGCTGGAGTTTCAAAACACCATATTCAGGCAGAGGACTTTGTTTTGTTGATGTATACATTCACAGACAGTTTTTATACGTATACACGCGTGTATTTTTGAGTGTTCATGCATTCTCCTCACCCTCGAGGTATCACTGCACATCTGTTGTTAGTACTGTATCTCTGCTAGCAGGGTTCAGTTAATCATTTTCTCATATTCTAATGAAATTCAAAAGAACTTTGTTTCAACAAACACACAACACGTGATTTCCTGGCTTATGCAAACCAGTCACATATGAATTTAAAACATTTCCTGTTTCAATCCTCTGATTACTACAGTGACACCTACTCAGAAAAACAAACAATGAACGATCTCTGATGTTCGCTTCATCCGCACAAAGCAAACAAAAGCCAACATCAAACTCCAGCAGACCCACTCCACCAGGATATTCTAAACCCCATCTAGAACTTTACAAACACAGTACAGAATCAGCTTCATTTCTCAAAATGTTTAGTATTTCACTTTGCATATTTTAAACTTTAGGAAGCACATTAGCATTCTGTTGTGTTTAATCACCTGACAACGATCCTTCAGACAGAAAAGCTAGTTTGGCAACAGACGTATTTATGTGTGGCTTAGTCCACTCAGCCTCCCTGAGTGTGAATCCTTTAACTAAGTGAGCTGGATGAGCCAGTGCAACAGGAAAAAAAAACCACTGTCCTTTCCAGGGAAAAGGAAACATTACTCCCACCCCTTTTAGACTGAAGACCAGAACTACTAAACTCTCCTGAGACGTGTTGCTCTTGCCTTGTTCAAGAAAGCTTGATGACATTTAATAGGGTTAAATTTAAACCTGCATATTGGCTTTAGTTATTCCAATGCCCATGTTCTCTTTTCTTCTCCCCTTGCTACCACTCTTTCAGTCAGCTTCAGAGAAATAGATCCTATAATCCATATATATCACTCCTGAATAAATTCTGGGACAGACACCACAGCTGATCTCCCACTTACACTCAAACCAGCAGTTTCTGTGACTTAGCTGAACTCAGTAAAGAAGCATAATCACAGTTTAGGTTAAGCTCATTTTATTTCACTAAAAGACTAAAAATCTACTATTAAAAAAATCATGATGGAGACCTGATATCTGATAAAAAACAAAGCTTTTATGACACAGTAACTGACTTCCTTATTCAGAAATTCAACAGTTATTTAATCCAGATGGACCACAGATTAAGTTTTCTGTATAGCAGTATCCTCTACAGAGCTATAAGAGAAACTAAACTTTTCCCCCTCAATTATGTAACGTTACCAAGCTACTGTCCAAACATAATAAAGGTCACAAATAAACACCCCAGTGTCAGGAAAGTAAGGGCTGAGCCATGCTACAACATTAATCCAGACAGAAATCATTATTACAGATGGGGATGGTCACCAAGTCACCCATTTCTAATCCTCCTCTTACTGACCCAAGCCAATGAGCAACACCACCATCGAGACACAGGCAAACCTGAACAGCTGCTGAACTCACAGATGCCAGGAGATGCAAAGATTCACCATCACTGGATTACATTGTAAGTAAGTGCAGCTAACTAAATTACATTTCTGTAGTGTTTTGCTCATATACACTTGAAAAAGTCTGTTTCAAGGTGGGTTCAGCTACCTCAGTTCCCAGTGCATGGATTTGCCATGTCCAGCTTTAAGCAGTCAGATGCTGCTGGCAGGAGGGGAAACACAATTGTCCTCATCAGTTTTGTTGAAGCATTAGAACACGATGCTCTACTAAAAAAAGAAAACTGGGAAACCTACTTCCAGAATTTCATACCTAAACTTACAAAACAGAAGTATTTAGGTCAGAAAAGACCTTTAAGATCACTGAGTCCAACTGCAAACCTAAGATTGCCACGCACATCCATCCATAATGCTCCTTTCTATCCTGACCCAGCTCCTAGTGCAGACTGCAAGGTCAGGAAAGACGGAAGAGGTGCCATACATTCCAATTAAGTCAGACAGCACTTAACACATGGAAGTTAACAGGGTGCTGCAAACAGTGGGAGTACTCAAGCATCCTGCAAGATGCTGAGCGTGACTAATAGCCTGCCTGCTCTCCACCAGCAGCTATTTCCTGCTTCTCTGAGGGAGCAGTTCCACATGCACATCAACAACAAAAATGAGCAAGCCTGTCCTAGCTGCTGCATGACTATTTTTTTAGAATTGCCTAGTTCACTTCCTGAAATACTTAATATATATGTACAGGTTTTAATTGCTGGCAGTTTTAAATACGATTCTAAATAAAAAGACAAACTATCAGTGAGATCGACAACTATTTGTGTGGGATAACACATCTACAAGAGTTGATTCGACTTGCAGCTGATTCTGTTCAACAAGTTATAATGCATCTGAACTCCATTAAAACATAACCAGAAGGTCAGTATGAAAACGTCCAGTATAACACTGTGCTTCAGTGAGTTATCCAATTCATGCTGTACCCAGGGCTGCCAAAAGACTTATTTTAGACGTATAAAAATCAGTCTTTGTCACAAAAAAATACAGGAATGTAGAGATATGTCAAAAGTAGGATGAGCGTGACCATAGGTATGGCAGAGAGCTGACTCATGCAGTAGTTAAGCTAAAAAGTCTTATTATGACTCTTCATAAAAAGTCACTGACACAGCCTCTGCCACCTTTAAGCTTCCCCTCCCTGTGAGCAGTAACAGTACATCTTTTCAAAGTGGCACACAAAAGACAGACCATCAGAAATTGAGGCATTTTGGAGCTACAATGATCAAAGATATGTATACTTTTATTATGCAAAACAAAAGAATTTCAATGGCGCATGTAACTTCGGGGGAGCTTTCATCACTATTCTAGTCCAAGTAGCCTCCTTTTAAAATTAACTGAAAATTTAGAGGATTATGCAAAGCAGTCTGCTTTGCACAGACTAAGTCTTTCCTACTATCAAGGCTATTTAGAGCCAAAAAAAAAAAAGCTATTCCACTTAAAACGCAAAGTCACAGCCATAACAAGCAGCTTTGACAAATCCACACCTTATCTCAAACAACAGAGCACAGGAACCATCCAGCAATTTTTTAATGTGCTCTATCACTTTCAACACTTTCAAAACAAAACTAGATTAGTAATGTAATGGAAGTACTTAATTCTCATTGTGTCGGTATGTTTTTAAAGCCTAGAGAGAGAAAAATCCTCTCTCCATACTGAGAAGTCTAAAAGCAACAAGAAAACTCAGACAGGTTGCCTTAGTTTAGACAGCTGCTCTTGAGTTTTAACCAAAAGTGCAAGTACCCAGGCATGTCTCTTCTAAACAAAAGCATAAAATATGGCAATTACTACTGAAATACCAAAGTATTGTTCAGATTAACATACACTGCCTCTACTAGCAACAAAAGTCTACTGTCCGTTATCAAGAAACAGGACTAATCACATAACACTGTTAAGATCTTCATATTCAGTAGCCTCACAGCAACAGAAATCACTCTAGGTAGTCATATCCACATATAACTGGCAAAGAGCACTCTATGTAAGTGGAAGAAATTACTTTGTTGCTCCAAAGCCAAGCAATTTGATGTAAAAAAGGGACAAAGATAATCTACTGCTCGTTCATGCATGAAGAAAAGCAACAAGATGGGTAAATTCTTTACCAAAACAGGTTCAAAATTTTAAAAATACTATTCTGGAGGCCAAAATGGTTTTACAAGATTAGTCTTTTAAAAGATGGCCAAAATTCCTACTTTACAATCTGTAGACCTTAGGAAGCTTTGATAATGAACCTCATTTTATCCTATTACACATACCAACATCTTATGAAAACAAAAATAAATAATCCCCTGAGTACTTCTAGTGAAAGCAACGTGATCTGCTTCCAAAAACCCCAATTACTACGCTTTAAAATTTGCAATTTAAGCTTGCTTTATACATAGACCCCCTCTAATTATTGAGCAAACCCGCTGAATAAAGGCACAACATGATTCAGATCCCGAGTTCAACATCAAGAGGTCTAATGCCAGCAGACAGAATAAACACCAGGGCATTTCAGAGGCTCCGGAAAAGGGGGCTCACCTTCACATCTGGAGGAGCAGCACCCACCTTTACCGTAAACGAGCTAGAAAACAAACTGGTTTAAAACTTTCTACAGATACACGCTTCCAAACCTGCGACTCGACGGAAGCTTTCAGAGGAGCCGGCTCTGCGTTCAGCCCCCGGCCGGCTGGCCCAGGATAACTCCTGCTCCCACCTTACCTTCGATGTTCAGCTCGAAACAGACGTGGCAGAAGGAGAGAGTTTCCTTCTCCGTGCCCAGCTTGCAGACGCTGCAGATGTTGTCATCGTCCAAGTCGATGCTCACGAACTGCTCCTCGTTCATAGTGCCCTGGGGAGGGGGCCGGCGGCGACAAGGGACGGGAGGGTTATTCCGGGAGCCACTCGGGCGCAGCTCCGCGCCCGCGCCGGGGGAGGGCAGGGGCGGAACGAGGGCGGGAGCGTCCCGGGAAAGTTTTCCCTTTAGAGAAACTGAGGCCAGGCCGCACAGCAGGGCCGGCACGGACCGAGACTTCCCCCTTCCCTCGCTCGGAGGCTGCCCCGTCCCATCCCGTCCTGCTCCCCCCGCAACTCCATCACCACCTCCATCATCGCTGCCCCCTCCACCCCTCCCTCCCTCCGCGCGCCAGCGGCGCAGACGCCCCGCCACCGCCAGGACCGCAATATCCCCGGCTCTGTCCCATGTCCTACCCCTA
>VZTI01000231.1:913396-936481 GCA_013397865.1 Struthidea cinerea
CGCGGGGAAGGCGGGCGGGCGCGCGGGCGGGCGCTGTGGCGGCGCTGCTGCCGCCGCGGCCGGGGCTGCCCGCCGTGACTCACCCGGGCAGTGGTGCAGGGCAAGCCCGGCTTCTGGGGCGGCTAGGTTTCGTTAGAGGTAGGGGCTAAAAAAACAAATGTACAGTGATGGAATATCGATTCCGTTCAGGAACCGGGATTAAAGCCCGGCCCGGGCTTTGCTGGCGCTCCGAAGATGAAGCCACAACCGGTCACAGAAGCACAGGTTCTGGGTCAGGTTGGAAGGGACCACAGAGGGTCATCTGGTCACACCTCCCTACTCAGGCAGGGTCATCCCAGCGCACATGGCACAGGATTGCATCCAGACAGCTCTGGAATATCTCCAGTGAGGGAGACTCCACACCCTCTCTGGGCAACCTGTTCCAATGTACGTTCACTTGCACAGTGAAGTTCTTCCTTAAGTTTAGGTGGAACTTCCTGGGTGTCACTTTTTGCCCGTTGCCTCTTTTTCTGTTAGTTGGCACCACCGGGAAGACGTCGATTGTATCGTCTGGGAAATTTCGACAATTGACGGAAATTGCGTACAGCACATTCCTGCAAGTCAAAGTGGGATTATTTATGGGAGAGCTAAGTAATCTTCCAGAAGCTCCTGTGTTGAAACACATCTCTGCAGTTTTGATTGTTTCTTTCATTGTGTTTTCTTGGGGTGTTTTCTTTGATTTTATCAAAAAAAGACAAATGCATGGGATGCCATCCAGAGGGATCTGGACAAGCTGAAGAAGTGGCCCATGGGAATCTCATGCTGTTTGACAAGACCAAGTCCAAGGTGCTGCACCTGGGTCAGGGCAATGCCTGGTATGAATCCAGGCTGTGGCTGAACAGATCCAGAGCAGCCCTGGGAGAAGGATTTGGGGGTGCTGGTGGGTGAGAGGCTGGACATGCCCCGGCCGTGTGCTCTGGGAGCCCAGAAACCCCCTGTGTGCTGGGCTGCACCCAAAGCCCCGTGGGCAGCAGGGCAGGGAGGGGATTCTGCCCCTCTGCCCCGCTCTGCTGAGACCCCACCTGCAGTGCTGCATCCAGCTCTGGGGTCCCAGCACAGCAAGGACAGGGACCTGTTGGAGCCAGGCCAGAGGAGGCCACCAAGGTGATCAGAGGGATGGAGCAGCTCTGCCATGAGGAAAGGCTGAGAGAATTGGGATTGTTCAGCCTGGAAAAGAGAAGGCTCTGGGGTGAACTCATTTTGGGCTTTCCGTACCTGACGGGATCCCACAGGAAAGATGGAGAGAGACTATTTACAAGGGCCTGGAGTGACAAGACAGGAGGGAATGGCTTCAAACTGAATGATGGTAGGTTTAGATGAGATTAGGAAAAAGGTTCTTCCCTGTGAGGGTGGTGAGGCCCTGGCACAGGTTGCCCAGAGAAGTTGTGGCTGCCCCATCCGTGGAAGTGTTCAAGGCCAGGTTGGATGGGGCTCTGAGCAACCTGTCTAGTGGAAGGTGTCCCTGCTGTGGCTGGAACTAGAACATCTTTAAGGTCCCTTCCAACCCAGGCCATTCTATGCTTCTATGATTTTCTGAAAAAAAGAAGTCCCGCAATGTGCTAGAGTGCCATCCTTTACTGCTCTTAGGCAGCAAGTTGACTTTAGATTTGCTTCTGTTGGAGGATGATGGAGCGTATTTTATCACAGAGCTCATTGGAATCTTCCTCAAATTTTTTCTGCCACGAGCTGAGAACTGGATCTGGGAGAGGGGCTGCATTTCCTTCTCCCCTTGTCATCTGCTTTTTTGATATATATGAAGGGTAGCAAAGAAGCAGCACCGTGACTTCATTGCAGAAGAAATATTAAGACAGAAAAAGGCACATCAGCCCGAGCTGGAAGATTTAGAAACAGAAAGGAGAGACTGGACAAATGATGGTAGAGCTTTATAAAATCTATAATTATTGAAGTACTTTCCCCTCCAGAATCTGATGTCTATTGAGTCTCAACAGCTCATCACCACAGTGCAGCAGCAGCTGCTGTGAAATCCAAGGGCAAAAAAGTCATGAATCTTGTTAATAAATGACATGTGGGAGACAGTATGGCTCTCGGTAACTGAGCTGCTTTTCTTGTCAAATATTGCTCTAAAATATAGAGGTCATTGCAGTAAAAATAGTGAAGGAGAACTAATGTTTCAGGCACAAATTTCTGAAAAAAACAGCAAATACCAAGATGAAGGTTGTGCAATCGTGGCTGCAGCCCATGGTGTGGTTTATAAGTATTCATACACATTTGTATTTCCTCCCTTTTGGTTTATCAGTGCGTGTAATCCTAGCTAACAGTTTACTTACATTGGAAAATCATTTTAGTAAGAAACAAATCTGGTCTTTCTATGTTTCTTTTTCCCTACTGACTTTGCATTTTCTTAACAGGGAGGCTTTGGCAGTGATCATGTTTCAGTAATTCCCTCTGCTTCACCTTCCCCCAGCTGCTTGGTCATGTTCCCACATTGTTTTCTTTCTGTGTTTCTGTGTTCGTGAGGTGACACAAGGGACTGGATCGCTGATTTAAAGGAAGAGAGTTAATTCTACCTCTGGCTGATTCACTGTTGTTCACAGGGCAGCCCTACAAACACTGGGGGAAGGCAGCCGAAGGGGTAATACATAGACAAAAATGAGTACTCTGAACCCTGTATCATAAAATCATGGTTTGAGCTTCATCAGGGTCTTCCCTCCAAATACCGAAATGTTGGAAATGAAAGCTTGTGGCAGCGTTTTATAGACATACTTAGTTCCAGTTTCCTGAGCAAAGATTTAGGAGTTCTAAAGCTAAAAGGCATTTTTACTGAAAAATACAGTGTTAAACAGGAGTCCAGGGGAAGGTGGGGTTTCTTGGGCATTATCAAAAATACTGCAGTGGAGATCCCCAGCTGCCCAAATGAAAGTATCTGTGTAGGTTTGTGTCTTAAAAGAGAGTCAAGAAAAGAGAAAAGTTTGTGAAAAATTTGAATGTTAGACTAGATGACGTAGGTCTGCCTCCCCGAAAATCAAAAAGTGACATACTGAAATCAGCCTGACATTTTTGTCTGCCCTCTCTGCTCTCTCCCTTCGGCTCTCCCCTGGGCTTGGGGATATTTTTCCCCATGGTAGGTCAGGCGACTGTGGCTTTTCCAGGCACTCTGGCAGATCTTCATGTTTCTCAGGCATTTCTGTCTGCAATTAATAAACACATGCATTTTCTCCAATTCTTCTGTTTTGCTTTTTTTTTGTATTGTGGTGGATTTTTCCCTAGTTTCTTTTACTTGTTGCTGTCCGTTTTTTCACAGACCTTTTGTTCTTGTGCTCTTTAACCTTTCCTAGTTTATCTTTCACCCCTGGAAGACAGGTATAGATAGGAATGATTTGCTGTACCCCCTATCCTATACCCACTCCTCTATTTTGTGACCTGTTACCTCTTCTTATTCTCCCAGTCCTCTTTCAGCTTCATTCAGTGTGCAACCTTTACTGTGATGTCCTATTTAAAATCTTTTTTGGCTGGTCTTTGCCCCCTTACTGCGTGGCATAAAACCTGATTGAAAAGGGGTAGTTCCACATTCCCTGTCCCTGCCATTTCCTTTGTGTTGGATCTGGTGATCCCCTGGCTGCTGCAAGGTGAAATGAGTCACTGAGGTGATGCAAAAAGGAGGAAAACAAAATTAAAAAGAAAAATCAATGCCTTTCTTCATCAGCTCGTTGAAATATCTGTATATTCAGCTATATGTATCACTGCTAGATTTAGTGTAAGGGTTTTCGGGGTGGGAATGCGACTGACCTTTGAGCAGCCTGAAATTGCATCAAACTTGATGTAAACTCTAGTTTTATCTCTTGCTCCTAGTCCTTCTGTTCCTTTATCCAATCCCTTTTCTTCATCTTCCCTCCTGGCCATGATCTCATGATCCTCTTTTTGGCAGCAGGGCCAGCTGAAGTATTCCCTGCTTCTACCCATTTTCCACCCTGTTTGTTTTTGTTTCTGTAGGGATATGTGCTGAAAAGTAACCAGCATCAGTCAGATTCCTGTCCAGTTTCCTGCATGATTGCCCAGACCCTCAAGAGAGCGGTAGTAGAGTCAATTTAAGCCAACTGCCTGAATACCTGGGTAAAGACAGCCCAAGTCTTTCTTCTCCTGCCTTTTTCTGGTTTTCTCTTCTCCTTGTGACTGTTTTACTCCTGTCCCTTTCCTCCTGTTCTGCCATATGAAACCACACAGTTTCTCCACTGCTCCTACTGTAAAACACCCCTGTCTGTGCTGTGGCACACCACCAGACTTTCTCTCTTACCTCTTCTTTTTCTTCTCGAGCTCCCTGAACTGCATGCCTTCCTTATGATCTCCTCCTGTGGAAGTTTAGTTTTGTTCATTAATCAGTGCCAGAAGATGCAGGGCTCTTCAGAACACTCAGCAAACTCAGCACCGGACTTGAAGAGACGCTGCAAAGGGAACTTTCAAAATCTTACCATAATACCACTGTTCTGATTCACAGATGTCATCTCAGCAAAGCCATGAGAAAAGGATAGGTTACTCCTTGGTTTTTGGCTGCTTGGTTGGCCTCTGAAATGAAATACCAAGCTGGTGTGAAAAAATGTTCCTTGGAAAGTCATGTCCTGTATTTTTTGAGGTTAGAAAAACAAATCTGCCACTCATCTAATAGGCCACAAAATGAAAGAAGCTGAGCCAGCCTAAAATTACACGTGAGTCACAGCACACAAGGGTGGAGCAATAATTTGCATCTTCTAAACAAAGACTTGTAGCAGGTTGCTGGCTACAGTGGGTCAGAGACATGATAGACGAGTATGTGGGTATTCAAACAAGTCATGAATGAGAGACAGAGGAGGGGAGTGACTTCCATGCCTTCACACTCTGGTAAAAGACCTTCTGGTAATGAGTTTATCCTGATTTTCTATTCAGAAGAATACAAGATTTCCTAATCCTAACAAGATCTCATTGATTAATTGTAATGATGAAATAGCACTTTATTTCTAAGTGGTGTTTATGCATTCCTTTTTCATCCATAGATTTATATATCCTTTACAATGCCTCTTGCCCCTTTAATGATCAACAATGCTCTTTACACTTATTTTTCCATGATTAATGGAATGTGTTGTCCACTGCCACAGCCTTGTTTCTGGCACAGCTTCATTTTCCTTCTTGATCGTCAGAACAATGCACAAAGTCGTGGATGTCTGCAAGTCACAGAAAGTGCTGTCCCAAGCTGAGCATGCCTTCCTCCTGCCCAAATCTCAGCCCTCCAATTCCACCTGAATCTCCCTTGACCTCTCTGTATTGTCTGACAATGCAAGTCATTTCATCACTTCCAAAATCAAGATTTCGTATTGGCTTTTGTGTTTTGTGCAGTATGCCTTCTAATTCTTGATTATTTCTCTTCAAGCAGCTGGTTCTTGTTAATCAGCTTTTAATCAGGATCTGTAATGCATCCCCTGAAGTCCTTATGGCTGTGAGCCCTGTCTCTAGGTCTCTTATCCATGAATTTGGCATTGACTCATATCTTACTGTGGTGATTCACAGCTCTTCCTCTCTGTTGCTGGCCTGTCTTTTCACACCCAGTTAAAATCAGTACCTTTTTGCCACCTTCTTGAGGGCAGCTACCACATCTTATACTTGGCACGGTACATTCAGGTCCTGTTTTTCTTCTGTCACAAACCTCTCTTTCTCCCTCTTTGTACTGTAAATGCCTCACTGCCCTTCCAGCCATTTAGGTCTTTAAATTGAATACTGCTTGCAGTCTCTGTGGAGCTATACATGAACAACGTGCCTATAGTATCTTGTTTCTTCCTGCATGTCAATTAAGAGATTCAGCCTTGTTGACTGTCCCAGTGCCCCTGTCACTTCACACCTCAGCTATTACCAGCTCGTCTCCTGCGACTTCCACGGTGCTCTCTGAAAGCTCATTCAGAACTGCGCTGTGAGGATTATCTTCCTTGCTGACATGATGTCTGTGTCTCTCTTCTGGCTTTCTGGTTCATCAGCATGAAAGGCAAACTCATTGTCCTCTTCAAAGGTTCTGATCAATTGTCTCTGCAATGACTCAACGTTGTCGAACTGAGCACAGCCCTCACTGCTCTCTGTCAGTAACACTTGTCTTCGCTGTCTCATTAGTTATTTCTCACACAGCCACCTCTGGCCTTTTCACAAAGTACCTTCTCCTTTGCTGGAAGTTTCTCACAAACCTTCAAAGGAATTAGTCCATGCTGTTATTTCACCCAAGACTTATTTCTGCATTGTTGCCCAGAGCCAAACATGTAAAACGCAGTCTTTGTGCTCTGTACCCTCCATTCTCTTCACCAGTTCTACTCCTCCTGATTTTTGCAACCTACAAATTCTAGTCTTCTTTTTATTACAAATGCTAATATAGTTCTTAACAAGCCTTACAGCCACCAAACTCTGGTCTTCTGAAAATCATCTTAGGTAGTCTGCTAGTCTCATGTTGCTTGAATAAAAGTTTTGTGAAAGTTTTGTCTAATCAGTAAATAATATTATGTGAGAAATTTTGGGAAGAGCCGGAGTGCCACTGGCTCCTTAAATGTGAGGGCCACTTAAGTAACACAGAAAGCCCTGATTTTTGATAAGGAGAATCTTTGTAATAATACGTTGCAACAACATCAACACAGAGTTATGAAACCTCCATATACACCTACGACATTATGACAGTTCCGTGGTCTTTAACGGCTTTCCACATGTTGAAATATCAATGTGGAAAGGACATGATAAGGAAATTACCTGTCTGAGAGAGCAGAGAGATGGGTATCACTATCTACTATACAGATTAAGGAGTGGCTTCTGAAGCATATTGGTGTTTCAGCATCTTGGCAAATGCTCTGTACTTTCCTAGAGAACTGGCAGCATTGGTTGTGCTATTGAAATACAGAATATGCTGTCCTCATACTACAATCTTCTGTAGCAGCAAATGTGAAGAAAACAGCATCCTCATACTACTGAACTCACAATTTCTTTTTAATCCTAAACTGTTCTTTAACAGGGTATCAGAAGGGACTGATCCATTACATGGTTCCTTCCCCCATTTATTTCCCAGAGTGAAAATTCAATTGAAGGAAAAAAGGAAAAATCAGATGCCTGTGTAAAATTGTACGACAAACTAAAAACCTTTAGTGAAGGCTGTCAAAAATGAGTACCACCTTCTCTTTCAATGACATTGTTTGAATTATTTTTTCTCTATCCTCTGTATTTTGGTGATAATAATCCTCCAAGTGGTAGGATTCCTCTGTGATGATAAGGCTTGCCTCAAGAAGCACGTACCCTCTTGAAGTGCGTGAATTTTTCACTGCAACACTAACTCCAGTTACTGCTGCAACACAATCATTGTCTTTGGAAACTCATTTAACCAGTGACACTGCTGCTACTTTTGCGTCTTGTTGCTGTCACTGTTTATATGTTTGTACACACACACATGCATTTAAAAGTTACTGCTTCAGTGAAAAGCATCAATAGGGCGTCAGAGGGGATGTCCTTGCAGAAGCCAGCAGCACTTTGCAGCAATATGTATCTGCACTTGTGTGGATGGTGAACTCACCATAATACTCTGGCCACTGAGGTTCCCTGTTGCAAAGGCTTTTGCTGTGTGTTTATGTGGAGACAGTTTCACTCTAGCATGGCTGTTGGCGTCCCTGTGTCCAGGTTATTAGCTTGGTTCTGCCTTCCAGCTCCGGTGGGTATGTTTGGGTGTATTCACTCCAGCTGTACATCCAGAAACTGCCTACATCAGCAGGAGGAAGAGTTAGTGCCATACCACAGTGTTGAAAGAGACCATTACTAATCCAGCCTAGGTGCTTAAACATTGGAGAAAATGAAAAACAAGGGAGAATGTGGGCTGTCAATTTTAGAGTCACATGGGCGTGACGCACTCTGCAATATTTCTAATCACACACACAGCTGGGGACTGGCTGAGCCAGGAAGGTATCTCAGGAGATTGTCTGGTCCAACCCCTGCCCAGAGCAGCTCAGCCAGAGCAGGTTGCTCAGGGCTGTATCTGCCTGGGTTTTCAATACCTTCAAGGTTGCAGACTCCTTGGCCTCTCTGGGCACCTGTGCCTGTGTCCAACCACCCTCACAATAAACAGGTTTTCCTTATGTTTCAGTGAAATTTCCCATATTTCACTTAGTACCCATTGCCTCTTGTCTTGTTGCTGGATACCACTGTGAACAGCCTGGATCCCTCCCCCTTATTCCCCTCATCAGGTCTTTTTACACACTGAAGAGATCCCTCTGCGCCTTCTCTGCTCCAGGCTGGACACTCTCAGCTCTCTGTGTCTCCCTGTAGGACAAATGCCTTCAATCATTGTGGCACTCGCTGGCTGTCTGCAGTGACACTACACCTCTCTTGCAGTGAGAGCCCAGCGCTTGACCCAGCCCTGCAGGGTGTTTGTATTCTCAGCAGGGCTGAGCAGAGGGGAAGGATTGCCTCCCTTGACCTGCTGGCAGCACTCTGCTTAATCCAGCTCAGGAGGATGTTGGCCTTCTATACGGCAAGGGCACTCTGCTGGATTATGTCCCACTTCTTGCCCACCAGAGACCTCAGCTCCTTTTCTGCAAAGCTGTTTTCCAGCCTGTTGGTTCCAGCTTGTCCTTGTGCATGGGGTTATTCCTCCCGGGTTTCAGGACTTCGCACTTGCGTGTCGAACTCTGTGAGGTTCCCACCAGCGCATTTCTCCAGCCTGTCAAGGGCCATCTGAAGGGCAGCACACCCCTCCCAGTTTCGTGCCAGCAGCAGACTGGCTGAAGGCACACTGTCGCGTTATCCAGGTGGCTACTGAAGATGTTAAACAGTCTTGGCTCTGCGTCAGCCCCTGGGCTGCACCTTTAGGGATTGGTTTCCAGCTGAACTAACTGCTGCTGAACACAACTTTTTGAGCCCAATTCCATCAGTTTCAGTCCACCTCACATACTTTTATCTAGTCCATATGACACAAATTTCTCTATGAGAATGTTATCAGTGTTGAAAGCCTTGTTAAAGTCAAGATAAAGAACACCACTGCTTGTACCTAATCCTCTGCACTAGCTATTTTATGGAAGAAGGCTTTCAGGTCATGAGGCATGATTTTCCTTTCATAAATCCTTGCTGGTCCTGGTTACCTTCTTGTCCTTCATGTGTTTGGAAGTGATTTCCAGGATGACATGTCGCATCTTCATCCTGGGGATCGAGGGGAAGCTGACCAGCCTCTAGTTCTTCATGCACCTTATGGCCCTTCTTGAAGACAGGGGTGATGTTTGCTTTCTTCCAGTCCTCAGAAATCCCTCCTGATTGCCACAGCCTTTCAAACAGGATGGAGAGTGGCCTCACAGTGACATTGTCCAGCTCCCTCAGCAGTCATAGGTGGGTCCCATCAGGTGTCAGGGCTTTGGGTATGTCCAGGTTGTTTATGTGCTCTCTAACTGGTTCTCCCCCAATGAGGGTTAAGCCCTCCTTGCTCCAGACTTTTCCACAAGGTCCCAGGTCTCATGGGCTTGGGATTTCTGCAGGCTGTTTTTTACTGGTAATCAAAGGCATCCTATACCATGGCCTTTTCCATGTCCTGTGTCACCAGATCCCTTGCCCTATTAAGTAGTGAGCTCACATTTTTCCTGGTCCTCTTTTTTGCTGCTGATGCACCTGTAGGAGCTCTTTTTGCCTTTCACATCCCTCACCAGACTCAACAACCCGTTGGTTGTTGGATTTCCTGACCCCATCCCTGGACATACCAGATTCCTTACTATCTTATTGATTCCATTTATCAGCCTCTGAAAAATGCAGGTGGTACCCCCCGCAGCTTCTCAACATACATGTTGTCTCTAATAAACTTAATGAGAAGCAAAGGCTGTGTTTAGTTGTGTCTTTTTACTTAATTAAAATTAAAATGACACATCACTGTATGTGCCAGCCGAGCCTTAATCTCCGAAGAGTGCCAGTTAGTATTAGGTTCATTATTGACAGTGGCCTAGTTTCCATTGATGTAGTCATTAAAAGTTTTAGTCTGCAAAGTCAGGAAAAAGTAGTGGCTGATAGTCCTGATCTGAAACAAGGGGAAGAGAAAAAAAGCTCAAACCCAACCTGTTTTGTTCATCCATCCATGTACATGAAAACAGCACAGCAGGATTGGGGAACTAATCCCATTTCAAATCAGATGCCTGCTGGTTCCATTTAATGAGCATTATGTCTGTTTCTTTTTTAACCCTAAAATATCTTAATTCATATAACAGCATTCTGCTTTTTAAAAATTATTCTATTTTTTTATCAATTCTGTTAAGGTATTTGCTTCTATAGCTGGACCAATGATGGATTGCTAACTACCATCTGTACTGCCAAACCACACACTGAACTTCATTCATATGGAAATACCCAGAAAATGGAATTAGCACAGAGTCCTGTGAGCATTGGTACTAATGAAATTTCCTACAGATTTGTACCTTGTGAGAAAACTCTGGTGTGCAGGAAGAAATAAAGGTATGGGAGATTGTCTCTGAGCTGAGACATTGAAAACATCTTTCTCTTTACACATCTGTAGTATTCAATAAATATTTTATACGCTCACACTGTGCTCTTTTCCTGTGTAGATGCTCTGTCAAGATCTCTCCACCCTATGTGCCCACTTCCATTAAATTTGCCAAAAAAATATTGGGACTTTTGTCTCACTGCCAAATAAGGCTAAAATTGGAGAAAGGTCTAAAAACTATTAACAGAGGTTAAGGAGGGGCATTTTTCATTACCCTGTGCCAAAGGCCATGTCAGCAGAATGAGTGTCAGACCACGACAGTGTGTCGTGTACCATTTTAATTTAGCAATGTTTATATGCCTTGATAACAACGCTCGCACAGAATCCGGGATAATGAAGAAATAGTGGTTCAATTCTATTGATTATCAATATTAGCTTGATATTATTCTGATAGCTATGTAATGATGTTAGGGGAAACAAAAGTATATTTATGTAAATTTTATTATTCAATGTAGTCATCAGCTATTACCCTAGTACTGTTTATTCTCTCAGCATCTACTGTATTAATTTTCTGTCTGCTTCAGAATTCCTGGGGAAAAAAATATCCTCATTCCCCAAAATGCCTTTATCTTGGATGATGTCTAGAAATTTGTTAAAATAATATAGAACATGTTAAAATGGTAGAGCCTTAATTAAAAAGTACATATACATATACATATACATGTGTCTATGCAAGGGAATGCCTGCAGTAATAATTTGTTCCATTCTCTTCAGCTTAGACATCCTCATCATCCTCTGTTGGTTTATTTGTTCAGTTTTTAAGCCAGGACAGCCTATTCATGTATATAGTCAGCCCAAAGAATTCCCTCAATAGCAAAATACTTGCAGTAGCATATTTGCAGTACCTGATGTCCTAATAAGACCTGATGTCATGAATAGGATACTTGTGACATTAAAGATCAGGTGAATAAGGCCAGTGTGTTCAGTCACTTCACCACACAATTGTCAGGAGACCAATTTTTGTATTTTTCATGCATTTCAGACTTTGCATCTTGGGATCAGTGACTTGCATAAAGGTATTTATCATCATCCCAAATCTTTGCTAAGTTTCCATGTAGTTTGAATGATTCTTCCTTCTTCTGTGCAACAGCTTAAAAGGCAAAATGTTTTTTGTATGGATGAAACAAAAGCTTAGCAGTTCTCCATGTTGCTGTGATACGTCGTAACATTGAGAAAATAATACAAGTTTGCAAATGATGGGCTGTCATGATTATCAGAAGACTTGAAAGTGGCTGGAACTACAGGAGATTTCCATCTGTAAATATGTGTCAGGTGTAAAGTCATGTTTCAGTACCCAAGAGCTGCGCTCCGTGGAGCAGAGCTGCGAAAGGACAGACACGCCACCCTGGCAGCACGGCAGTGCTGACCTACTTGAGCAAGCTGTGTGCACCCAGCATGCAGCTCTGGCTCTGTTTCAGCAAAACAGTGTGTGACCTCCCAAACGGGAATGTAATTTGAAACATTAAATGACCAGACATATCTTTTGGCAATGCAGTTATTAACTTTTGACTTTATCTCCAGCCCACAAAGCCACCTCTTACATCGCAGTGATGCAATGCCTACTAATTGAAAGCCAATTTTCTGCCAGCCAAGGACATTGGCTGCAAAAAGCAGACACAAATGTCTGCAGAGGGGAGATATTTTCATTAACTCTTCCTCTGACTCTGTCACTCTACCTGCCATCTCTCTTTGCTACTCTTTCTCTCTCCCATCTGCCCATACATCAAAAACCCTTAAAGCATAGCTTCATTGGGAAGGAAAAGCAAAAAGTGGAATGATGTATTCTGGCCATAAGAAATGGTCTTGCCATGAGAAACTGTTAGAAATTTATTCCTTAGGATGTTTCTTGGCAGAGTAAACTGGTGAACAGGTGTGCCAAATAGCACTGCTACTCGTTTGTTGAAGGCAAAGGTGACAACTGTCTCGATGAAATCTTGAGCAAAGTCTGAATGAAACTTCTCTTGCTTTTCAGTGCAGGTTTGCTTAGATGCTGTTTACATTCACAAGACATACAGGATTTAGAACTAACATTTCACAAGTCTGCCAAATGCTCTGTCAGCTTTTAATATTTCTGGTTACTGGTTTTTTTAAAAAAAAATTGGTTCACTCATTCTCTATCCTTCCTGATATATTTATCAAAGGCACATTTTTGTACCAGCTATAAAAATCCTAGCAGAGAAAGATTGTTGACCTAGAGGTTTTCTGGATATCAAGCATTTAGAAATCTCTTTCATAAGTAGAATTAAATTATTGCTGAGTGTAGGAGAGGCCAAGGTAGCACATTTCTCTTTTGAACTGCAGCAGGTTTTGCACATAGCATGATCCGGAATGCAGCTGTTTCTGACTGCTCACATTGGGAAAAGCACCCAAGAGACATGCCAAAATCAGGAGGGAATTGCCTGGCTGAATAGAGGCAGAAGCAATAAAAGCTGTTAGAACATAGTTGGAAGGACTAGTAATATACAGCTGGAAGAAAGGGAAAATCACAGTATGCTGTTGGGAAGTGACTTCTATCATGAGTATCCCAAATTTTGGTGCTGCCATGTAGTTATACAGCTCACTCACATAAAACTTCATTAATTCAGTTGAAGGATTCCTAATCATTTCAGTGGGTTTTGGCCCAAAGGGTAGTTATCCATTGAGTTGTTGTCTTTCTCAGTTTTCCATATGCTCTGTCACTTGGATGTATAGAAACTTCCTGTTTCTTGCTGCAAATCCGTTGGATACTCAACCAATGTGCTAACATAGAAAATTTGGCCAAATCCAGAAAATTGAAATGGTTTATTTTACAAAATGCAATGAATAGTGACATCCAAAGCAGCTTTATATCTTTAGCAGACACAAACCTGATTGATATATTTTGTAAGTTATGGAGAGCTCCAGACCCTCTTCCCCATCTCAGTAGTGTGATTTTGGCTTATCTTTACACTTAAGAGCATGAGTGAGGCCCGAGGGTATTTTGTGTTTCATCACTTTCTCATCTCATATCTGTGTTTTACCTCTTTACTGTGTTTGGGCTTGTTACAGAACACCTGATGCTGAAGTTCAGCCAGTGAAGTGTTAACGTGCAAGGAAGCCTGCCTGACTTGCATGCTGATGTTAATGAAGCTGTGAATTGTGTCATATTAGCCTCATTTGCTTCCCATATGCTTACTCTCATTTTCCCCTCAGAAGCTGCAACTCCACTTTTTGTCTTCATTTGTATGCCCAAAATGCAGCACGCTTAATTACCAATTATAACCTTACTCATTTAAGGGCTAAATCAACTGGAAACAATGCTAAAAAGTGTCTCCCTTGAGGAGAACTGAAGACTTGGTGTTAATTTTCTTCACATATTTTGATTAGTATAAAGCACTGCGTAACTTACAAGTTAATCTCCTCAAATGATGTTAATTTTAAATCGAGATGACACGTGCACTCTCATGGGATGACAGCCTGAGAAACCCGCCTTGTCTTCCTCCTTCAACTCTGACCTGCCGTGCAAAATTGTCTCTCCCTGGGAAGCTCTCAGTGGAGCACCAGAGCACCCAGGTCTGCCAGCAGCTTTTTATTTATGGCCACCTTTTCCGGCTTTATTTCTTAACTGCTGGACTTGTGCTATTTTATCAAGTTTGGAAGTCCCTTGTGAGTTTCTTCTAAATGCAATTTCTTTCATTTTAAGAAATGAAAACTCCACCAACTTCCAGGTAGGTTTCATGGGACCCATGGAAGGCATAATGGCTGTTTGGGTTGATATACTAGTGATTGCCACATAACATCCCTCCAATCAATACTGCAAAACTCTCAGACACTCTTTAACTCCTGAGTAAATTTACAGTTCCTAGTGGCAATCTCCCTTACTGCAGTAGAGACCAGAGGAAATGGAAGAAAAGAAAACTAGATTTGGAAAGCTGCCATTATTATTTATGGAATATTTGCATGCTGTAATTCATCAGCTATTTGGAGCGTGCCACTCTCTGTTTATGGCAGATGCAAGACATGTTTTTCAGCTGCTCTTTTTTTTTTTTTTGCAAACCAAAACTATAAGGTATTGGAAATTCTGTGCTTTTTAAAATAAAAATAATAGAAAATAAAGCAAATGTTTGGAGCTGGTGATGAGCTCAGTGCATTTGTATTGCCTGTAGTTCAAGCTTGAGCAGAATCCATGACTGAATTGGTTGTTGTGGGCCCCACACGTGTTGGCTACACGTTCTCCACACAGAAACACAGGTACTCATCCTTTATCTTCTTTTGAAAATGAAAAATCACCATCCTGCTTCCATCCTGGGAAAAAACTTACACAAAGCATTCACAGGCCCTTCATCTTGTATGGTTCATAAAGGTTTTAGCCTCTGTCTTAGCAGAAAAGTCCCCTTTCATACACCTAGAAAAAACTAAACACAACCTCATAATAAGGTTAAGATGTTACTCTGCATTTAGCATTCCCTCTGGCTTGTCCCTCTTTGATTATATGACCTAGAAGTGTTTTATGGACCACGTCTCTGTCTGTGATGGATAAATGAACAATAGTTTTGTCATAATTCCAGGCAGGACTGGGATTTTTCCCTGTATGTCTCTTTGCCTATTAATTATACCATCCTTTCTCTAAAAGTGTGAAGGTAAACTTTTGTCCTGTTCAGTTTGTAGCAGGAAGGCCTGAAGGGATATGACTGCTCTTTTTTAGTGCACTGAGCAGATGAATGGGATGGAAAAAGCTCAAACACTGAAGGGTGGTGGGGATATAGAAACAAATGTATATAAGCTGGCACAGTTCATCTTGAAACATAGCAAAATGTCCTAGTAATCAGGAAAAATAAGGTCCTTGAAACAGTGTGATGAGAAATCTAGACACCATTTGGATGGGTGTTTCTAAAGTTTATGGAAGAAATGATATTAATATCTGTGAGAGCACCATGTTGGACTAAGTGACTGAAATTTTCCATTCTTGTCTTATTTCTTAGGTCCTTTGTCCTTAATATCATCATGGAAGGACATGGAGCCAGTCCAGAGGAGGCCACCAAGGTGATCAGAGGGATGGAGCAGCTCTGCCATGAGGAAAGGCTGAGAGAATTGGGATTGTTCAGCTTGGAAGAGAAGGCTTTGGGGTGACCTAATTGTGGCCTTCCAGTACCTGAAGGGATCCCACAGGAAAGATGGAGAGAGACTATTTACAAGAGAGCTGCCTGGAGTGACAGCTCAAGGGCAAATGGATTCAAACTGACAGAGAGTAGGTTTAGACCAGAGATTAGGAACAATTCTTCCCTGTGAGGGTGGTGAGGCCCTGGCACAGGATGCCCAGAGAAGCTGTGGATGCTCCATCCCTGGAAGTGTTCAAGGCCAGGAGCTCTGAGCAACCTGCTCTGGTGGAAAGTGTCCCATGGCAGGAGGGTTGGAATGAAATGATCTTTGAGGTCCCTTCCCACCCAGGCCATTCTATGATTCTATGATCATGTTGTACACATATAAAAAAACACAAATGGAGATGAGGCTATGATGCAGGCAATATATGTTTCCCTTTCACCAGGTTTTCACATTTCAGCCTCGCTTTTTTCGTACCACACGACATTTTTATTTAATTCCCAATTCCTTGGGTGCATATGACATTGGTTTTTCTTTTAGCTAAAGGGCAGGCTCACAAATCCCTGTTAAGAGCATGAGTGCACTGCACTGGTTGAAAAACAAGGCAAGAAAAAAAGATTTGGAACTGTTGAAGGTACCTAGATGGGGATTTCCCCCAAAAATCTACATAGTGGCTTTAAATGTTGGTTTTGAGGGAAAAGTTACCAAGAGAGCTTACTCGTGGGAAGAGCTGGTGCTTTTGGAAGAGCTATGGGAGAAATTTACATTTATGCACCCCTTATGACACTGGAGATGATGTTGTGGCTCATTAGTCATCTTCTGGTCTTTTATATTTCAGCATGTATCCATGCCATGAAAGTTCTGCACACAATGTTTCAATATGCTCAGAAATAACACATTATGGGGGTTTTGCAGCAACACTTGCATTTCTGTCACCCGTGCCCCACTCTGCAGCGGATGGATCACCTTAATGCCTAGTGATTTCTCTAAGCTTTCTGCTTCACGGTGCTCAGCACCTTGTGTGAGGATTAAATTCTGAGCATACAGCAGGTGTGCCCCTAAGTTTAGCTGCTCTATTTATAGTGTTTTCCTGTAAGCATAACACTGCAATTGTCACTCACACTCTCTTCCTCCAGTTCGGCGTGGCACCAGGCTGGGCACATAATAAACATCCTTTTATGAATATGGCCTTCTTGGAGAAATGGAAATTAATTGCCTAAACACCATCACATGTCATTGAACAGAAAAAGCTTATTATGAGGGAATTTAAAGTAAATGGTCATCAGGAAACTCTGAGCTGAATTTTAATAAAGCAATACATTTTATTTGTTCATTTCTACTATACAGCGATAAATTTACACCAAATTGCCTGTGAAAATGATGTACAAATTCATATAGACATATTTTATGCACAATATAGTGAATAAAAATAAGAGCACAGGAGAAGTGATTATTACATTTCAAAATTGGTCATCGCCTTCCACTTAACTGCCCTGTTAATTGGTAGCATAAGTTAAAAGAGTAGACAGACCAATGCAATCATTTATTTTGTTCTGAAGCTGGTGAAGTGCAGACTGTGGTAAACAGTTTTGGGGCAAAGAACTGCAGCAAGAGACGAGAACATCCAAATCTTATTTCAATTGATGTTCTCTGTACAGGAAATGTTATATATAAATACAGTGGTGTGGTTAGTGATACCTATTCGCTAAAGAAATTCCTGTGGACGCCTGGAAGCAGCTTTGTTGTTGTGCACTGTGCTTTAGTTCTGCAGCAGACACAGGTGACAGAGGGAAAGCTGGCAGAAAACAGCAGAGGTCAAAACAGGAAATCATCTGTGCACACGCCATGTCCTTGCCGTTTGAGGAACCTTTACAACACCTCAGCAGTGTGAAAAAACATCAGTAAAACTGGAAATAGGCTTTGTTTTTCCAAATAATTTTCTACTTAGGGAGAGCAATAGTCTATTGGTTCTGATAAGGTGACATTTTGAAGGCTTTCTTTGCAGCTGCGGCGCATAAATGTAATCTGCTCTTTTAGATGAAAACCTAGATTTTGGAGCACTACTTTATAAAAGGGAATTGAGATTGCAGCTAAATTAAAGAAAATACAAGGCTCTGACTTTTAAAGCAGAAGCCCAGTCCATTTTTTCCCCTGTAGTGGTGACAAAACATTTACATTTCCACAGATCATCAACTAGATCTTTCAGCGGACCAGCCCCACAGGAGACTCATTCCCAAATCTAAAGTATTATTTTTCTTTCCATCTGCTCCACATGGAGCTTGAGGTAAGCTGTTCTTAAAGTCTTATGAGGATCACTGTTTCTTGAAAGCAAATGCACTTTTCATTTTCTTCTTTAAACACAAAAGATCTTATTACTACCTGTCATGGCTTCTTTGCTGCAGTTGCCACTATCTCTTTTAATTGGTAATTCACTAGTTTTAGAGATGAGGTTTTTGAGCCCATAAAACTGCAGGGAGCTCACTCTTAGTCTAAATGGATCTTCTGAGGATGCGGGAAGACTCAACAACGTTACTCACATCTCACAAAAGGTCATGGAAACCTGCGTCTATTACTTTTAAATATGTTCACAGTCAACTGCTCCCTCCCATAACTGTGTTTATTTCTTATTAGTCCTTAAATACATTTCAGGTAGGAAATTAAATAAATGCCAAGGAAACACGCAGCTTTTTTCTGCCAGGGATCTCTCCCAGAGCAGTTCCCTTGCCCTCACCTTCCTAAAGTGTTTGTGCAACTGCCTTCGTCTCTGTGAAGGATTAAGCATAAAAATCCATATTAAGGGCCAACAGATCTGTCTCTCAGTTATGGAAATGGGATCAGTAGGATGCAGTTGCAATGCCCTCCCGGTTCAAAGGTCTCTTCAAGGATCAGCCTCTGGGGAGCATTTTGCCCATGGCTTTTCCATGGTGGTGCCTCCCTTTGGAACACCCACCTGGTAGTACCCGAGGTGCTGGACCATGAGGAGAGGGACTATTTACAAGGGCCTGGAGTGACAGGACAAGGGGAAATGTTGTCAAACTGACAGAAAGTGGGTTTAGATTAGGTATGAAGAAGAAATTCTTCCCTGTGAGGGTGGTGAGGCCCTGGCACAGGTTGCCCAGAGAAGCTGTGGCTGTCCCACCCCAGGAAGTGTTCAAGGCCAGGTTGGATGGGGCTCTGAGCAACCTGGTCTAGAGGAAGGTGTCCCTGCCCATGGAAGCGGGGTTGTAACTAGCTGGTCTTTGAGGTCCCTTCCAACCCAGGCCATTTGATGATTCTCTATTTCAAAGGGAAGATCCCACTGCCTGATGTGGAGTAGAAAGCAGCCAGTGAGTGCCGTGGGTCAGCCACAGAATGGCTAAACACAGCTCAGGCAATGGCATCTTGAGTGCGTGTCTGGGTGTGAAAAAAAGCCAGGCTCACTGGCAGTGGAAGTTTTGGGTATTGGCACGCTGGGAGAGGAAGGTCGGCTGCTGTTCCCGCTGACTCCTTAGAGCGTGCTCATGGGATGCACATGCTCTTACATGCTGGAGTATTTTGCTGTGTTTCCAAACACCTCTCGGCACACCTGAGCCCCCACAGCTTTTCTAGGCTGCAGTAGCCTGCCCGCAGTCCTAAAGAAATCCAGGGACAGCTCATGGCTTTTCCTGCTGTCTCTTCCCTGGTCATCCTGCATCCCTCTGGAATGTGGGTCATTTGTCAGGCTCAGACATGACCCACGTGGTCCAGGTTATAAAGTAACATGAAAAAATGGGATCATAGAATCATAGAATATCCTGAGCTGGAAGGGACCCACAAAAATCACTGAAGTTCAACTCCTGGCCCTGCACAGAACAACCCAAAAGTCCCACCATGCGCTGAGTGCGTTGTTCAAAGGCTCCTTGAACTCTGTCAGGCTGGTGCTGTGGCCACTTCCTTGTGAGCCTGTTCCAGTGCCCAACCACCCTCTGGGTGAAGAACCTTTTCCTAATATCCAACTTAAACCTCCCCTGACACAGTTTCATGCCCTTCTCTTGGGTCCTGTCACTGGTCAACACAGAGAAGAGATCAGTGCCTGCCCCTCCTCTTCCCCTCATGAGAAAGCTGCAGACCCCAATGAGATCTCCCCTCAATCTCCTCTTTTCCAGGCTGAACAAACCAAGAGATCTCGGCTGCTCTTTGTGTGGATCTAGGAAGGTAGCCTGAGTGGAGCCCAGTAAGTTCTGCAGTTCCCAGGGGAAGTCTCTGATATTTTGTGGCGCCTCTGTGAAACCAGGGAGCAGCACCTGCAGGGGAAACAGAGGAGTGTGGCTGACTGAGAACCTGCAAACACTAAATGTAAGGAGAAGTGAGGAGAAGGGCTGCAGTGACTTCTGGCTCTTCTGTGTCTCATTTCCATGCCTCTGAGGCCTCTGTTAGACACTGTTTTCTCTTTTGTACTCAGGCTGGCTTCCTACCTGTGCCAGCATTTTAAATGTGGGGTTTTTTTTGGTTTTTTTTTTTTTTTTTTTTTTTTTTTTTCCCCACAGAAAGACACTTACAAATGAAAGATACGTATAGAACTCTGGTGAAGAAAACAGACAACTCACAAAGGAAATTAACTACTTCCTTTTCTGCACCTTACCTTGTTTTCTAAAGACAAAAGGTTACAGTGACTGTACTGCAGCATAGTAGCTTGGTAAAAACTACTGCTAGTAACTGGTCACAGGAATTGTACTCATTTTGCAAGACCTCAGGATGAAGACTTGCCAGATTTGTTTAGTTTAAACTTGTCTTGGCCTGCCTGGAGCTTAGTCTACATGTATCTTAGATGTAACAGCAACCTTTCTAATGACCAGGTGGCTATGCCCATGCTTTTTGTCCTTGTTTGTCTTTGTATGGTATGACTGCAATTTTACCTAGATAGTAGAACCATAGAACATCCTGAGTTGGAAGGGACCAATCAGGATCACGAGTCCAGCTCCTGGCTCTGCTCAGGACAGCCCAAGAATCCCACCATGTGCCTGAGAGCATTGTCCAAAGCTCAAACATATTTTCATTTACAATATCAACTATATGGATTTAATTTTATATAATCCCTTGCTGTTTTCTCCTTAAGATCAAGGACTTTTCAATATAACAGAGTCACTGACTTGTATCCTTTGATTTCAGTGACTTCATACTCATGCCATAATATTTCTTTGGGATTCATTTTTACAGAAGACTAATGATGGGGGGCGGACATTTCTTTAGGAAATCTGAAAGTACATTTCAGCAAGGATGCTAAAGAAAAGAATATCCTTTGAAGTGCAGCTGAATGCCCCAATTGCCATAATTTTTGTAATTACTTTTTTTCTCTTTTGAAACTGAAGTATATTAATTGTGATTTCTCCTCACTGAAACAGTGGGAAGAGAAAAATTTCATACTGAGGATACACCCTCCTCATACAGCCACGGCATGACCCCATAGCCCAAAAGTCTGAGGGCAGGGTTTTCCTCTGGCATTGGAAATATCACTAGAAGGGTTTGCAACCTTATGCCTGTGCAGGAATGAAAGTCACTTATGAGGATATTTAGGTCTCAATGCTGATGAGAAGCCTTCTGCAGGACTGTAGAAGTGGTCCTTAATCTCCTACAAGGATAATGAGCCCTATCTATCTGATGAGTTCAACAGCAGCAGGCTTAAGTCCAGAGTCCCTTGGCAGAGAGAGATACTAAATTGATTTCTGTACTTATGTCAAATAGCCTTGTTTGATTCCAGTGGGGATAATTTTTCATTCAAGCAAAGACCTTGGCTCGAATGCAAACGCTCCTTCATAGGCATTTGATGAGTGACAGCATAATGTTCATACCCAGGCTGAGTTTGTTTATTGCTAATCACAGAAGATACGTTCTTCTCACAGAAGAATCAGCTCTGACTTGTTCTCATGCAAGGATGTCACCATTGCGAAAATGATGCAAATGCAAGCAGAGCTTGATCCAAACTATCCTTGGAATTATTTTGTACTGTGTAGTACATTTGGAGCATGCTGCTCTTGGGGTTGAGCGTTGCTCACTTGCTGTAGACATAACTAAATTATGTCCTGGCCATTCAGGTACATTATCTCTGCACCGTGAGTTACCTTGCAGCATATTTCAGTTAATGGTAATTAGTCTGGGGAGAAATGCAAGAGCTCTGTGGAAAGGATTAACTATTGTACACCTGACAGCAAAAGCAAAGTGCTTTTTCTCCAGTATCAGACCTCATAAGATGGGATATGTTACAGCATCCAGGGATGTGATAAAGCTATGTGCTAGGGGAGAACTTGTCTGTGCCCAGCTTGCTTAAAAGAGAATGATAAATGTCTTTTTTTCAGATCCATTCCAATTCTCCTAGTAAAAATGCACTACTGCTGAGAATATATTCATCAATATTTATAAAGAGAAGGAATACATTAGACTGGGAGAACTTATGGATCTGGAATTTTGGCCATTTTTTCCCTAGCCATAAAATTTCAGCTAATAAAACCTGGCTTCTTCTTTGTGTCATTATGATTATTATTATTATTACTATTATTATTATTATATTTTATTATTTTTATTACTATTATGACTTCAAGCAAGTTAAAAGCTAGAAACATAAATGTGCATCTGATTGTACAGTACGTAGTAGTGCTACATATAACCTTGAGGGCACCTGGTCTCTCCCAATAAAATCACAGTCCAGGGCTAGGATTTTAGGATTCCTCTGTGATACATGAGAAGAATTAGACACCCAAGGTGATACCAATGCATGCAGAGCAGGAAACAGACAAAGAAAACACTGAAGAATGAGCAGGTCTGCTGTTATTTTGGCCTTTAACAATTTATTCTGTGTTTCATGGGTGTGATTCTTCCTTTTCCAGCTCTCTCCAAGGTCCCTAATTTATGAAGAAGAGACTATTATAAAAAGTGCACGTAAGGAGGCAGATACATTAAGTTTCTTTTGTTTAGTAGCCCAATAGCATGTCACTGGCTCACCTTTCGTCTGGGGTGCTTATTTGGACAATAGTGCCAAACCTTAGGCAGTTGCAGGCCCAGGTGTGGCTTAGGTGCCCTTGGAACTAGGTGTCTTGGTACTTCAAAAGGCTGTTGACTAGAGAATGTAAATTTTATTTATACATAATATTTCCTTTAGGTGTCAGCACATCTGCTTGTATCATCTGTTGAGCCACAGTTGATGTTCCAGTTTCTTCAACATCCTCATCCTAAGTGTCAAGTCCTTGCTCTGCTGAATTGAAAAACTCCTTTGGTTTTAATAGAGCTGAGAGTTTATCTCTGGAGCAGAAAGAAGGAGGACTAAAGAGTAAGAAAGAATGGCCATCAATTTAAGGAACAAGAATAAGAGCAGTGAAGACGGACTAGGCCTTTCATTCTTTCAGAACAGCTAAATTATAAAATTTATCTCCATCTGTAAGTTAGCTCTATATATAGATCCACAGTCTTCATCATTTCTGCTTAAGCCATCCCAAGTTTTCTTCTGACTTCTAGTCACATTGTCAAAAAAAAAAAAAAAAAAAAAAACAAATAAAATATTAAAA
>VZTI01000233.1:0-61560 GCA_013397865.1 Struthidea cinerea
CCCTAAGAAAGCAGCTCAGATTTACACTGCCTGCCCTGTGGGATGCCAGAGGACAGACAAGCTCAACAAGGTCCTAATGCAATACAGCTTAGGCTGCAACTTTCGTCCCTTGTATCTCTAGAGCCTTGGAGGGGAAGGCTGTGTGGCTTGGTGTGACCTTCACCAGCTCTCCTGCTAACAGCACTGGGCACCCCAAGGCTCTTTGGTCTCAGCCCAGGCAAGAGCAGAAAGAAACCCTCGCCTGGGTTCGCAGATCCCTGAGATGAGCAAGGACGAGGAGCGTGCAGAGAAGAGGCTGTCAGCACTGCACAGCAGCTTCTCTCAGCCATAGATGGCAGAAAATTCAAACACTAATCTTATGGTTTGGGGTTGGTGTTGTGTTTTGTTTGGAGCTTTTTCCCCCACAAGAAAAACCGGTGGCATTTGCCATGTTGCACACCTGGATTTGAGTGGTCCACTCTCGGCGCTGCCTAGATCGGTCTCATAATTGTGCTTTTGCCCCTCTCTTTCCTCTGTTACGATGTGTCATTTCAAGGGGTTGATGGGTAACACCCTTTCTCTTTTCTCACCTTGTGCTCAAGAGCTGGGAGAGCCACTGACTGCCCTCCCCCGGCCCAGCTTGAGCCTACAAGCGTTCTGCAGTAGGTCAACGTGGCGTGGTGCCAGTGGCTCAGCTGCCAGCACTGGTGCTAGCCGACATGGAAGGCTCATCTGTATGGCTTGAGTCAGCTCACAGCTGCCACCATCTGTGCTGTGTCCTGTCCCACACTTGTCCTGCCATCAAGTCAGAGGGCATGAACCTGACACTGACAAGTCCACCTCAAGACCATGTCCCCAAGTCACACATCCACACATTCCTTAAGTACCTCCAGGCATGGCAATTCCTCCAGTTCCATGGGCAGCCTGTGCCAGTGCTTGACAACCCTTTCAGATGTGAAATTTTTCCCTAATACCCAATCTAAACCACTCCTGACACAGCTTCAGGCCATTTCCTCTTGTCCTGTCCCTTGTTCCCTGGGAGCAGAGCCTGACCTGCATGAGCTTCACCCTCCTGTCTGGCAGTTGCAGGGAGTGAGAAGGCTCCTCTCGGATCCTGCTCTTCTCCAATATCAGTGCCTCCAGCTCCCTCAGCTGCTCCTCATCAGACTGCTTCTCCAGGCTCTTCCCCAGCTCCCTTCCCTCCTCTGCACACACTCCAGCCCCTCAAGGTCTTCCTTGACATGAGGGGCCCAAAACTGAATTCAGGATTTGAGATGCAGCCTCACCAGGGCCCAGCACAGGACAGTCATTTCCCTGGTCCTGCTGCCTCACTATTTTTGATAGAGGCCAGGATGCCGTTGGCCTTCCTGGCCACCTTTGCCCACTGCTGACTCCTGCTTGTCCCCATTTCTATTCAATAAGCAGAGCACGCACTCTTTCTTCTCAGTCTTTTACTGTAGTAGCAGTGCCTGTGTTCAGACCATGATAACCCCTTTGGTCTGTGGAAATGAATCATTCCTAGCGGGTGTGTGTGCTCATTCTGATGATGCTGCATTATCACAAGACCTTTGTGATGGCCCATTGCTCACACAGCAGAGCTGCCAGGGGCTCAGTGCTCTTACAGGCCTTCTCCTGAGCACTTCAGTCCATTGCACACTCACACAAAGAGACTCGTGGGGTGTCCCAGAGAGTGGTTGATGCAAAAGAAAACTGGGAAATCCGAACAAGGATGTGCATTAAGATCTATGGGAAGACATATTTTTAAAAACATATTGTATATTATTAACACCATTAATAGCAATACTGAAGTCATCAGAATCTAGCTGGAATCATAATCAGACATTGTATATGTCATTGTATATGTCAAAGGGGGAGCCATGAATTTGGAAAATTAATCTCCTTGGCTCATGAGGTGAGCCCGAGGTATGGGATTTGGCATTACAAACTCCATGGCTAAAATCATTGCTACTGGTCTGCAACAAACACGTCCTATCTTGAAATAAAGAAATAAAGAAAATCCAGTTATCCTGGGCATCTTCTTGACTGTGATGCTGCTGAGGCCCTGGCACAGATTGCCTAGGGTGGTGAGGCCCTGGCACAGGTTGCCCAGGGAAGCTGTGGATATCCCATCCCTGGCAGTGTTCCAGGCCAGCTTGGATTGGGCTTGGAGCAACCTGGCCTAGTGGAGGGTGTCCCTGTCCATTGCAGTGTGCTAGAACTAGAAGGTCTCTTAGGTTGCTTTCATCCCAAACCATTCTATGATTCTCAGGCAGCAGCAGGACAGAGCAAGGATGAGGGTGGCAATTCCCTGGGAAGATAACACACATGGAAATCCTCAAGGCTACTTTTGAGGCTTTTCATCTTGTATTGTGGGCTTACCCTGGATTTCCTCCCCCCTTACTTGGAAAAAGTGGGAACACGTTCAGTTTTCAAGCCCAAGCACAAGCTTGCTGTAGCTGGAGAAGGTCTGAAGCCTGCCTAGGGATGCTGTGACATACAGATCACAGCTGGAGATCCACTGCTGCAACAGGCAAAGATCCAGGTCAGAATGAAATCTTCTGGCTGGGGCAATTACTCTCCGCTTTGTAGCTTGGCCTGCCACATGATGAGAGAGGCCCTTCTACAAGGCAGGGATTTTGTTTCCTTGACCTGTAAGTGCCAGAACTCTGTGCAATGCAGGAATGATCCCATACACTTTACCTGAGTCCCTTTCCTCATCTGCAAAAGGACAGCAAGGAAACTTGCTCCTAGTTCACCTCGTAAGTGGCACAGATTCTGTGAAAACACAGATCCTGCCCTGTGCTTTCACCTTTGCTGTATCTCACACTGCTGCTGCTCTCACTGACAGCAAAAATCCCTGACATTTCTCATTGCCTCGGTACACACACGATTTTTGTGAGGCAATAAGCAAGCAAATATAATGGCACAAAAAAAAAAGGAAAGAAAAATAAAAGGCACACAGACACCTGCTGTGAGTTTATTTTGACAAGTGTCATTTAGATGCAATAAGCTGCGATCATGTCTCCAGCGCGGCTGCAAACAGAGAGGAGCCAACTGGGTAAACAAACCCAGGGGCAGAGTGCGGCTTCTCTCGCCGGGTTAGGGTCTGGCGGAGAGAGGGAGGAACGGGGCGATTTTAGGGTGGGCTTGCCGAGAGCCGTCTGCCCTCTCGGCCGAGCCCGGCGGTGCGGGAGGAGCCGGCGGCTCTCCCGGCGGGCGCGTTGCCGTGCCGGGCTGCGGCGCCTGCGGGATGCTCTGGAGCGCAGGGATGCGGAGGAGGGGGGCTGCGGGAGGGGAGAGGGAGGCGTGTGCCTGCCTGCAAGGGGGCATTTCTTCCCTTACCCACACAAGCCGATGCCTACCCTGCTGAAGCAGTTAAACGGGGGAGAGCGGCAGCCCGGCTGGCAGATTCCTGCCCTGTGATATGCCAGCCACAGGGTGACGCAAGGGCTGGAAGGCTCCAACTAACAAGCCATTTTCACCTGCGTAATAAGCGCTAGTGGAGATACGGCAGCGGCGGCGGCGGCGACTCCCGGTCCCCGCAGCCGGCCAGACCCCAGCGCGGCCGCAGCACCAGCCAGCCCGGCGGCCCCCACAGCCCTTCCGGTGGCCCCCGCTGCATCCCGAGAGCCGGAGATCAGCGGCCGCCTTGCAGGCAGCATGTCAGCCCCGCCGGACCCCCAGGACCTGCTGCTGGCGGGCACTGGGGTGCACTGGGCTGCGGACGGGGCGGACCAGTACGCGACTGGGGCTCCGCTGCGGGATGGAGATGGGGCTCAGCAGCGGGAACAGCTGGGTTTCGGCTCCTCCAGGGAACACCCGCCCGTTACCATGGCGACTGCATCCCCAGGTAAAAGGCGAGGGGTACCCAGGGATGCTCAACAAAGGGGCCCTGGCAGGAGCATCTCCCGGTTGTCTCGTTCCTGACCCTTCTTGTGTTTTTCTCCCAGCCTGGCTGCTTGGAAACATCGCTAACGAGTTAGTGAGTGCACACAGGGAAACAGAAAATAACGAGGAATCGCGGCCTTTGCAAATAGTTATTTTTTGCTGATGTGGGGGAGGGGGGACGCAGGAGCCAGCCAAGTTCCCTAAAGCTCTTTGCGGTTTGTTAGGCATAAGGCACCCAGATTTCAGGCAAATGTTGGAGGGCATTTGATTTCATGACTTGTTATCTGTCCTCATTTGTCATACACCTGTTCACATCTGGAGTGACAGATCCCAACGGAGTTACTTCCCAGTGCACCTGGAATTCCTGCACGGCCCCTTATGTTATTTCAACATGCAGCTTTTAATGGAGTGCCTATTCTGAAGTGTTTGTACATTTTGTGCATGCTTTTGGGACTTGTTCATTTATTTGTGGACTTCTTGCTTGCTGTGTTTTCCGCCTTTTGAACACTGAGGTGTGTTCGACTTCAGGTGCATTTAGTTTAGGGTCTGTAGGTTCATTGATTTTCAGTTTATTTTTGGGTTGTGTTCAATTTCCCTTGGTTTAGGGCTGCTTTCTTTAGTAGGTGTGTTAGTATCAGGTGTATATCTGTTAATGAACCCCAGAAGGCTTCAGCTTCCCATAGCTCCTGGTAGAAATGTTTGGGGAAAAACTACTCTCTTTCCTTCTTGGTGACACTTCCCTACTTTCTTTCCCATTGCTGCCTGTTGGAGAACCCAGACAGCCAGAAACCCCAGTCCTTGGGGAGCTGATGCATCCCATCTCACTGTTTCCATTACATAGCCTGAAGCTTTAAACTTGTCTTGAGTAAGTTGAGGGTCAGGGCTCGGGACAGGAATCGATCTCTGTTATGCAATAGCTGCAGGAGCATTAGGAACTGCGTTTTTGGGCTGAGTCCCTTCTAATCCCCTCCAGTCAATCAGCACAAAGAGTAGCTGGCCAGGAACAGCACAGTCTGTGTGGCTACGTGTGCTGTTCTGCTCATACCCACACGTGTGGTTTCGCAGGGTCTGAGTGTGCGTCGGTGCCTGTGTGTGCTCCCAACATGGATGTTTCCCTGGTGCCTGTCTGTCTGCTTGGTGTGACCGAGTTCAGGGGTAAAATGGGATCTAATGCCCCTCGGCTGATGTGGGAAATGTTTTGCTGTTTTGTAGCTCTGGGCAGGCAGCTAATCTGCTGATGTGCTGCTCGTTTGCTGAGCTGAGTGCTGGGTTGTGAAACGTGACTTTCTTTTACTGGAGGCAGAGGCAGATGGCTGGGAATGTCAGGCTGCTTGAGTGTGTGCGAAGAGGGGCACGACTGGGGTCTCCAGGTAGGGCTGCCTCAACCACGTAATGACACAAAGAAGGGGAGAAAAGAGTCTTGTGAGCTTTTTTTGTTCACTGATGGATAAAAATATGGCCATGCTGAATCTTAGCTACAGAACAAAGAGGGGTGGTCTCTTAAACTGTGTAAATCACCATTAAATGGAATCACTGTGAAACTGCTTACATTTAATGAAGGCTTCTTCAGGCTTGACATGATCTGTAGATTTGCACTTAGAGAATGCAGAATAGACAGACAGACAGAAAGAAAAGAAAAAGAAAAAAGGGGAAGAAGAAAGAAAGGAAAAGAGGTGCAAAGAAAATTTTCAGCTTTTGGAATCATCTGCAAAGGGGTTTTAGAGGTGTTTGTTTGCATGTATCAAACTGTGACAAGGTGGAGGCAAAGTGAGTAATACAGACCTTTTTTTGGTGTTTGCTGGCTGTGGACCGTCAGGCTGTCAAATCAGCAGTACCATAAGAGTAGTAACGTGCTTTAAACATTTCCCATTTTGTTTTCCCTGTTCAATAAAGAACTGTTGTTTGGCTGTGTGCGTGTCTGGCCGACCATGGCAGACAGAGCAGCATCCCAAGCAGTGCAGCTCTGCACACGCAGTCTCCTTCTGTTTGTGGCTGCAGCAGCTGTATTTCTGTTCCACACTACCTAGAGAGCCACGACTCCCGCCCCCTTCACCGGGGGAAGTAAATAATTTCCTTGTTCTCTCTGTGTGACTAAGTATTCATAAGTTTCTGAATAAGAAGAGTGTCATATTGTTGAATATCTGAAACTGTCAGGTTTTTCTGAAAACTCTTTTATTTCTCCTGCTCGGAGAGAGATTCCTGCCTGTTCCTAAGCCACAGGAACGGACCCAGCAGGAGATACACAGCTCCAGCTTTTTTACAACACTGCCATAGTCTGCTGTAAACTCAAACACTCCTGACACAATGGGCCATCTGGGGACACTTTAGACAAGGAGCAATCCATCCAAACAAGAGTGAACTGGACAGAATAATTTTCAGGTAGCTTCCCAGCACATCCTGTATCTTCCTCCACACCTGTCAGACCGGTCTTCTTTTTTTGTGAAAACTATGGTTATGCTCTCCGAGGGTTTGGAGTCTGGGAGATTCTCCCAGCATGAAAATAACTGAAAACAAATGGTGGGAATTTATCACAGGTTGTGCAGATATTTTCTTATACAACCTAAAAATTTGCAAACTTTCCCTGATCTTGGCTTTTGTTTTAAGTTTGAAAACCAGCCAGGGATTGTTGAAAGGTTCACGAATATTTTCGAGCTGGCCATGGGCCCGGCTTTGAGCCAAGCTGGCTTTGTGTCAAAACCTGGTGAGTGCTTTCTGAATGATGAAAAGCAATGGATTTCACTCCCCATTCTTTGGATCAACCAAAATCAGCAGTGATCGAGACTGCAGAAAAAAATTCCCACGACGAGTGGAAAGCTCAGAGATATCTCAAGCAAAGTCAGGGCAACAGGGAGCTGCAGATCCCACATCAGCCTTTCCTCCCGCAGGGCTCCAGTGATAATAAACTCCAGTAGCTTCTGGGCACGGACAAAGTTGTTTCTCTTGCTTTTATACTTGGCCCCTGAATTTTGCTGAAAATGTCTCTCTTCCTCAAATACAGAGTTTTCCTCCTTCCCAAAAACGAATTCGGTTCAGGGTGAGAGACCACCCTGCCTTGCAGGCAGCTCTTGCAAGGACTGGTGAGCGAAGAGGTCCTGAAGGGCTGGTGAGCAGTTACGTGTTGGCCAAGAGAGCCCCGTGTCACCCAACACACCATCTGGTCACAGATTCTGTTATTTTATTTTTATGCATCAACAGTGATTAAAATCCCTTGACAGGAATTATTTCCAAAAATACTACTCAGGCTACCAGGCATTCCCCAGGATAAATACATATGGTTTCCTCCAGAGAAATGGCAAAATGTAAGAATGGACTGTACCTCCATGCTGGGTGTGTGCCTCGGGGAAAAATATCAGGAAAAGGGCAGGAACTCATACAAATGGTGATTCCTGTGTGAGGATCTGGGAAATTTCATGCAGCCTGGTGCGTGGGTGGGTATCTGTAGGGTGGTGTAGGCAGTGGTGTTATGCCCCCACATCCACGCAGCCGAGATTGAGAGAGCTGCCAGCTCGTACTCACTCCAGGCCTTCAGACAGGGCACAGCAGTCAGGGCATCCCTGGCAATCCTGGCCCATTTCCAGCTGCCTCCAAAGCAGGTCACATGTGGGGTCCAGCTGCCCAAAGGAGAGGAGGCCAGTGCCACAGGGGATGGCATCAATAACTGGGACATGTCTACAGGGATACAACGGGATGGTGAATATGGCCTGTGGGAACCCTTCTGGAACAGCATCCAGGGGTTGGTTGGGATCCCCTGGGTTGCCTCAGTGGTGTGGAAGTCCTGTGCTTACGGGAATAACAGCACCCATTTGGTGTGTGCCAGTGAGGGAAGGAGGGACTCAAAGCTGCTCGGATGAGGCAGATGAGTTGAGGAACAGCCTCTGCCTGCTGAGGAGCAGTGGGAGATCAAATCCCAGGAGTGTTTCATGCTCTGATAGGCATAGATATAACACACAAGAGCGTGAGGGGTGTTGGCTGCCACTGCTTCATGATGAGGACAGTCTCTAACGTCAGTGCTTTAACTAAAGACATTTTTTAAAACCTTTTCTCATTCACATGATTTGTAGAGGTTGACTTTGAAGATATGTGCAGTGCACCCGTGGGTTCTCACCATGAGCTAACCCACCAACCCAACCCTCTGCCTGCAAGGGACTGCAGTGAGGTGCTCCTGCCATAAGCCTGAATTGGTGTTGATGATGCTGCACCAGTGAATCTCAGTTTATGGTTTCTCTCCCGTTACTGGGGAGGGTGAGTTACTGGCAGCTTTGCACCTCAGCACAAAAGAGATTTCTGATGGTTTTCAGGCAGGTTGAGAGCCCTGTGCCCTCACCTGGGTGGAGAGAAGTAGGCATGAACATGAATGTCTGCGCTGCTTGGGTTTGGCACTGACACTTTTTGGGATGCCAGATCATGGACAAACGCAGCAGGTTCCCCAAGACAACTGGCTCTTTGTGGCCTTCAACCCCTTCCCAGGTCTTGCTCTAGGAAGATCTCCCTCTCCCCAAGCATCCATGGCAATGTGCTGCTCACAGCCACTGCACTGGAAAGGCCAACATCCAAACCCTGATTTTTCAAGTTGCTGTAGAAAATCGTGATATGGTGGATTCATTGACCTAAGCATGACACAGGGGAGCCCCAGCAGGCGTTTGGAAATATGTCCTGAACTGCCAGGCAATCCTGCTCAGATTGAACCACCTGAGGCCAGATTTAGTCTCACTTTGGGAGAGTATATATTCATGCCAATTCTACTATCAACATTTTATCAACATTCAGAGAACTGAATTTAGTTTTTCTCTGCTGTCTGGATTAGCCACTCAAAACTTCTGATCTACTGCTGTGAGTGAAGGGGACAGGGATCATTTGGTGGAGGTTCTCCCCACTCCCTGGTGTTTTGTTAGTGGAAGCAGATTTTCCAGAGTGAGAACAAAGCAGATTTCTTCTTGGATCTTTCTGCTCTTGTAATCCTCATGAAGCTTGACAAAGTAGCCTAAGCCCACAGTTAGCCATCAAAAAAAAAAAAAATCTGTTGAAATACCATCCTTCATTCTCATTTGTGTGAAGTAGGAGCTCCTGTTGGGTTTCTCCAGCAATGCTCTGCATTTGGGGTGCTCTCAGGGGTACATAAAAACTCCTGGTTTAAAATCTGTGCAGAAGTGTAGTTCTCAACTCCATACAGATCAAAATGCAGCTGGTTTTGCCCTGTTCCTCACAGGGATACAGGTAGTTCTGTCCGCTTTGACTGCCACACTGATAAATTTTCTTCAGCCTTCAGGGCTGCAATTGGGTTGAGGAAGAGGATGAGGCAGATGAAAGAGCAAAGTAGTACCAGGGAGGGTGACTCACCTGCCTTATTTTAATCTTCATCACTCAGTAATGAAATGTTTTATTTATAGGCAAGGAACTGAGAGGGAGAGTTTGGGGAGGAGGAGAACGACGAGGAGGGGAGAGGCTTTGGATGTCCCAGTTACTGCAAGCGCTGGGTTTTGTGAGTTGCAGTATTTTCTGGGTTGTGAATCTCCCCTGGGCTGGCTGGTTCATTATCTCTCACTGGTGCAAGGGTCCCAGGAGGCACATCTGCCTCCTTTTTTCTTCAGCTCTGGAAATGCCACTCGATGACATGTCTTATGCTTTATTTTTACAAAAAAACCTGTATTGTGCAGGTATCAGTCTGTCTGGGGAAAATGCCTGCATGTTGCCTCTGTTTCAATCCTCCCAGAAATGTTTGTGCAGATCCCACAGGTCTGTTTATCATGTCCTCACAGACTGTCCCATGAAGGGATCCTGGCCCAGCTGCATGGCCTGGATTTGCCCAGGATGCTCAGGACTAGAGTTAGGCTCTGCTTTCAGTCCTGAGACCTGATTTGGCCCCGAGACCTAATCATTTTGTGCACAAGTGTTTTAGCTTAAAGTTCCTGAAACAACCAGAGTTGTGCTGCAGGTCCACATCATCAGCAGGGAATGGAGCTTTTTAAATGGGTGACTTCTTAGGAATTTCCCTCACTCTCCTTCCTGAGTAGTTGGTACCTCTAAAATGGGCCAAGTACGCACTGAGCTTTTTCATTTTTCATGTAGCATTTATGTCCTCATGTCTTTTCTTCGTGTTCTATTCTCTTACTTCTAAATCAGGACTGCCTCCAAATATCTGGGGGTTCATGTCTTTCTTGGGCTGTTTGTTGTTTGTTCTTTTCAAAAGAGAAGTTGGCCTCCACATAGCAAACTATGTTTCAAGTAGTGAAGCATTATTTGTAATTAGTTTTCTAATTTAGGAAAAGCTGTAGAGTTGGCATGATTCAGCACTCAGGAGCGAACGTCACATTTAGTGTTCTTGTTTGTTAAGACACTTCTGATTTATGCTCAGTCTATTCCTCCAAGAAACCCTGTACCTTCAAGAGCGAGGATAAATTCTTGGCACTCACCTGCAAGGCAAGATGTGAAATAGAGAGGACCTTAATCACCTATTTCAGTCCTCCTTGTTTCAATGAAGTATTTAAGATTCTAATTTTATGGAACATAAGTGCATTCTTAATTGCTATTAAAATTAGGATGGTCTTAAGCATATGCATAAAGGTGAGCATGTTTTGTTTAATTTAGGGATAAATGAAGTAGAAGATATACCATGGACAAATTGGCTTTATTACCCATTAGACCACAGTGCTTCAGGACACCTGCATGTAAAATGGAAGCATCAGCACTCACCCATCTCATTACAGCACGGTGAAAATTAACCTTTAAAGAGTCGAAAACTTAGAATGAAAACCATAATAAAGTTGCTGTTGTTTATTTTGATCTACCGTGTGCATCTAGGTGAGAATAAAAATTGTTAGAAATCACTACATCCTTCATAAGCTCGTCTCTTTCAAATATTGAGGTGTTACCTCACGAGCGTTGGCTTTGTACTTTAATATTCCTTAAGAGCGAGCTTTCCCATCTTTATTTAAATAACAGCCAATGAAAGAGTTATTTGCATATTTCTTTCACTGCTGTTATGAGTCGCCTGCCCTTGATACAGCCTCCTGCTATCATGAAATCTTGTATGAGAAAAGGTAGCTGGTTCTTCAGGGATGATTTCAACACAATTGCCATTAACAGCTGCAGCTTTCCCAACATCTCCTTCACACAGCAGTGGCTCCCGTCCTGGGTGCAGCGCTGCAGTGGGGTGTTTGTTTGGGTGCAGGAGATGATGGAGCAGGGGAGACGCTTTCTGCACCGGAGTGACTCTGCAGACCTGCAGAGTTATGTCAGTTGGAGGCTTTTCTGTGCCATTTAGGACATGAGTTATGTCTTATTTTTCAGCAGTGCTGAATTTATTAACTGCAGCTGATTTATTGCTGGTAGCTTTAAAGACATCGAAGGGACTTATTAACTGTGGCCAGTAAAAAGCAAATGCATGGGGCAGCCTGGTCAGGCTGGAAACTTTCCTGCTCCCAGTCCCTCAGGATCTTGTGCTTCTCTTGTCTCTGAGGGTTTTCTATCCAAATTATCAGTCCATATCTTGGGTGCACATGTGGGTGCCCCTGGGTGAGCCCTGTGGCTGAAAAGGAGGAAACACCAAGTCTGGCCAGTGCTTTGTATCCCAAACACAGCCCTGGGTGCCATCCCTCGCCCCATCAGACCACCCGTGGACATTTCAAAGCCACAGATGCAGAAGTTACAGATCCAAATGACATCCCCAGCTTTCCCTGCACTGCGTTAGTCACTGGCTGCATGATCAAACAAAAATCCTCACCCTGGGCAGGCTCTGCAGCACAGCTGTGCAAAGAAGGGCTGCAGACAGCCTGAGCCATCAGAGTTTGTACTGATAATCTCCTGCTGAGCCTGGGCCCCTCCACACAGCTCCCAAAAACACTCAGGGGCACCTGTGAAAGAACTGCTGGAGGGACAGACTGCATTTAAGGATTGTGACCAGCAAGAGAGTTCTGCCCTTCACAGGCCTAAACCGTCCCCTAAGTAGGGGCCTGCACCCCCCACAAACATAATTTTTCATGTCAGAAAGGTGGGGACTCCCTCACCCCACACAGGTCTTGGTGCACGCATAACCAGCAGAGCAGCTCTGCTTGGAAATTGTTTTAATGCCAAGCTCATGGGCAGGCCAAAGGGCTGGATCCTGAGCACAGCCTAAAGGTTGCTCTAAATCTGCCACCACCGTTCAAGTGTTCACCCGTATCCAGGTCAGCTGCGTCCCTCTCCCTGTGCGAGGCACCGAGGCCACGGCCGGGGTGGGAGGTGAAAACCCGCTGCCAGCAGAGCTGGGGATCAACGTCTCATCTCTGCTCTGATCTGTGGAACAGCATTCCATGTGCTTTGTGGGAGGGGGAATGAGGTTTCAGAGTTACCAGCTCTCCACTGGCTACTGGAGCACGGAGGGGTCTGAATTCCAATCAGTCTTAATTGGGTCTTTCCCTTGGTGTCCTTAATGCAGAGGCGAACGAGATGCACTTGCTGCTCATGTGCATAGGAGATGTTTTGCATTTCATGATATTTTCTTTCCTGTTGACTTCAGCACTGAAGAGCGATGCAACACGCTGGAAATTAAATGTGCACTTCAGCTGAACTGGAAGCTGAGCTGCTCCGTGCAGGTGTAGCTGTGTGATAGGAGCAGCAGTCATTTGTTATTTGCAGACTGATTTTAGTAAAATGGGAAACGTCTTCTTCTGCTCCTTATAAAATTACACAAATGTGTACTGCAGTTTTTTCATCTTCTGTTTAGTGCTCATCTCTATCTAAGCATGTAGCATGTTTGTCAGTTTGCTGGGTTGGGTGGTTTTGGTATTTTTTCCCTTTTATTACAAAGGTTTATAGGTTTGGTAAACATCATTGAGCAAATACTCTAAAGTGCAATATTGCTGGGCACTAAATTTTAATTGAGACGGTTGCCTTTGATGTAGGGCTCACCTAAAGCTGAGGCTGATTCCTCTCTTTTGCAGCTTTTGCAGTTCTTTTAAAAAAGACATAATGCACCATTTATGTAGTTGCTGATTTCTCTACTGCTCTAACAAATTATCGCTGGAGTTGAACATAGAATTGATTCCTCAGAATTTCCTGGTTTTCCTGAAAGTCTGTTTATAACCTGTGATTCTCAGAGCGTAATTAGTTTGTAGGAAAGGTGTTGGGCCCAAAGGTGACACTCCAAGATGATGTGTGAGAGTTAAAATCCCAGAGGAAGTCACCTCCTCTGAACACATTGTTTACGGGAAAAAATAAAATAAAATAAAAGTGGTTTGGAACCTCTGGGCAGTAGCTCCATTTATCACTTTAACTAAGAAATCCCTATAGCAAATTGGCTGGTAAGTGGCATCTTTGTTGCTGGCAAGAGAGGATTTTTGTAGATCCTCGATGTTTTAGGTGGTATCTATTTTTCTAAGTAAAAAGTTCCATGAGTGTTTAATGAGGGTACCTTGCGTACAGGACTGAAAAGTCAAACAAGCAATTAATTGATTGCATGGACAGATGTGGAGTCATTAAGTAAAACCTGGATTACTTTTACATGGATGAAATAGGAACTCTGCCTATGAAAATGCATACCTACCTCTGCTGCCAAGGCAATGGACTGAATTTCCTTAAATTTAATTTTTTTTAGAAATTTGTCATCAGACAAAAAAATCTCTCCCCAGGAGATACAAGGATTAAAATAATATTAATAAAAATAGTGAAATCTTAGAAATAAGTGTATATATTTTCAAATTATTCTCAAGTCTATTCATGTTTTACCTTATTTGGCTGGCAGCGGTGTTCAGAAAAGCACCTTTGCTTTTATAGTAGGACATTTATTCCAAATATACATAAAATCCATTTTAAAAGCAGTAATTCCAGTCTGCAAAGTTCTTAATTCTATTTTAGAATTGCCATGTCATGTACATTTTTTCTGTTGTGGGGGTTTTTTTGTTGTTGTTTTTTTTTTTCCCCTACCCTAAAAAATACCACCAGAGATTATGGAGGATTATCTGAGCAGTTATCATAGTAAAAGCCAGTTGCCATTTTGGGAATTCTTTTTTTTTCCTCAAAGTGCTTTCGACATTAGCCTTTATAATTCGGTGCTGTGTAGTAGAAGTTCAGGTCAGAGCTGAGGAGACAGGCCTGGGGATTAATGCTGTGTGAAATATATGCAATCTCCTTCCACTTTGAACGTGCTAAGCAGACCATGTATAATCCCTGGAATAGTTGGTAGATTTGCCAGGCCTTGAAGATGGCATTTGTAATATTTGTCTAGCTACATGTATTTTTACATGCTTGTCCCTCCCTGTGCCATCCAAATTCTATTCACAAGTGAGGAGAGGGGGCTGAACAAAGACAGAGAAGTAAATGTACCATTCCCAGGAGGAGATTTTAGAGTTTGAGCTTCTTTTTTTCCCCCTCTCTCTGCTGTTGCTTCTTAATGAATCGTTCTTCTAACCTACTTTAAATTGAGCTTCTAGCATGCTGGATGTTTTGCAGATGAATCATACTGTGCAATGCACTTATGCATATCTGCTGTGCAAGTACATTGTCAGCTTGTATTTGATAACCTACCAGCAAGCAGGATCTCTTTTTTATGGAAGCTTGGGACACTAGCGTCGTTCTCCAAGCGAGAATAATGCAACCGCTGTTAATAAATCAGCCTGGGTCCGAGGATGTCTCACCACTTTCGCTGCATCCTTGATTAGCATTATCCTCAGAGGTATAAATTAAAGAGGAAAATATATAATCTGGGAAGCTTTCCAGCATCATCTTTGAAAATGAGAGCTCAGTGCTTTGCTGGGATTTCTTTGGTGGAGGAATGCTAATAGCAATGCTGAAGATGTGCCCTGATTGCACCCTAAAGAGTAGGAAGACGAACAGAATAGCTTCATTTTTTTTCATTCTTTGTCATCAAGGTAATTTCTGATGTGATCTGCACTGGGTGAACAGTTTCTACACGGTTCTGTGAACTGATCCCAGACATGCAGCTCCGGACGCTCCCTTTTCTACTGCTTGTTCCCTTTGTCTGACATCTGCATAAAATCTGGTGCATGTTTTCCCACCTCAGCCTGCAGACAACTGCCTGCAGCTGTTAGAGAGTGGACACAGTTCCTCTGAGACACTGGCCGAAGCCTGAGCTTCAGCAATAAAGGTTTCAGGAATTTCTTCTGACTGTTCCTACAAGGTGTCATCACAGCCGGATGGTAACTCCTGACACCTCCCTCCCCGCCAAGGGAAGAAAACTGTGCTGCAGAATGTGCTGAATTGCAAAAAAAAAAAATAATTTCACAGGGAGGGTTTGGTTTTTGCAATGTTCCAGCTGTGCTAAATGAGCAGCAAGGAGAGTTTTCAGCATATCAGCAACATCTTGGAAATGGAAATGCCACATCTTCCAGCACTTTCTGAGTAGTCAGTTTTCCCCTTCCCTGCCCATAATCCACTTGGGTCTTTGGCATTTACTGGAACTAGGAGTTTGGCATGACTTGTACTTGGAGTCTTGCTGTATAATGTCTGTGTGTTTCTATTTGCTTTCCCTTGGCCAGCTCTCTGCCAACATCTTCCTTTGCTTTCCAAGAGATGGTGAAAAGCACAGAATGCAAGACAAAGCTGTTGTTCCTCAGGTTGCCTTTTGGGGAGGCGTAAGATACCTTTATTGCTGTTTTCCTGATGGGACATCTAATCCACAGGGCAGAGAAGGGTCTTACAAACAGCCCCCAGGAGCTGCATTTGAACTAGATCTGGGTCTGATGAGACCCAGGCAGCGCCAGGCTTCTGCAAAGAGGTTTTGGCTTCATCACCAGTGACTCAGTTTACACGGCCTCTCAGGCTGAGGCTCCGAAAAGTCATTCCCCTCCCCTGAAAAAATGTAGGGCAGTTATTTTTACTTAGGTTCTTGAAGATAGTTAATTTTTTTTTCTGGATATTATTACTTTTAAATTAATATTAAGGATCCTTAGTTATGTTTTACAAGGGCATTCGCCCTTCCAGCTCAACAAAATAGGGGGAATACCGTGTGTTATTTGCCAGCTCTACTGACACTGGTAGATTTGCTGAAGCAACGTGTTTCAACATTTCCAGACATTTTTCCTGTGGAGCTTTCTCTTCCATAGAATGGTTTTCTGTTTCCCCTTGATTTGAGATGAAAAGAAAATTGAAAATAATATGAAATTTTCCCACAGGACAGAATTTCTTTTGCAATAGCTAGGCTTCTAGGTAATGTCAGGGATAACACAAACCACTGCAATCAGTGAGTTTAATTTCAACTCTGTATTTATGACTTATTCCTTGACATTTCTGTCTGAAGAATAATGGCATAAACACACTTTACTCTCAGCTTGAAAATACCCCTTAAAACTGAGAGCTACTGCACCAGCAATTAGGGTTTGTGAGCACCTATTTAATGCAGTTGACAGGGTTGTGACCTTGGTTCTCTGTCACTGGAAATGAAATTGCCTCCTGGTCCAGCCCATCTAATTGCTTCTGAGCTGTAACACCAAGCAGGTTATTCTCTCTTTATGGCAGATGGCTTTGCCAGCACTGTGGTGAAGAAGGCATGAAGTGTTCCCCAAGCCAGCAGCTGCCCATAGTCCTTGGAGTGAAATATTTATCATAGAATCATAAATCAATAAATCAAATAAAAATGGTCTGGGTTGGAATGGGTCTTAAAGATCACCCAGTTCCAGTCCCCATCCATGGGCAGGGACACCTCCCACAATCCCAGGTTACTCCAAGCCCTGTCCAACCTGGTCTTGGACACTTCCAGGGATGGGGCAGCCACAGCTTCTCTGGGGAACCTGTGCCAGGGCCCCACCACCCTCACAGCCAGGAATTTCTTCATAGTATTTAACCTAAACCTACCCTCCTTCAGCTGAAGGCCATCCTCCTGTGTCCTATCACTACATACCCTTGTCCAAAGTCCCTCTCCAGCTCTCTTGGAGCCCCTTTAGGCACAGGAAGGGGCTCTAAGATCTCCCTGGAGCCTTCTTTTCCCCAGCCTGAGCAGCCCCAACTCTCTCAGCCTGTCTTTATAGATGTAATCCAGACCTGTGGTAGCTCTCTGCTGGACTCATTCCAACAGGTCAACATCATTATATAGTGCTCCTTCTTTACTCACTTAAAAATGTGACTTGCCTATTGATACCAAGCAAGGCAAGGTAAGTGAGGGAAGACAGCAAATCAGACGCTTTCTTCTTAGTCTCTATAGAAGACTTTTCTTTTTGAAAAACCCTCCCTTCTCACGCTGTATGAGCAGGAAAGCAATGCAGCTCCCCATGAGGGGGAGGTGAAGCCTTTAGGAGCCATCGGGTTCCCTTTCCCAACCCTGAACTTGGAGGTGCAATGACAACTGCACCCTCAGATTTGCTCTGCTGCTTGTTTTAGTCAGCTTTGCAGGAAAAAAATGGTCTGTTCCAGAAGTTTTCAACCAATTTCAGACCCATTCATCTGCGTGGCAGCAACTGCCAGAGCAGGTAAGATCCAAATCTTACCAGGAGTCTTCTGCTCCTGCCTGCTCCCATCACCAGGTGTCCCAGGCTTTTGTAACTTTTCGAAATGAAAAGCTAGATGTGAGCAAAAAACCATGTTGAGGAAATAATCTGCAGAGCTGCTCACTCAGATCTCTGGTTACAGCTGCTCTGCTGTGCCAGGCACAAGCCAGTTTCTGAGAAGATGAATTAGAGAAGCTGGTTTCTAACCTTGTGCCACTTAAAGCTGAGAGGTAAAGGGGTGTTTGCTCCTGGTTTTTGGTGAAACTGCCAGGAGAAATGAGCTACAGTAAAAATCAGTGTAGGCAGAAAGGTAAAATTGTATCAATTATGCAGGAGTGTCAGTCCAGGGAGGAGAGGAAGTCAGCGTGGAGGGGAAAATGAATAGCAAGAAAAAGAAATCCAACTACTCTCAAGAATTTGGATTTCCCAAGCGATGGATTTCTCATCAGTTTATGAAGGGAATTAGGTAATTTGATGCTTGTAGTGGTAGGGGATTAAGTGTATAAACTCAGCAGGTGCCTTTTGGTCCACATCTCCTCTGCTCACGAGATCTGGAGGCAAACTTTGCCTGCAAAACCATCTCCCTCCACCCTTTGTTCAGTTGGAGCAATTAACGTAATTGCTTTTAAAAAAAGCTTTTGAACGCGTTTTTGCTTCTCAATTATTTCTTTTAGTCAATTGAAAGGGCACAAAATCCCCATTCTTCAAGGCAGAGACAGATCTGTTGAGCCTTTCACCATGTGAGTAGTACCTGGAGGAGTGCTGTGCCACAGCAGGACTCGGTGTACTGGCTTCAGTCTCCAGACCCTTGGAGGCTGGCTGAGCTCTCCCAGCTCCTGCATCTAGCACTGGGAAACTACAGGGAATACCACGGAAAAGCAGAATTATCTTGGCCACCTCTATAAACTTTCTGAATAAACAGGAGGAGGTTATGCAGGAGCAGGGCACCTCAGCATGAAGAGGCAGCTTCCTAAACACAGGATGGGAAGCCCCAGATGAATCTGTCAGAGATGGACTGGGGTGTTGAGGGTCACAAGGCAAACCCAAGCCACCACAGGCTGCGAATCTTGTGCTGTTTTGCTGTTGCTGAACAGCAGATGCCAGGCTGAGATGTGGTGATGTGTGTTTTAGGGGCATGATGCAATAAATGGCCTGGGGACAAGCGTGGTGTCCAGTCTGGAGCACAACACCTCAGGAGAAATGCGGCAAACCCAGAGGAGAGGGGCCAGAGTGATCAGCTGTCAGGGAAATATGACTGAGGAAGGAAGATTGAAAGAACCAGGCTTGTTTAAGCTAAAAGAGGGAATCACTGGGGTACAGAACTAGAGCAGTCTCTAAGTGCAGTGAGTCCATGAAAACCCAAGCAAAGAGCCTGAGTCAACCTGATCTCCAGGAATGGGTGTGTCTTCATCTGCGACACTGAGATTAAACATTTGGAAAAGACTTTTGGAGAATGTGGACCTGTGGGACAGAGAAACACAGGTTGCAGGGTGGGTGGTGGCTGCAGCTCAGGTGCTGGAGTGGGCAGTGCAGAGGGACATCACCCAGCTGGCAAAGGAAGTGAAGCTGCTGCCTGGGGCCAGCGGTAGAACCAGGTCTTTCAGGTCTTTCTGGCCCTGGCTTTGGTGAATGTATAAGCTGAGGTGAGGGATGGCAGCAGGAAACACACTAATTTATTCTTTTCCCATCTTAGTTTGGCTCCTGCCCCGTACAAACCAGCAGCTTCTGTTACTCTTTGAAAATGTGCATCGACCACAAGTCACAGAAAAGTAGGAATGGTTGGTATTTTTGTGTTCAGTGTCCTTTTAAGGCAATTATTTATTTTTTTAAAGAAAAATAGCTTTATGTGTGTTTTGCAGGGAAAGCCCTGCTTTCTTTAGGGGGAGTGGGTGAATAACTCCTGTAGACAAACCTCAACATAGCATTCAATGGCTTAAGTTGGACAAACAGCAAACTTCAGCATAAAATAATAACAAGGATTTTTAATAAATGCAGGCTTGGCAGAGAGAAATTATAGAAGATAAAGTGTGCAGTGATAGTTGGATATTAACAGAATAGTGCCTGCATCCAATGAAGGAGGAAATGGAAACAGATACAGCAACTACAGTCTTATTAAACTGATTTAATTAGTGTTGTTGCAGACATAAAGGTAAAGGGGAAATGGGAAAAGTGCATCATTGATTTATAAATGTGGAGTGTGAAGACAAACTTGATAGTTTACTTCAGTAAGACATTGATTGTTTTCTGACTGGGTTTCAGTGACGTGTAAACCCCAGTACTGCTTGGAGCACCTCTGCTGGGGAGACAGGCTGAGAGATTTGGGGTTGTTCAGTCTGGAGAAGAGAAGACTCCAGGGTGACGTCACTTTGACCTTCCAGGACTTAATGGGAGCTTATATAAAAGAGAGACAGTGACTTTTTATGTGGGCAGATAGTGACAGGACGAGGGGGAATGGGTTTAAACTGAAAGAGGGGAGATTCAGACTAGATACTAAGAAGAAGTTCTTCACTATTAAAGTGATAAGACCCTGGCACAGGTTGCCCAGAGAAGCTCTGGCTGCCCCATCCGTGGACGTGTCCCAGAACAGGATGGTTAGGGCTTGGAGCAACCTGGTCTAGTGAAAGGTGTCCCATATGTACAGTCACTATTGCTCTGTGATGAAAAAGTGAAAGCAATAAGAGTGACATCAGAGAAAAAGAGTTAAAATGTTAAATACCTGACACTTCTTTTCAATGTTTTTGATTTGCTTTGAAACAGTCTTAATTCAAAAAAGATAAAAGAAAAGAAAAAAAATTCCAGTTTTATAGAAATTAATTTTTCCAGCCAATTCTTTTAAGTAAAATTTTCTGTGCTTCTCAAAGGGCGGGGAAATAATCAATGAACATTGTTTGGGGAAATGTAGCACCTCTTCCCAACTGTGCTAATATTGGTGAGAAAACAGTATTTCCTCAGACCAACTTGTGAGGCAAATTTGGAAACGATTCCTTTTAAACTTGGGCTCTGTGGACTGCTCATGAATTTTAGAAGTATGAGCTGTGCTGCTTAATTGTAGCTTCTTGTATGAGTCACATGATTATTTGACGAGGATCCTTGATTGGAGGCATGACCAAACACATCTCTTATACACACTTGATTGTGCCAATTTCAGGGCTCATTTTCTCTTGATGCTGATACATAACACGTTTGTCATTGGCCTCGGCAAACGTTTCTTTGCCAGAAAAAAATCATTTCTCAAGTATCAACAAAAAATGATACATGGATTTAGCTAATATAAAATGTGTAATAGAACAATGGAGTCACAGAACCACAGAATCATTTAGGTTGGAAAAGACCTTTGAGTCCAACCGTTCCCCCAGCACTGCCAAGGCCACCATTAACCCGTGTCCCCAAGTGCCACATCCACATTCTTTTAAATCCCTCCCTTCATCACTTCTGTATCATCTGCCCTGTAACAAAATTAAGAAAATAACATTAAGATTTTTTGCAGAAATGACGCATGGGCAAGGACTTTGCACACAAGATGGAGAAGGGCAAAGCCATTTATTGCACAGTCAGAATTCCCTAAATACCAGCACCCAACAGGATATCACATCCTATAAACAGGAAAGATGTTCCCCACAGTGTCCCCCAATCACCTGGGGCATTGCACAGATTTTACCTAGTATGGTAATAGGCAAACAATGAACACTTCTCCTAGGCCCAGTCTGTCCATAAACACACAATCCTCTCTCAGTCCATCCCCGGTGACCTGGATGCACTCCCAGGGTCACCTCCAGGCCCAGGACAGAGGCTTTCTCTCCAGTCCTTAGGGCCCATCTCTCCACCACCACCCAGTGCACTCCAACAATGATTCACTTGTAAGACACACTTGGGTGGCGGCAGCACGTGTCCAGCGGCGGGAATTTTATTAGGTGAGGTCAGAATCCTCTTCAGGAAAGGCTGATCCGTTTGCTTTCTTAGCTCTGCTCTAAGTTGGGATCTTGGGGCTGTTTGCGTTTCTGGTATGTTTAGGTTTCTCCTGGGCATGAGGGTGGCTGTAATTCTCACCTCAGAGCAAGAGTGGGTGTTGCAGCTCCAATATAGCTGCTCCGGTGCCACGTCTTCTGCCGGTCTCTGGGTCTCATCCTGCATCCAGCATTAATGGGGAATCACAAGGTCCTCAAAAGATCTCCATGGAATCACAGAAAGGCTTGGGTTGGAAGGGACTTCAAAGGCCATCTAGTTCCAGCTAGAGGAGATGGGTAGTTTTTACCATGTGTGGCACACTGCTTGTGCAACAATTTTCTCATGAAAGTTTGTTTATTGAGTTTGGGGAAAAAACCCTTTCTGTTTCCTGAAGACTCTATTAAAGCACACAGCTACACCAGACTTTGGAAGAGCCTTCTCTGAAGTACCTTTTCATTGGATTTAAAGCTCTGTTTCATGAATATAAAACATGACATATGAGATCTTCCCTCTGCCTAGCAGCAAAGGCTGATGCTGATGTAAGAAAGAGTCAATGACCTGCCTGAATTGAAAAATAATCTTCATTTTTTGCACTGTAAAGGTCAGTACAGCTGCACCAGTCCAGGATACCTGACCTACTTGATTGCTGAAGTTGCAGATTTTTTTATATAGTACAAAAATGAGATTATCTGTTTGGAAAGTGACTCCACAGGTACAATACAGTAATTTTCTGTTCTAACAATGATTCCACCATTCCAAACATTGACAATTATTTCCCAGTTCAAGTGAACGTTGTAAATTCATTGTGGTGGCATGGCTATTTCCAAAATTCCTTGGTCTATGTGTTAGTTTAAATTATGAACAAACTGTCCTTTCAAACGCGCTGCCAAGCCAGCCACAACGCCTTGAACCACAAACATAATCAAAAGCAAATTCTTTCCAAAACACAAAGCTGTTTGTTGAATAGATTCACTGACCAAAGGAATGACAGATTAAGTAAGAAAAAAGGGAAAGAAATAACAGGCTTGGAAATCTGAATCTGGGCGTGGATAAACAAGAGGGGATCGTGGCAGTTCTTTGAGTATGCAGAAAACACACGTTTGGGAAGAGAAAATGGAGAATGGTTATGAAAACATCTGGAAGGAGTGGTGCCAGATGGTTGTTTCCTTTTCGATCGGACCAGTATTTTTCTCATAAAATATGAAGACCCAATTTTCATGTTTTTCAATATTTACAAATCTCAGTCTGTGTGCAAGAAGGAAAATAAGGTCTCAAACAGAACTCTGTGGATGCTTAAAATAATCTTGATATTCTCTGCTTTGCTGACTCAGCCTAAGTGGCCGGAGATTTTGAAGTGCTGGGAATACCCAAACCTTTTATCAGTTGCTGGTCTGGGAATGCTACATCCCTGTTTCAGAAAGGATTTTATTTAGAGAGGCAAACTCTGGCCACTACATGATTAGAAGATTTCAGCTTATGTTCCCACCACAGCAAAATCTCGTTGCGCTGGTAGCAGGGTGGCATTGACTAGAATATTTTTTCTTAATTTCTGCTTGTGGCTGGTGGTGCAGTTGTTGCTTGAGAGATTTGGTAGACTCAAAGATATTTTCAGCTGCAAGCATACACTTTTCTCCATCAACCACTGTGAAAAGCCAAGGACAAAATCAATTTTTTAAATAGATCCCTAGACTTTTGTTACATGGCTTTGAGGTAACGTTGCTTTCCCCACTTAGAAGTGAACATACGCATTTTATGTAACCTTGAGTAGCTACAATAGCAAATTATTATGTTTTCTACAAAATGTTTGTGTTTTCTTTCACAAGTCAGTGGTCTTAAACTTATAAAACATGATGTTAAAGTGGTGTTCAACTCTGGGCATTTTTAAATTTCATTGTGTGCAATGCCGAGACAAATTTCCGTCCAGCCTGACATTCAAATGCTGGGATTTGAGTAGGGCTGTGGTTAGCATCATTATCCCATGGGGCAAAAACATGATTTCTGAGGAATTTAGAGAAGTTCTTTTGCCATTTTCCACCTGAGGATTTCTTGAGGATGTCCTGAGGATGGTCCAATTGAGTATCACCATGTGATGCTCCCATCCAGCTGGACATCACCTTTGCAATACAAGATGCTCCCACATTTTAGGGCCCCCCAGGTGCAACACCACCTGCTGGGAGCCTCGTATTTCAGGGATCTGAGGACAGGACTTGGCACAGTTGTGGGTGTTGTGAACACACCTGGGAGGGCACCAGACTCTGCTGTCCTGTTCCAGTCCTGAGTCACCCTCCTGTCACCTACCTGGTCCTGCTCTGTGTCCCCAGTGCTGTAAGAATCACTGAAAAAAAGTCAAAACTCTGCATTATGGGGCACTGAAAGCAAATCACTTCTCGCTCAGGCAGTGAATAGCATTAACATTTTTTAGGGTTTTTCTTAGGCTTTAATTGGATTTCAGTAATTTAAAATCCATTAGAACTTTGCTAGCATAATCTGAAGAGTGCATTTATTCACTCAAACATACTTGGGTATGTTGCAAACACATGGTGCAATTGTTTTGCCCGAATGATGTGCAGAGGTTCTGGTGGTCAGTAAGATGAGCTGGAATGAGCAGTGTGGGCTCAAACAGGGAATTGAGAGAAGAGGTTATTCCCTCTATTCAGGCAAGGGTGGATAGAAGGGAAATTGAGCTGCTGAGCTAGCTTTGAAATGCCTCTGCTTTGAGCAGGGGTTGGGCTGGAGCCTTCCAGAGATCTCGTCCAGACAGGTTTTTCCTGCGATTCTGACTTTTAAGACTCTGTTATATCACATTTCTCTCTGCTGTTCTTCTACCTCCTATTCCTGCCCACTTCCACCTGTTTCCCCATTATAAGTATAAAGTAATTAGGGCTATTGGAAAAGTTGGCTGCTGGCCCTCGAGGCTCTTCTGCACCAACAAAGGGCTTGGGCTGCTTCTCAAACCCAGCTGCGTGTCTTGTTGCTCTGCTGTGTCTCTTCACTCTTTCTGGTACACAGACTGAATTAATAAAATAAAATATATGTATTTCTGTCTGGGACTAGGAATTTTCACTTTCCTCAGGAAAACAAACAAACAAACCAAATAAAGAGTTGTTTTTATTAAATCCCAGGTGTTCAATTTTCTCCCTGCCATTTCCTTTCACGTCACTTTGGAAACTACTTATTACTTTTATGAAAAGTCAGCTTGGGAAAAGACGCTGCACATAAATTGCAGTACAGTCTGCCACAATCACTGTGCAACAAAATCTTTCTTCCTAGCTAAAATTATTGGCTGAATTTGGCAGAAACTTCCAAATGTTGGGTTCGATCAAGTGTGAGCTTTTCACCCAATGACCTATCAAGACCCCAAGTCTCACCCATCTTCAATGCTGGCAGTGCAGCAGGGAATTCCTGTATCCCCTATTTATGCTACAAACACCATTTTTTAACAGTGTAAAGCAGAGATTTGCACTGGTGAAGCTGCTGCTGGTTTCAAGGAGGAATAATCTGGCAATGGAGTGGGCTTTTTCTTGTTTTATAGGAGTGAAAAGCTGGGCTGAAGCTAAGGAGAAAGGTGAAGGTGCAGGGATGAATTTTCTGTGAGGTGATTTCACTGGGCAACTGGAATGGGGACAGCCATCTCTTTTCTTGTCTTTGTCCCTCTTTTCCCCATCCTCAGAGATGAGGAATGGTTTCCTCTTGGAGCTGGCACTCTTTGCCGGCAGCATTTTGTGCAGAGGGGTGGTGATAACAGAATAAGGGCAAGGTGGAGACAAAAGTGCTGGTGTTTGCTCATGTGCTGTGCTGTCAGTTCATGGGTGGAAAACCTGATTAACATGTGAAGTCTTGATTTCTCCAGGGGAAAAAGTGTTTGGCCATGAATCTGCTGCTCCCAGGTGCACAGTGGTGGGACCCAGCTCACAGCAGCTGGTTTGGACCAAGGCAAAGGGATGAGAGCAAGAGTGTCTGACCACATCTCTCCTGCTGTGGGCTGGCTTGTTTATTTTCTGGCTTAATTTCCATGAGCAATGTGCTCTTCTCCTGCTGTTCTGCTCACTCTGAGGTTGTTACAACGCTTGAGCACGGCAGGAAAGGAGAAAAGAGGCACCATGATCTATTTCAGTCAGTAGCTGCTGGCATTGAAGGAATGCTGGACCCGAAAGTGGTACTCACTTTGCCTTCCTCAGGCCTTGACTTTCTCAGGAGAAATCCCCTCTGCTGAATGCTGTGGTGTGAGGACAGAGTGTGATGTGGGGTGGGTATTCCCAGGGAGACCAGAAGAAACACCGCAGTGGGGATGCGAGTGCTGCAGATGATACGGAGACACAAACAGGATCTCCTGGTAGAGAGAGAACGGGAGAGCGTTGAGAGAGATGCTGTCAGCAGTGGAAAGCAGGCAGTAGCCAGCTGTCCACTATGGGTGAGCCACCTCTGCAACCACCCTGGGCAGTGCCATGCTCTGTGGAGGTGCCTTGTGAGCTGCAGTGCTCTGCCTGTCTGCACAAAATAGGCCTCTCAGCAGGACTGAGCAGCTGTGCCCAAGGACAAAGGTGGACATTTGCCACCGTCCAGGCTGTAAAAGGTGAACGGCCTTGAGAACACTCAGCCTCCAGCTTGTGGTGGAACTGGTCTGCAGAAGGCTTGGGAAACCAGAGGACACCCACCAGGAGGTCATGTTATGGAGGATTACGTGGGGATTGTAGGTCAAGTGGAGGGTGGGAATGGCACACAGAGGTTTGTAGGACAGAGGGGTGAAGGTATTGACAGAAACCTCTGCTGTGCTTTGCTGTTGGTTTATAAAAGCTGTGAGGTGTGCAGCCCTGCTGAGTAACATTTATTTCCTAAGTGTAGTTTTCCAGAAGTCAAACTGTGCTGCTGAGCCTTCATTCCTAAGCATTCTAATGCAGTCTGCCCGAAATATAATCTTCTGTGCCATTCATCTGCACAAAATAGAGTCTCTTCTCACGGCAGAAACTCCGGCAACCCTTTACTGGGTGGAATAGATGAAAACACGTATTTGAATCCTGAAAAAATATGAAGCCTATTGTTAAGCCCTAAATGTGTTTTGAAAGGAGGTCTAAACAAAGAAGAAATATTTACCACAGATATTTACTACCTCTTTTTGCAGAATTCTGCCTCTCTGTTGTTCCTTTGAAAAATCTCTGCTGGAGTTTCTCCAGTAAGACCAGTGACATCCACAACATCTCTGCCCCCCAGCATGGGCTGTGCCCTGCTGTGAGTGCCAAGGGTGACATGTGGGGTGGCAGATCCGGACCCTTGGCCACTGCAAGCCAGCAGGTCTCCCCTGAGGTCTCTTCTCTGGTTCTTTGAGTTCAGGTGGGCCATGGATTTGCAAAGGCCTATTCCAAAACCCTTCTGTGCCCGAGGGCTATCCTTGGGAAGGGTGAATCTAATCCCTCACAGTTTGCACTTTGCTGAATTTTCCTTGCTACAGTCCTATCTTGATTTTTCCAAGAACATATTTGGCAATTGCTTGGAGGCCTTTTGGACCCCCCCTTTCTGTTTTCTTTGGATTGCCAGCATGGAAAACTCTGTGCACAATATGCTAAATACTTTCATTAATTTTACACTGCTTACAAGTTACTCTGTCTCCTGACCCCTCACAGCAGCTGACTAAGCTGGGGTTGACCTTTCTCTCATCTGCAAATTGAGAAATTTGTCAGCTATATCCCTTAGTTATGAAACTGGGATTATTCCAGCATGGATAAAATCTGAAGGCCATCAACTGCTCTAGTTGAGCTCCTCTCTGTGTGGGAGCAGGAATACATTTCCCCCTCTATAAAACCAGCTGGGTGCATTGTTGGGGAGTGTACACCACCTCTTTTAAATGCTGCGTTCAAGCCAGGATGTCCTTTGTTTATGTTCTGAGTAGGCAAACGAAGCCCTTGGCACTGCGCTCTGTTACAGTAGGAGTTAATATGTGGTCTGGTATCCAGGCCATTTCCAAGGAGATGTGATGTTTGCAGGTCATCCCGAGCATCCAGGCTTGTCCTACTTGCAAGCAACCAAGCAGTTCTGCTCTGCTGGGGAACGTAACCTCATCCAGCTTGGTTTTTCCTCTCTTTCTCTCCTGAGCACCAGCTGGACATCCCTTTATTTGCTCCTGTAACTCCCCACCCAGGAGCCGAGTCGCAGGGTCTCTGACAGTCCCTGTCGGTCCCTGCTGGTCCCCTGCTGGCTGGCACAGCCCTGGTGTCAGACAGGCCCCCTCTCCACCAGCCCATCCCAGCCGGCCCCTGCTGACACCGCGACAGCGCGTCTGAGATGCCTCCCGCTTCCCTCCTTCCCATCTGTCTCGTGGGGAAAAGCACAAAGAGCAGCCTTATCTGCTCTGACAGGCAGGGTTATGCAGAGGAGAGCTCCTCCTGGAAAGCAGATGGGGCCAATTGAGAGTGGGCAGGGAGATGTGCTAAATAAATCTGGACCAAGCAGTGCTTTGGGCAGGTGGTGGGGAGAACACGTGTGCCAGGCATGGACAGGTAACCACAATCCACAGGCTTGACTTCTGGCTACTACAATCTGGTAAAATTCCCATGCAGGAGCTCAGGGACGCTGTTGTATGCATAATATTTACTGCTGTCTCTAATGAATGATAAAAAACCCACCAGCACAACCTCCTGTACGATGGTGTTTCCCTTATGGGAGTGGCTCCAGCTGAGCACATGTGCTGCTGGGTGGGATGTGAGGGTTTGCTCTGCAGCTGTGAACATGGTTTGTGTGGCCTCTCTGGCCCATCTGGGCAGACACCTGGGGCTCAAGAAACAGTAACTGCATCTTCAGGATGAACTAGGAAAAATAAGTGGTTCTCGAGGGCTATGAGCAAGTTTCAGAAATGTTTCTGCTGCTTCCTTTGATCTGCTCAAAAGAGGAGTTAGCTGCTGTTTCTGTGTTTGGAGGTAAACTGTGGAAAGGGGCATCCTTCAGAAGATACTGACATGTGCAAGGTGGGGCTCACGCTGGGATGCTGAAATTGAGGGAGAAACCCCAACAGGACAAAATTCCAACAGGTAGACCCACAGTCCTGGAGAAGGGTCATTTTTCCTGGCCTTGTCCCCTGTCCCTGCTCTTGTGTGAAACCAGGGAGAGTCCCAGAGTAGTACATGGTAATAGCGTTCCTTCCTGGCTCCGTGGGGTCCCGCGTGCTCCCACAGAAGCCTGGGCAGCTTCAGTATTAAGTCAGTAGCAAAGAGTTAGGAAGGGTATTTACTTGCATTCCGGCAGGAGCATTTATTGCATCTTCACTGTCGAGGGTCACAGGGGCAAATACCACAACAGTGGCTAACTTTGGGTTTTTCCCGGGGCCGGGGAAAAGGCAGGATCAGGGAGCGGGGACCAATGGGAGAGCCCTGGGGGAGTGACGAGGGGCCAAGGCCAGCAGCCAACCGGGGATTCTAACTGGAATAGATTAATTTAACAGAACCGTGCACCCTGAGAAATGCCTTTTGGTCGCCTTAACATAAAGGTATATTCACTGGCCACCACACATGGCAGTACCCTGTAACGTGCACAGGGCCACTGACCTGGCAATCTTTGAGGGCATCAAAAAACATCCCAGTAAATAGAGCAAGGGAATGTTTTCCCTGTCCATAATAGGGAAAGCTCCTGGAGGTGTTTGAAGAACGTGGTATATTTGCTATAAGTTTGTTTTGACATTTTCCAGAACATTTTTCATGTTGTTTGCAAACAGAAGCCAAAATCTCCAGGTAGTTGTTGCTACTAAAAAATTGAAATTCTTTGATCTAGGGCTGTTCAAAGCAGCAGAGACAGTGCAGGACAGGGAGAGGGAGGGGGGTTGGAAACCTCTGTCAGGAAGGGGTCAGTCTTCCTGGAACAATTTCCATGTCATCAGATAGCAACATTTTCATGCTTGGAATGAAAAACAAAAGGCTTTGACCCAAGAAAAACTAAAATTCCAGCCTGGAATAGTTTCTTTTATTTTCTGTGTTATTAGGTTCTTATCTCCAGTCGTGTGTCCAGAGAAGGGCAATGGAGCAGGGGACGAGTCTGGAGGACAAGTCTGATGAGGAGCAGCTGAGGGAGCTGGAGGGGCTGAGGTTGGGGAAGAGGAGTCTCAGGGGGGACCTTCTCACTCTCCACAACTCCCTGACAAGAGGGGGCAGCCAGGTGGGGGTCAGGCTCTGCTCCCGAGGAACAAAAAACAGGATGAGAAGAAATGGCCTTAACTTGTACCAGGGGGAGTTTGGATTGGATAATAGGAAGAAATGACCACCCAGTGCCTAGGGTTTGGCATTGGAATAGGTTGCCCAGGGAATTGTAAATGCCATCCCTGTAAGTGTTCAAAAAAGGTGTGGATGTGCACTTGGGGATGTGGTTTAGCGGTAATCATGGTGGTGCTGGGTGAACAGTGGGACTTGATGATCTTAGAGGTCTTTCCCAACCTTAACAACTCTGTGACTCTATGATTCTGTTCCTGTTAGACTGTGAGCACCTGAGAACGGCCATTGCGTGTCTGTCTGCCCATCCCATGTCCAACTGCTCCTCCATCACTGGGGTGTACAAGTAGGAAACTGCAACCTCAAAGGTCTGCTGGGGTTCAGTCCTTACTGCCCCATCCTGCTCTGGAGTCAAATGGTTCTAGCAGGCTATGGAAACCCCTCAGCCTTCTGCTTGTGTCTCTTTATAAATAGCCAGGCACCTTAAGGTAGACAGGAAAACCCTGCTGGGATGCTGCTATTTTCCCAGTCCTCTGGATTTGCAGCATTTGCTTTGCAGTTCACCTTTAAAAGGACAAAAATGCTGATGAGCCTGAGATCAGGCTGGCCCTTGGTTACACTCAGGAGCCTTGACTCATGCTGGTAATGAAAATCTTGCAGGAAGGACTCACATAGTCCAGGGCTGCAGCTCTCTGGGAGAATGGATCTCTCGCAGCACAGACAGGATGGGAACGTTGGTATCTACCAGTGTAGATGAACCTGCAGTGTTGGCCACTGGCATTTATTCCCTGTGCACTGCTCCTGGTAAGGTTAATGGGAACCTCTAAAGGAAATTTTTAAATACCTTTTAAAAATGAGTCAGTTTGAGATCAGCTGTTTTTCATTTGTCTTTTGGGCTGTTTTCCTGACACTCAGTGTAAAGAGGTGTAGATAGGAGGGGATTTGTCCCCATGGGGTTACAATCCTGCTGGCTTTAAAACATGCTCATGGTGGGGTTTGCCAGGAATGGGGGGAGTTACGTGAAAAAAGACTCTATCAATTACAAAATCAGAACAGCTGATCGTGAAACACAGGGAGGAGTTTTTTCCCCACTCTTTTCAATAAGGAAATGTGCCTTTTTCAGCAGCAGTTCTGCCAGATCCCCTGCAACCTGCAAGGAGCTGAACAGATGTAATAAAAAAGAGAACAGTGGAAGTACATCCCATACTTTTGTTGCGGTTTTGCCCTCGTGGTGCCTTTGGACCTCCACTCTTGTTGAGGTGGGAGTTGCACTGCAGCTCAGGGACTGCCCAGTAGGGCTGGGCTTCATGGTCCCGGTGCTGCTTCCCTCCTCCATCCTCCCCACACGCTGTGTCTGTGCAGGAGGCAGGCCCTGACTGCAGACTCAGTGTGGGCTGGGGGTTCCCAGAGATGTCTGACATTTCTAACTAGCAGCTTTTTCTCAGCAGCTGAGCATGCCAGGCTCTTTAATCACCTTCCTAGTGGCGAACACCCTCAATTGCTCTCCTGTGGGATGGGAAGAGAAGGCTCAGGGGGTCAAATCTGACCCACCACCACCCTAGCCCTGGTCTGAGGGGACAAGAAAATTGCTGAACTGTTCAGAGCTGGTGAGTGGGCAGCAGCAGGCATGAGCACAAAGGTTTTTTGGGCTGTGCCACGCAGGGGACTTTCTCCTGTTGGGAGAGCATCCTCCATGGGCAGTGGTGCGGGGAAGTGAAGCCTCCCTTTACCTGCCAGGAGAGATCAGCCCAGCAGGCTTGCCTGCCTCTGTGATACCCAGGGATGGCCTCTGCATCTCCAGCTCATGCAATATTAATGCACCTGATCTGGTAAATGGCGTGGGTTTTACTCTTTGTTAGGTGGATGGGTGACCCTGCACTTGTCCCAGCCACCACGGGCCCTCCAGAGAGCTCTGTGCTGCCTAAAGAGAGGTTGTGAAGCATCATTTCCACAGCCTTGTGCGGATGAATTAGGTTGCAGAGAGTTCACACACGAGTGAATGCGGTTTTGGGAGCACACAGGTTAGCAATGTTGAGGTTTGGTAAAACCTGTGGGGGCAAAGGCACAAGTGTTTGCTGAAACTGTGCAGTGAGTCTGTTTAAGCACCAAAGAAGGAGGGATCCGTGGTGAAAAGTGACAGACCTTCCCTAAAGCCTGGAAAATAGCTGAGGAAAGGGGAAAGTATAGCAAGCAGGACAAAGCCTTGCCTCCAAGCCATGACCTGCTGCAGCACTGGGGTGTCCCCTGAGAGCCCAGGCCACTGCAGCCCTGCAGGGAGGAGGATGAGGAGGAAGAGGAGAAAAAGAAGGTGGAGGAGGAAGAAATCTCCAGGGACTTCCTTGCAATGTAGTGGGAGGTGTGGGGAGGCCCTCCTCCAAGGGATGTCCCCAGATTGCCAGTGTGCCTCTGGCACCTCGCTGTGCCACACTGACACCCCAGTTACACACCAGAGCTCAGTCCCAGGCTGCTCCCTGCATCATCAGCAGCAGGAAATTCATCTTTGCCCCCTGCCAAATGTGGATGTGGGAGAGCCTCTGCCTGCACTTGCTGGGCAGGGACTGAACTGCTAATTAAGAGCCCAGGCTGAGGCTGTCAGGACCACCCCAAAGAGGGATTTGGAGACATACCCTGCAGTCATTCTGGTCTGTTAAAACCAGTAAGGACCTGAGCCTAACACAAGATTTCTGTCTGCATCCTAATCTTGGAACTGGGTGTCTCAGGGTTGCCTCCCCCTCTTCACAGATTTCTGTCTCTAGCATCTTGCAGGCTGCACTGAGCACCTTCAAATCCAGATTTCAGCCCTGGAGAAATTCTTGGAGTTATTTGGTGGTGAGCAAAGTGACACACAGAGACCGTGGCCCTCCAAATGTCACCTTTAATGGTTCACTCTTAAGGGGAAGGCAAGGAAGCATGCTGGATTTTCACTTGTATTTATTACTATTCACCCATGGAACCACAGGCCGTGAACCAGTTTTGTGCATTTTCACATTTTTTGTGCCCTGGTTTCATGTGACAGCTATAGCACAGATAATGTTGCTGCAATAACAATTTGTTGGAATGTGTTGGGCTCCAGACCTGTTTGGTAGTGACTTCTCTGGCAGAGGGAAGAGCCCCTTTTTAGCAGCACATGGAGAAATGATGTCGGAGAGTTTCTTTCCAGCAAGTAGAGCCCTCTGAACCAGAACCCTTATGCAATTATGTGTGTTTTTTTGACTCCAGATCCTAAGAATGTCTCTCTTGAATAGCATGATTCTTGCTAGTTCGTTCATCTGTGAATTTCCCTGGCAGGTAGCATATAAATAGCTCTGAGACACAGGCGATCCACGAGTTCTTTTCAAAATACAGCATTGAGTCATTTTAAAGCCTCCTACTGTAGCTCTTTTAAAGATTAACTCATTATTTTGAGTGTAAGATTTATGCCTGAGAAAGAAGGATAAAACCCTGGCTTAAGTTCTTCTTCCAACAAAGTACCTTGTTTAAAAACCCTAAATAAAATGTCATGGGGGCTGGCCTGTGAAGTGAGCAGGGGACATCTGCCCATCCCCACCAGGGGCTGTCTGTTCATCACCCAGAGGCTACACTGCTTTCCAGAGCCAGGAATAGAAACCAGGGTTCCTTATTCCCAGGAGCCCTTTGCCATGTAGGGCAGAGCAATCCAGCTGGTTCCCCCCAGCCTTTTCTCTCTGCCCGACCCCAGGCACTGCTCAGCTTTCAGTAATTAGGGCAGAATTAGGGCAAGATCCCAGGGGATGGAGGCTGCTGGAGCAGGGCTTGCACAGAGGGCAGAGCTCTTCTGTGTATTGAGCTGAGCCTCCTTTACCACCTGGAAATGTTGTCTGAAGAGAATTAGGGGGTTTGACACACTTGTACAGGTCTGGCATCCCAGCAGGTTGTAGCAACAGCTCTGCCCCTGGGTATCCAGAAATACCAGATGTGTCTGCGGTGCATACTCAGATAAACACCTGCTGTCGGTGCACTGGGCATCCAGAGCTTCCACTGGCACAGGCTGGAGCACCAAAGCAAGCAGGAAAACCGAAAGGACATAATTTCTCTCGTGCCACTGCTCATGGTGTGCAGTGTTAGCAGCCTGAGGAACAATACAGTGTGGCTGGTGCTGACTGCACACGTCAGATGAATAACATGTTTCATTCAAGCAGTAGGAGAGCTCCCAAACTGACCAAAATGCAGTGTCCCGCTATGAAAGCAGCCCAAGACTCTTCTTCTCATATGCAAAATACCACTGCACAGCTCGTGCTTAATTAGTTAAGGGCTGGTTTGTTTTTCATATGGATGTAACCCAGCACAATTTTAAAGGGCTGGGTCAGGATTTACTTCCCCACTAAGTTAGACCAACTTTTTTCTTTTCTTTTTTTTTTCCCTTTCTTCTTTTTTTTTTTTTGTGGAGGGAGTTTTGGGAGGAGGGGACAGCTCTGGGACTGTCGGTAAATCTGAAGTGGGACATGCAACCCGATGAAACCTGCAAAGAGAGTTTCAATAGTATACCTGGGTGGAATTTTCCTTTCCTTGATGATCAAAACATGCCTGACTGCCCTGCCCAGAACTGCTATCTCCCTTGCTAGATACACTGTGCACATGTATATTGGAATTAGTCCTGTGCTTTCAGTCCATCTTCCTACAACGTGGTATCGGGATTCTGCCCTCGGCGTGAAGTGCAGTAGTGATTTGTCTGTCCTGCAGGGTCAGAGGAGCACAGGCAAATTCTGTAAATCATAAACATCTCTGACGTCTCTAAAAGTTCAAGGTGAAAATCAAAAATAGCCATTTGATGCCCGAGACTTTTGATGTATCTTTAGCTTGTGGTTCTGCTGACAGGAGCTCTGTGAGTCACACAAGCCATCAGCACCCTGCTGTTTCCCAGAGCACTTTTAGGGGTCCTTCTTGGGGCACTCCTGCCACATCTGCTGTCAGCTAGGAGCCACAGAGCAGCAAGGTGCAAAGGTGATGCCCACAGGGACACAATTTACCTGGGGCACTTGGGCTGGGACTGACATTGTGAGTGGAAATAATCTGCTGAAGGTCAGACCCCCTGTGCTGTGTTACAGATGGACAATGACACGCTGAAGTTTGCAGCCTTAACAGCTGCTGATGTTATGATAAAGTAATGTATCAAAGTAAAGAGTGTTCCTTCTTAAAAACCAAGTGAGTAGATTTGAATCCATCTATAACTGAAAAGGCAATAAGCAATAGGCTGTGCTGGGTCTCTCATGGAGGCTCCCTAATGCATTAGTGCATTGCTCCTTGGCTTGGGAGGTTCCACAACTGGAAATTATAGTTACCTTCCTGGAGAGTTCAAGTATCCATAAGGGCTAAAAATACATTGGGAATTGTGGTGCACGAGCGTGGGCACTTGGGATACAGCAGAGTTGAGATAGTAGTGCAGGAGGAGGAGCACGTGGCCTTCTCCATTCACTGGAACAGTTTAATATGAAGAGAGGGGAGAAAAAAGAAAGCAAAGCTAAAGATCAGTTGCATTTCATGGATGGAGGGTTACTGGTGGAAGGAAATGGTCCCCCTTGGATTTAAATTAGAATTAAAAATTGCATCATTTAATCTGACATCCTCCAGAACTCATGCTTAAAGATTTCATCTTATAGTGCTATGGCAAGGTCAAACTCACTCTGTCAGTAATTACCTTGGAAGTCAGAGTGTGTTTCTGTGCATGTCCATATTTGAAAAGGATGGGAAATAGAAGAAGCCTTTTCATTGCTTCCTAGCTTTTGGTATATTTGAAATAAGTGCCTTCCCTTGTTTTGTGTGGTTCTTCAACACTTTTGATTGATTCTGATTCCCATGTGCTGCCTCTTCCCATAGCAGGTGTGGAAATATCAAGGCCAACAGAGTAAACGGATGGGGAAATTAAGTAGGGTGCCCAAAGGCACACACCTCTCCCCAAACCAGGCACAGCATGAGAGTTTGCAGCCCTGTGTTGTGTGAAGGCTCCCTGACCCCATCTCTCTCTTCTGTACCATCCACGAGTGTGAAAACACACGGAGACTTTTCTTTATCAAGTCCTCTTCTGCTCTGTGGCTCAAGGCTGGAAATGATTTCACAGCACTTCTTTTAATCTTCTTTGACAGTTTTTTTGTTAAAAAATAAAGCGGTTTTGACAGTGGGATAAAGCAGCATTCACAAGTCTTTGCTCAAGTTCTGATCAAGTGCTAGGTGGCTCATCCAGCAATGCTCCTCTTCATTTCTAAGGGACTGTTCCTTGATAATGTGGATATTTGTTATTCATAATCTGCTGCTGGTTACTCTCATCATCAGCTGAAGGAGACAACATAATGTGAGTTAATTGTTTAGTTCCACAGCGTCTAATGAGTAGTGTATATATTCCAATATAACAATTTGCCATAGCTCCATGGGACAGAGTATTAAGTGTGCAGTGACAACATGCAAATAATGAGCGTATTTATAGAAAGCAGAACTGAGGGACAATAAAAGAGCCCAGGTTTATGGATAATTTATTTGGAACTAACAATATGATAGTAAAGGAGATCCAGATTAAAAACCTAGATATGCCATTTGGGAACTCAGATAGAATTCCTAGCTTTTTAAAAGTTCAAGCCTTTTACAGATCTTATTGAAAGCAGTGGGAGGACATCTGTGAAAGATGTGGCTGTTCAGTGTTTGGTTAAAAGCAATCCAGCCTTTTTGTCTGGCACTGGGGATACAGTTCCCTCATAAGCAAATTTCTTGCCAACATGTTTTCAGCAAGGCAGTGCTTGATTCTTACTTCTGGCCCTCAGAAAACCATGGATCTCAGGTGAGCACACTCAGAAAATGTCTGTCTCATTGTCACATCCATCTTATGACATCAATCAAGGTCAAGGCACTATTGAGATTGGTACTCTACGGATATGTAATGAGAGAGGTCCTCCCTCAGAGGTGCACAGAACCAAAATAGTAAATGGTCCCAGTTCCACTGACATGACTTCGTTGTGTTCCCCGTTTCTCCTTCACTTTCTGCCTCTGGCTTTTCAGGCTGTAGCCATTTGGGGCAACGCTATCTTCTTTTCTCAGCTTTCAGCATATAGGAGTATAAATCACTACTGGGGCTCCTATTTCAATTTATTGAAATTCAAATAATTGACAATAACAGTACGTGAACTACAATAATGGATTGTGTTCTTGTGTGCGAGAGCACAGGTTTTTACAGCCTTAAGGTACCAGTGCACCAGATGTGCACAGGAGAGGCAGATGACATCTTTAAGAGCATTTCTCTTTGGAAAGTATGGCTTGAAAGTCAGGCTTGAACCTGTTTGGAACCTATTTTGAGCACCCTGCATTCATGTATTCTAAGAACAGTGTCGTGTGGAGACACTGTGGGAGACAATAAACCCACCTGCAATGCACAGTGACTGAGCCTGAGTGGGGAGCAGTTGTATCTCCTCATACAGATCAGCACCAGCAGTTGCTACTGCTCCACCTCTGCTTTTAGCGAGCGCAACAGAGCCTTTGAAGAGCTCTCGAAATTCCCATGTTGCTTCTTAAGAGACAGGCAAGGCTTTCCAGGCTGGCTTTTTTTAAAGGGTATTTCATTGTAATTGTCTGTTAAATCTATATTATTAGAGGTTTCATTGACCCCTCGACACAGTGATCAAAGGACATTTGCCACACTTGACGGCAATGACAGCCACAGACTTCAAGGAGAAGGATAAATGAATTAGCCGGGTGATAGGTTTCTTTCTTTCTTTTAAACACCCAAGCCAGAAATCAATCCTTATAGTGACAAGGTTTATTGTGCTGAATTCCCTTGGCATTACAAACTCTCTTTTTCTTTCCCAACCCTTGAAAAAAAAAACAACCCAGGCAGATATAGCTGATGCTGTGTCACATCCCACGCACTCGTGTTGCTCCTGCAGTCTGTTGCTTTTTGGGATTCACACACACATTTGCATTTGCAAGCGCCACTATTGCTTTGCAGTAAACACTGCTCACGGCTCTCTCCTCAGAGAATCCAGATGTCTTCCTCTCAGGACTCTGCATTTATCTTTAGATTTCTCAGCCTATCGCTGCATGCACTGGATGCTCTTTGCTTTTGCATAGAAACCCCGATCCTCATCACAGAAATTGCGTTTCGTGGTGAGGATACTGATTGGGAGTGAAAGGTATTTATGTTCCAAAAAACAAGTTTCAGTTTCATTCTCCTGGTCCCATCAGGTCCCCATGGGTAGATCTGTGCTCGGAGCACTTTTCCCATGCAGCCAACTCTGCCTCCATCAGCCGTGTGCTCCTTGATTGCACATGGTGTGTGCAGGTATTTGCTGCCTTTCGGTAGATGAGTAACAGAAGGATTTTAGTTTTTCAGTCATTTAAATGAGGAGGGAAAAAAGGACATTCAGCTCATTTTTTTTTAGCAAAGTAAGGAGAAATCTGAATGAAGAAAGGGGTCAAACCCTTCTTGTTGGTGAAGAAATGAGGAGTGGATCCCGATCTCCCTGAAGCCTGGTGGAGTTTCCAGTGAGTGCAAGGATCAGGATATCCTGTGAAGTGCTGCAGCAAGTTCCGTGAGACCTGGAGAAGGGTGCGTGGACTGGTTCATGTGTTTGCTCTCCCTCCCCCTTCAGCCCAACCTTTGTGCTGTTGTAACACCTCAGACGTGGCCATCAGAGCTGTTTGCCAGAGTCAGAGCAGCGCTGCAGCCGTGATGGCCTGGGGACACATGAGGCACAACTGGTAAGGAGAGATAACAACTTCTAATGGACCAGCTAATATTGGTAGGGAAAACAGACAGCTCCCAGGCACAAGTGCTTCCTCATGTCTCCTCCTGCTTGCCAGGGGCCGTCTCCAGCACTGTGGATGTTCAGAATGAGGATTTGCATCTCCAGGGCACCAAGTTCCTGCTGACCGGGATAAAGGACCAGCTCCTCAAGCTCAGCGCAGGCAGAGGGTGACTGTTATAAGTGAGCAATTCTGTTTGCATCCCTGGGTAGAAACCTTTTCTTTTTTTTTCCACATGATTTCCCAAATCAGGACACCAGCTTCAGATGGCTGTAGGGAGCAGAGCCTTTCTTTCCCCTGTTTTGCTGCAGCAAAGGAAAGGAGAGGGGTTTTTAGCAATCAGTAGGGTTTTACTAATCCTTCTAGGTGAGGTGTGTGAGAACTGTATTTTCCCTAACCCCACTAATGTGTCATCCTGGAGGACTGAAATTATCACAGAACAGTGGAAGGTCTAGCAAAACAATAAAAACAACAGCATTATAAAAGGAAGCCAGCTGAGTGCTGGCATTGTGTGTAGTCTGAGGTATACTTGCAGAGGGTTATAAACACATTTAAGAATGTACCAGCATAATGTCTGCTAATGAGAGACATGAGGAAGGAGAAGATCAAGCCAAGAGATGGCTGCACTCAAGGACATGGTTTCCATACAGGAGACATCTGCAGAGAGGGGGAGAGAGAGAGAAAAATATGTCCCTGTTACAAAATTTTTGGCTGCATGCAACCACAGGCAGCCTCCAGGGAAAGCTCTGTGGAGCCATCAGGGTGGTCCAGTCATGGAATAGGAAAAGGCTCTTTAACAGCCTACCCTGTGGATGGAAGCACTCCATGACACACCCTGCTCTGCCCTGTGTGCTCCGATTGCAGCAGTGCCAGAGGGACATCTCTGACCCCTCCTGTGCTGCTTCTCTTGGCCCTTGCCCCCACACAGCTCAGCACTAGCCATGGGGTTGGCCATGGCACCAGCATGTCCCCTGCCTCATTTGGACCCTCTGTCTCCTCTCCCCCTCTCACCATCACTGCTTTTAGGAGGGAAATCATCTACTGGAATGTGGTATTTTGCTGTCTTTTTTCCAGAGGTGGGTGGAGAGGGGAAAATAGAAGTAATTTGATTTTTGATGCTCTTTCACCTTTTTGTCTACATTACAACCTCAATCTGCAGGAGAGGAGTTCCTGCAGGAGGAAACCAGGATGACTACAACGTCCAGGACCAGGACTATATCAAGGGGAGTTAGTTTGACCTGTAATGCAGTGAGATTTCATTTGTAAAATACTTCTTGTCACTACCAGAGGCCAGTGTTTCCCTCCCTGCACAGGCAGTGACTCAGCTGGTCTCATGCATGTGGAAGATCAGGGGCTCAAAGGGGATTTGATGTAGCATGACCTGCTGTTTCAGCTGGTACACATGGCTTCCATAAGTGCACAGCTTATCAAAACATGTGCCTGCAATAGAGCAGGGAATTCACATCTCATCTGTCCCTGGATTGCTGGTTTGCTGATGGGGGACGCTCTTGAGGCAGCGTGGGTTTGGGTGAAGATTTATTACAGGACAAATGCTGAAACCATCAAAAAAATGGGGAGATGATGTTTTCAGTTTTCAGTGCATTACTTGTGAATGGAGCTGCTGACAGCCAAATTCTTTAGCAGATATAATGATCCACTTCACTGCTTGTTGAGCCAAAGCAGAGTGAGTTCACCTGCCTCGAGTGGCCCTCGCCTGCACACCCCCCTTACTGCACAATGTACCTTAGTGATATCTTTAGCATAGACCAACATCTTTACGTCTTAAAACATGGAAGCTTTATCCAGTGTGTTTGAAATTTGAAATTAGCATTAGCATTCCCACTCGTGCTGCATTTGGAGGGTGGATTCCACACCCAGTAGCAAGGACAGGGCTCTGGACTGATCCAAGCCCTCTAAAGCCATTCTGCCTTCTGCACTTACCCAGAGAAGCAGATTCTTTACTGCCTGAAATGGCTGACTGCAAATCTCACTATTTCCCCCTAACAATTGCAGAGCACAGGTGTTTCAAAGCTAAAATCTGGAAACTAAAAAAGCATCTTCGATCCTTTAGCCCCCCTCCCCTTTCCTAAGTGGTACTGAGGATTACCACATGTGGTTACATAATAATTTCCCTCACCCTGAGCTTTTTAGCAATTAATTAGTCAGGGATTTGAGGGAAAATATGTCTAAAATGGTTGAATATTTGCTTACTGGTCCACAAATGTGCTCTATTTTGTCAAAGCTGCTGTTCTAAAAGCCTAAAAAAAATCTTCTAAAAATTGGAAAAATCCATGACAAATTTTTTTGGCTTTCATTTCATATATCTTTATTCAGTGACCATGGGTAAAGAGGATATGGAAAGCTAACACACAGCAGGGAGAGCACCACTGCTAGTGCCAGTAGGTTATGCAGAGCCTCTTCCACCCAGCCAAAGGTGATTCAGGTACTTCTCTTTCTCAAACTGCTTTTTCCTCACGGTGTCTCTCAGACAAAACACTTCTGTAACCCCCAGCGTGGCTCTAAAATTGCTCAGAGTTGAGGAGTGTGAGATCTGCTTCATTCCGTGCCCAAGATCAAAGCCATCCAGGTTGTTAACACCACCCTCTGAGCCATGTAACAACCTGCTGGGTCAGCCAGAGCCTTTCAAAGCTGCTGGTTCCTAACAAGCTTTGTAAAACCTTTGACTGCTTGCAGGTCTGCGGGTGAATCGTGTGATGCAGGGGCTCGTTTGTTTACTACTGTCTCCCACCAAAACCCTTATGACAAGGAGAGGAAAAGTCACTGGGATTCCTTGGCTCAGAGAGGAAACTTTCCTGTGAGCTGGAAATAGAGGATCTGCCCTGTTACAGGTATCTACAGACACAGCTCTCAAAGCAGAGCTGTGGTTTTTTTCAGCCCCTGTACATGCTTTGTTGAGATGCTCCTTATCCTTCGGAAGATACCACCTCTTCTTCCTCTATCCCTCTCCTGTCTCTGTGCTAAAAAGGGCTGTAGAGCATCTTTGTCCCTAATAAAGATCCCACTGAAGGAGTGTTTCCAGCTTTACGGGCTTCCCTTCTTATTTCTGCCTGCAGACACCAGCTCACAGCAGTGCGACGAGTGGGTGCTAATTATGGAGACCCACATTCGACAACAGAGCCTTGCTGCTGGTGAATACAGAAAAATTGCTCATTAGAGCAGCATGGTATTTAGTCAGATTGGCTTCCCTAGATATTAACATTCTGGCATTAATGCAGACTGGCAGCGTGATACTTGAATAAAACCATCTCAGGATAAGATGTGCAGAAAGGCTCGTAAAATGTTTGTCCCACCTATGGGGTTTGCAGGGCATTTCTGCTGGGGGCTCCCACGTGCTGCTTTAGGAAAAGAAAAAAAAACACCCTTGCATTTCAATAACTTGCACATACAATTTCTTGGTGTTTTTTTTCTTGCCTCACAGGGCATGGTGCATCAAGCATATGCTTTATTTCTCTGGAATTAAACACGCTGTGCTTGATTATCTTTCTGGCCATCCAGCTTTTCACCGTACTGTTTGGTGTGGCGGTGCTGTATCCATGGTGCAGGTGGCAGGGCTCTCTGCTCGATGGCTCTCTGTGCACAGCACAGCGTGTGTGACAGCGAGGCCACCCTGGAAAATGCATTGTTTGTAGCTGTTGCACAGAATAACTTCATAAAGGAGGCTCAGCCAAAGCGGGTTTGAACACAGAAAGCTTCAGGTGCCTAGTTTCAATGCAGGGAGGGAAGGCATCACCGACCCCCACAACAGGGTTTAGCATGAAGGTTTCCCCGTGCTGTTTTACAAACAGCAAGAACCAAAGCTGGGGTTTGTGTGCTGCAAGCAGAGGTGATTTTCCTGGGCATGGCTCCTTGTTTCCCCCCTCTGCAGCATCGGGACACCTCCAGCTTAGCTTCTGGGCTGGCTTTGCAGAGCTGCCCGCGCCTCTAAAGCTGCGTGGGGAGAGCCAGAGCTTTGCTGGCTGCATGGACTGGGGTTCATCTGTGCGGCTCTGTGAGCCGGAGCCATAGCCACAGGGAATTCCTCGATCCCAGGCCCTGCCCTCTTCCACCTCTGGGCTTGCATCAGCAGCAGCCGCTCCAGTGGGCTAATGGAAGTGCCATAAACACACTCAGAGGACAGAGCTGTGCAGCGGCCAGCAGAGCTCATCCAGCCACACACATGCCAGAATTTCCTCTCCTGCAGCCCTCTGGTCTCCACTTTGACTTGAACACCAGTGTTCAGAGCTAATTAGCTCTGCTTTATCTAATTAGCACCCAAATGGGAGTGCCTCCCTCAGCTGCCTCTGTGCTTGCAAAGAGCCCAGAGCTGAGGATTTATGTGGGGGAGAGATTTTCTCTGGGGTTTGCGTGGTGTGTCCTCACCTCCGTGCCCTGGGGAGGTGTGTGAGCGTGTTCTTGCACTGGTGTTACCCTGTTGGTCACTACAGGAGCTGGACACGGCTGCACTAAGTTGTCTCAGCCAACCTGTTTCTTGCCTGTGAGTTTGCTGCCTGGGTTTTTTTTCCTTCTTTTTTGTAATGGTCGTGGTATTTTGCCTGAAGTTTGCCTTGGGAAATAGAGTGTGTCCTACATCCATGTCTATTTTAAGACTCTGCTCTATTGCCTGCTACCAGCTGGGGACATGGCTGGAAGGAGCAGTGGTTTCATGTTACAAAAGGGGAAGCACCGGATATTTCTAGGAGCCTATAACTATGAAATGCTAAATATGTTGATAAGCCAGGATATTGCGATCTTAGTGATAGTACTCATTTCACCTGGCTTTAGTATTTTAAAAGGTGTCTTTCTGGCTTTTCTGGATGTAGTAAGATCTACTTACAGATGATGGAGAATGAGACACATACAGAAAGCAAATTATTCTGTTTCTAATATTTGTATTTTATTAAGAAGAATATTTTTTTTCCTTTGTGTTAGTCCTGCTCTGACTTTTTTTCAGTTTAGGGAGGCCAGTACAGATTTTGTTATGGAAACCTGTTAATTTTTGTGGTCTGCCCAGATTAAAATACCTGGGGGCTACAGCAATTTCTTCCAAAGTTAAAAGGGACAAACAGAACCCCTACTTGTCAGAAAAGCATGAGAATATTTCCGCACAGCTGAAATTCAAGATTTGGAAGCAGGTGCCTTTCTTAATGTTGCACATCTTGTGTTTATGCCTGTGAAGGTCTCCTAGTCCACAGCTTTCCAGCTCAAACATTGGATCATTTTCATCCTGACTGCTTTGTTGTGTTCCACATGTGTTTTATTCAGTGAGTTGATTAACATGGTTTTAGCTAAATCCCACTTTAGGCAGTAAGGTGTCTCAGAACTGGTTCCATATGGGAGTCCAGGGGTCTGACGCCATCCTCTGTGTGCATTGGCCCCATCCTGGAAGGTTTTATGCCCTCAGAAACCCCTGGGTGCTCTCCTACCACAGCTCCGTGCAGTCTTGGGTGATGCTGCACAAATACCACTGTGCTGCATGTCATGGTGCTTGTGTTCACAGATTTAAAAAAACCCCAAACCAACCAACCAAAACAAAAAAACCCCTTCCAATAACCCCAAAAAACATCTATGGCCAGAGATGGCCAAGAGGAATCCCAGGGCAACTGCTTTGTGGTGTCTCTGGATTACTTTTTTTTAGTATTTTGGCCTGGGTGAAAAGAGGGCCAAGGGTACATAAATGTGACCTTTTAACTCACAGGTGAGGAGTTAGTTGGTAAACCTGGCATAAACTGTTCCGTGGTTTAGGGTGGCTTTCTCTGAAGTGCTTCTGTTTTGTTTAGACTGCTGTTTGCTTCAGAGAGCTGGATAGTTGGTGGGTTTATGTGCTTTTCATGAATTACCAGGTAACGCTGTTCTCTGAAGGGTCTTTCACTGCATTCAGTGATTCTCTAGTTTTTCTTCTCCAAAGAGGTCCAAAATCACTTGTAAACCTGCAGCTCGCCTCCTGAGATTGAAGAGGAGCAGAACTTTCTCAGTCAGAGTTTTCCAGCCACTTCCATCTAATATTTAAGACACAGCATAAAAGTTACAGTTTATGCAGTGGTGCCGGGGAGTGAATTTTGTATTGATTTTAAAATTAGTCATTTTTAGCTTACTGTTTTATGCACCAGAAAATGGCCTCAGCTTCATTAAGAATGCTGTCTATTATTAATATATATCATTAATTTATCCTTGGCACTGGGCTAGTAAAAGCACTTAAATCATTGCCTTGTCCTTAAAGTCGGACAAGTGAAATAGTGACAAATGTGATGGGGAGCAAAGCCATTTCAGAGCAGAGATGTTGGTCCCACCCCTGCTTTCCTCACACCCCTCTTTTTTGGGGGGTCACTTGCATCTCCAGCTGGGTCTGCACAAGAGTGGTGAGCCTGGGGGTGCTGAACTCACCGTCTGCAGGTCTGCTTTTTGGCACCCAGGCCATTGGCACAGAGGTCGGGAAGCCCAAATAGTTCATAAAGCAGCTGATTTGGGTTGAGGAAAAGGGTTGGGGAGGGAATCTGCCCTTGCCTGGGACATGAGTGCCTTATCCTTGTTTTCAGGAGGGCTGGGCACAACCTGCACCCCAGCAGGGTAAGTGCAGGAGCCTCCATGCAGCCAGCTGGAGGTGGAAAGTACCTCCAAGGCAAAGGACCCAATTTCAGTCCCTGTTCTTATGCTGGTTTATTTATAAGCTATTAAAGATGTATGAAGTGATTTTTGGAGCGGGCAATGGAGCCTGTGCCTCTCTGCTTCCAAGTGCATGGTCTGATTGACTGGTTACAGACTCCTGCTTGCTTTCCCATGCTCTTGTTTTGGTGTTAGATTATCCTGTATTGGACACCGCTGTTTCTTAACTAGCATGAAAATCGAACTTTTTCAGGGTATGGACCCATCCTGGTGAATCAGCAGCCCTTCTGTGCAGGGTGTTTCATGTGACACTTCCCACCAGAATTGCTGGTAGCTGTATTCCTGCTGACTGGACATGGTTCCGTCTTCTCTGCCAGCTTTGTGGGCAAGTGGCACTCACTAATTTAAAAATACTTTTGGTTGAACTCTTATTTGGAAAAGAGCCATAATTTCAGCATTAGATGTACATTGATAGAATGGTTTGGGTTCGAAGGGACATAAAAAACTTCTAGTTCCACCTCCCTGCAAAGGGCAGGGACACCTTCCACTAGACCAGGTTTTGCAGAGCCCCATCCAGGCTGGCCTGGAACACTTCCAGGGATGGGACAGCCACAGCTTCTGTGAGTAACCTGTTCCCCATCACCCTCACAGACAAGAATTTTTTTTCTACTATCTATTCCCCTGCTCTAAAATTATTTTGCTGCTTGCAACCTGCTTGCTTTTATGGCATCCTGAAAATGAAGTCCTTTATCATTGTTCTGCCGATGCAATTAAAAGAAAAATGTAGAAAGAGACCCTGCTGCATCTGAAGAGTTCTTATCTGGCAGGAATCTATTTTACACAAATACATGATTTTGTAGCAAGGCCACCTTAAAACAAACAAACAAAAACCCCTCAAAGCACTTTGTGGGCATCATGATTCACCCAAGTTACTTGCTGAGGTCTGTTGCGCAGATACTGAGGTGTGACATCTGAGTTGGACTGATGGTGCTTTCAACTATCCCATCCTTCTTGGTGTTAGTTCAGGAAATACATCATGACAGATGGCATTGTTTCAAAGCTTGAATATGCTGTGCAAAGCACCGAGAAGCCCTGAACCTTAGGAAAAGCATTTTGTAAACTGGCAATTCTAGAGTCTCTTCAGTCTCCTTAGCATCACTTACAGCTGGACACATGACACATAGAAGCACTGTGGATGTGCCTTTAGGAACAGACAAAGATCATTTTAAGCTCTTGGATATTTGAGGATGTACAAGGCAGAAGGTACTGTCATCATGTGGTTTTATTGTTGTAAAAGCAATTGTAGTAAAAGTTGCAGTAATCCCTGGTGTTCTGCTTCAAAGCCCCTTGAAGTCTGCAATAATGGCTCCGCTGAATCCCGGCAGCCTTTGAGTCAGTTTTCCCATTGTAGGGTGGTACTGATCAAACCTGGAGCTCCAAAGCTCTCCTCAGAAATGCCTCTCGCTGCGCTTTCCCTATTCTCCAGGCGCTTACAAGCGCCGACACAACCAGCATTTAGAGAGTTTTCTTAGATCTGTTGATGAAAAGGACTCTCTAAGAGCTCGATATTATTCTGCCATCACATGTCAGGTTAGTGGGTTACAAAGTCTGTGCTACAGTGAGGAGCTTGCTGCCTTGGATGTCTGCATGAACCCATTTACCCCCCCTTTTATGCTCTGATGATGGAGATTTCCTTTTGAGACCAAAAATCTGTTATGATCAGTCTTTGACCAAGCTCAATAAATGCCTCTCCATTGCTGCTGCTTTGTCTGAATGCAAGTATAATGCCCTAAAAGAGGTTTTTAAATTTGAAAATGTGCTTTTTTGGACACTTTGGGTCTGTTCTACTGATGGTGCTGCAATAGGGCTGTGTGAGCCCCCAGTGGTGTTTGCTGTGGCTGTAAGGAATCACCTGCCAAGCACACACGAGTGAGGGGACGCATGGCAGACACCCATTTCGTGGGCTGGGCAGTGACCTGAGATGGCCATTTGCTTCCTTGACCTCCCAGCGTGGCTTTGGGCGTGTTATTTATATTTTCAATCTCAAGCTTTCTCACCTGGGAAATGGGAAGGGTAGCTGCTCTCCTGGACTGGCCCTGTGCAGGGTCGCTCTCTCCAGCAGGATTGTTCTGCCCGGCGACTGCAGCACTGGCGAGGAAGCAGGTTGGAGACTGTCCCTGCCCTGCCATGCCTGCAGTGCTCCATGGCTTAGGAGAATGGGATGCAAACCTGCAGCACTGCCTTGCAGAGCTGTGAAATTCCACTCTCTGTTCTGTGCGGTGCCGGAGCTGTTCGGGAGCAGCCTGATGGAGAGCTTTGCTGTCTGCAGCTCCCTCACTGAGCAGCAGGTTGTTGGGTTTATTCTTTTTTTTAATTGCCTTTCTTTCTAGTGTTCCCAGTCACTTGGTGACACCTAAAAATGCATTTTCCAATTTAACTGTTCTGACAAACCCCATTACTGGCTGATTGGGGAGCTCCCACTCTGCACTTAGATTTGCAGCATCGATTCTGTGCAAGTCTTCCTGAGAGTGAATTTAAAAAGCAGTGAGCCTCTGCTCTCAAGGAGAAGGTCCTATCCTTGTTTAATAATGTCTATAGGAAAATTCCCAGCACTTGGCAAAGTCTGCCTGTGTGCTGTTCACATCATCCCAAAGGGTCTTGTAGCTGGAATGTGTCTTTTTACCAGTTCTGGGCTAAGTTCTGTAGAAACTTATTAATTCCTCCCCTGGTTTGTTCCTATAGGGGATGGAGGTGACCTGACTGAAAGCTTTATGTAAGTAGAAACAATTCAGACTGGCTTCACTGAGTTTTCAGCGAGGTCTCAAATATGTGAATAGCTGCAAAACTGGGATATCATTCCTAAGAAACACTACAGGTAAAAATACACTTTGTAGCAGACCTGGACTCAGTTTGCTGTGATCATGCAGCTGGATGTGGAGAGTTTTGGTACATGGGAAATCATCCATTATCAGCTAAATATTGTGCTGAGCCCCTGCACACACACACACACACACAAGCCCATGGCATTTGCCTTGCCATGTTAGAGACTTGCTGGTCAGGTAGTTCTGCACAAAATACATCCCCAGCCTGTCTGCACTGAGAGCAGAGGCCATGGGGGCTCGTGGGCTGTATGGATTCATGTGATGCTGTGAGTAGCTTTTTATTTACAGCTGCTCCCAGCACAGCAGACAGCATGTAATGAGAGCAATTGAGGGAAGAGGGGCCAACCTTGTTGATCAGCGTGTCGGAAAGGTGAGAAAGTACATGTCTGATGGGCTCTAGAAAGAGGAGATGAGGCTCTGGGAGAGGGCAGCCAGATATATTTGCATCTTGCCTTCATTATGCATGGGAGAGAAAATACTGCCTTAATGGGAAGGTATTGAACTGCTGTTAACTGAAGCTTTTTAAACTGAGTTGGGAGGAGAATTGGCCAAAGAGGTTTTTGGGAATCAGGAAAGCTGAAATTGAATCCAGTCTGGAATGCAGAAGACAGAAGGGACTGGGGAATTAAGCAGACACAGTGGTGGTACTCGTAAATAAGGTAAATAAAAAAGGATTAGCTTACAAAGCTGAATGGGGAGCAAGTTCTCTGAAAATCCAGAGGGAGAGGTCACAAATTTGCCCTGAATTTTTGCAGGTGATTCCTATCTCTGTCTTGTCCATGATCCTGGGAAGAAAGAAAAGCTGTCTCTGTTCTGGAGGCAAATCTCCTGGGTCCACATCCCAGTGGCTCTGTTTGCTGGTTTGCAGCTACTGCATTGGGCAGGTCAGTATTTGGCTGGCTGGCTGCCTTTGCAGGCCTTTTGTTTAGGACTTGTTTAGGGCTTTGTTTAGGACTCCAGCTCCAGAGGTGGAGTTTCCAACACAAGGACCCATGGATGCCTTGGAGCATGAGGTTTGTGGAAAACATGTCAATGAGCCTGGGGACCTCTGGAGCAAGAGGGCAGTGAAAATGGCAAAAAAATGTTTTTATTGAGGTTTGCTAGGTGAAGAAATAGTGGAGGAAGAGAACTTCAGAGCAAGAAAATTCTCTGGGTGGGCTGGGAGCTGAAGAAGGAAGAGCCTGAGTAGGATTGAATTATAGATAGTGAAGATGTCTTTATAGCTTGTGAGTTGCAGCTTTTTGTATTTGCTATGATTTAGCAAAGCTTGGGCTTGTATTCTGTCTATTCCTCTGTTTTGTGTTAAACATGTAATTTAGAGGTCTGAGTAAGAACCTGTGGGCTCTGCAGAAGAAAGCAATTTGGTGCAAATCAAGTCAACAGAGGGGGAAGCTCCAGCAGAAAGATTGGAAGCAAGACCAGGGCAGCACAGGCTGAGAACTGCAGCACACCACATTCTCTTCCAGCCTGGGGTGCCACAAAACACTGAAAGCTTTCTGGGATCTGAGCTTAACATTTAACCTGTCTAGAGTTAAATAATCATGATAGGGAAAATGGGGTTCTAGTCCATGAGGTGCTGAAATCCAGGGAAGGTGATAAAATAGTGCCCAGAAGATGAGGGTAGTGGGACAGGGAGCTTGTGGTGCCCAGCAGAGCTGAGGGCCTGATCTCTGATCTCCTGTGCCCTGGATCTCATCAGGGTGCTGAAGTGACTCTCCCGGATATGCACCAGGCTGCTTTGGCACCTCCTGAAGTTTGGGATGTGAGAGGTGGTAAGAAACACAGCCCACAGCTTCCTGGTCATGGTTCTGTGCTCCCCAGCCGAGTGCTGCTGGCTTGGAGCTAGATACGGGCTGGGGTGGATGACTTGTTGCAGGTGCTGGTGAAATATTGCCTAACACGATAGCTTATCCTGAGATATATTTAGCAAAATATGGCTGTGAATGTTGCACTGATCCCCTCTGTCCTCTGGAAGTGGGCTAAGAGGGAGCAGAGGTGTGGGAGTGTGCAGCAGTGGATGGGCTCCAGGGGTCTCCAGAGATGCAGTGGGGGTGACAGGAGGCTGTGTCTCCTTGGGGTGAATGTCCCCCCCAACCCCTGAGGAGGTGTGTGGGGGTATGAAGCTCATGCAAGTGGGTGTGAGGGGCAGGGCAAGGCAGGCAGCCCCCCACTGCTGCCTTCCCTCCGTGTCCTGTTTTCTTGAGAGTCAGAAAAGACAACTTCTCCTCCACACGCCTGGGGAGGTGATGCTGGGGTCGCTGGGCCCTTCCCTGCAAATTAGCTTGTGGCTTTGCCAGAAATGACATCACTTGTTAGGCAGATTTCTTCATTAGGAAGCTTTCTAATCTCAGACATGAGCGGCAGAGAAACCCTCCCCGCTCCCCAGGCACCGAGGAAGCCGAGCTGCATTGCCCGTCTCTGCAGCACGCTCTGCTTATTTATCATTCATGGCATCATGTTTGTTTTATGACAAATGAACTTAATCACGATTTTCACAGTGGAATACACAGGAAAATACGCAGGATAACCGTAGCTGCAGGTATAGAAAACCAAACTTAATTTAGAGAGGGTATACAGGAGCAGTCTAAGCAGCCGAAGAATTGAATTAATCTAATAAAAAGACTCAGCTATACATAATTCTTCATGCTGAAACAAAAGCCCCGTGAGATAGGATAGTGCTCAGGTTCTGCATTAAACTTTTTTCTTTTGTGCTTAATGCTCAGCCAAATCATTATTTGTTGCTGAAAAGTGCATTTGGGTGTTGGGAATATTTTTTTCCCCGCTATGTCTTAAAGTGGAGGAGGGCAGGAATTGCAGATCATTTATTAATGCTCTGCTCCATTGTGGTCTTAATCTCCAACAGATGGGCCAGGATACTCTGGCTAACATTCAGTGTGAGCCTGCTGACTTGCACAGAGCTTCCCAATCCAAGCACGGTGATGCAGGCACTGAGTGTGATGGTCATCCTGAAATGTGATTCCAGCAATTTCAGAGGCTGAGAGTTAATCCCTGTGCTTGGGAGAGAAGGGGATATGCACGTAGGTGTGTGCACACCTGGGTGTGCCTCCCTATGGATGTGTTTTGGAGTAGTTTGGTTTTGATTCTTTGATGTGGCATTTACTGTGTGGCCATGCTTGCCAGGGGAACTCTGATGACGTCCTGAAAGTGCTGTATGCTTCCTATTTCAGCACCATTTCTGATCCTGATCAGTGTTTCTCTTCCTCTCGTGATACCAGAGCAGAAATTATGATGGTTGAACCAAGAAGAATAATGCTTCAGAAACCACCCTACTGCTATCAGTGGATTTTCATGCTGCTCCAGCCAATGAAATAATGGTGTGAGCTGCCTGCGCTGCTCTAAAATGCATTTCCGTGCGTAGAAACATCATTAAAGAGTGGCTTAAAGTACGCAGCATCAAAGAAGAATTTAGGACAAAAAATAAAAGAAACTTTCTAGAGTGTGGCACCAGGCATCCTAGAGTCTCCAGGAGATTTAGTGTCCAAGGGTGGAGAGCTTTCCTTAGGAGACTGGTGACAGTAATTTGTTCAGTCTAGCAAAATGAGAGCTCCAAGGGAATGATTGCCTCCTATAAATATTTTCAAGGGGCAAGAGCTGATGCTGACAGAATAACTAATGGATGTAGGTTGGTGATGAATAAATTCAGGCTGGAAATTTAGGAGAGTCCTAAATATCAGACAGGTCGTGTAACAATTTTCTAATGAGTGTAAGAATCAAAAGCCAAATTGCTTTTTAAGACAGAGGTTGATGTCCCGAAAAGGGCCCTGTGACAGTCTTCATCACTGGGCAAGGGAATGTCTTTGCCTAGTAATCCCAATGTTCCCCACATCTAGCTTCGAATTTTGGGGAAAACTGGTTCCTTTGCCCATGGAGTGTTCTTAAAATGTGTTGGAAAGCAGCAGGGGCCTGTTTGAGGGAGCAGCTTGGTTACAAAAGTCTGACTCCTTGGTTTAAAGGTGTAGTAGCTGGAGATAAACAGGATGGCCTTGTTTCATCGGAAGACCCCAAAAAATGCAGTCAAGAAGGAAGTCATGGAGATGCCAGACACTGAGGGGATGGGAAGGGCAGGAACTCCGAGTGTATCACCTTGTAGTGTGGCAGCCCTTGCCTTGCGCATCTGGGAGGCATTTCCCTGCTTCCATTAGCCCCTTTGAACAGGCTGCCATCCCCTCCCTGCAGCATCTCCTGCCAAGGACTGATAGGAAATAGGTTTATTTTTGAGGGCTGAAGTGCTGATGAGCAGAAGGGACTTTCAGCCATTTCCAAGGCTGGCAGCAAGCCTCAGATCTGAGATATCCATCTCCTTCTTTAAGCGTGGCATCGAGGCTGTGTTTGAACCTCTGCAACCTCTCCCATATCTCAAACCCTCCTGGGGCTTTGTTCCTGCACTGCCCATGCTCTGCGTGGCTTTGGATGGGATGACGGAGGAGTATCACGGGAGAGACTGGTTCCCACCTGGACACTTGTGCATTCTCCACCTTCTGCATGTGCATTAGCAATTGAATTCACCAGGAAAATGTGCTTCCAACCATCGAGCAGCACTGCTGCACCTTCACAGCCTCTGCTGCTGAGCCCCAGCCCTGCCAGGGGTTCAGCACTGCTGCTGTATTTCCACCCAGCTTTACCTTCCTGTCATCTCCCTGCATCTCTGGCTTATTCCTCTGGCCACAGGACACAGCCCAACCAGTTAAATTCATTGAAGTCATTTCTGCTGCAGCCAGGCCTTCTGGAGCTCCAATCCCAGAGACTTTGGGAATGGACCAGAATTGGGAAACATACCAATTTTTTAAGCAAGGATCTGTATCTTCAAATTGCACATCAATTTAATGAGGATAAATTGTGCAGGCACTCAGACTCTGATGCACAGTACTGATATTTTTAGTGCCTAGACTCTCAGGAGGATGCGTCTCTGTCAGCCCAGCTGCTCTAAGAGGCAGTTGAGTAAAGTCAAATCGCAGATGGACCAAAGTCTTTTGTTTTTACCTCTCATAAAAGTGATGCCTCCAGTGCCATCTTATAAAATTCACCAAAGTCCTATTTCATAAACTTCCAGGTGAATAAGGCTGCACAATTTAGTCAGTAAAATCTAGCAGCCAAAGAGAAGGAACATTAAAACAAAAATAGGATAGTTGGAAGATTGTTGCACGAGTCCTGTCAAACAGTGTTTAGCTCCTACATCTCTGCTCATGGGTGTCCCCAGCCACCCCCCAGGGAGAGGGACAGATGCTTTTCAAAGCAGGCTAAGTGTACCTGATGGTCACATGGTGTGGGGCTGGGGGAGAGGGTCCTGTGGGGAAAGGGGACTAGAAATGGCTTTGTGCATCTCCATGTGCTACCACTTCATGTGGAGTCACAAGAGTGGCTCCAACTGGAGTTAGAGCAGCCTTGAGGCAGGGTTAAGTCAGCCTCCAGCAGCCCTAAGGGGAAGAAACAGGTGATGCTTCCTCAGATTCAATCCCTGCCTTCCTTGATCTCCTACCCAAGAAGGGATGGGTGGTTTTTACAAATTCTTCCTCCTCCAGCTGGTTAAACCATTCCCAGCTGACGCTTGTAGTGAGGGGCAGAGCAGCTGTAATGTGCAGGGAACAGGACACAGCAGCTTATTTTACTGATTCAAGCACATAGATGACCCTGGGAGAAGGTTCAGCCTTAAATCAGCACATTTCTGCCTTAAGCTAATCCCCTCCCTGCCCAGTGTTTCCCGCTGCAGCAATATCCAGCCCTGCTGGTGAGGATGCACAGAGCATCCCTCCTGCCTCCCTGCTCCCTCCAGCAGCACGACTGCTCCAGCCAAGGTCCCCACACCTGATGTGGAACAGAAATAGCATCAGGCTGGTGCTCCTGAACCTGTTTGCTGCTATCACCCAGCAGACTGGCGTGGCCATGGTGCAAGGAGCTGCTGCCTTTGTGCGGGCACAGCAGCTCACGTGTTCACCACGCTCCTCTGCATTTGTGCACATGTTGTTCCTCACGCTCTTTGCTGCTCCAGACTGGAAAAGCTCCTTCCCCGCAGGAAGACAGGTAAAATTCCATACAGGGAGGCCACCACCTCCTCATTCACTCCCAAACATCCTCCTCTTCGGGGCTGTGTGCGCATCTGAGAATAGCTCCTTGCCACAGCCTCCTCCGCAGGAACAGCGTTATTTATTCATAGGCGTTGGGTTCGCTCCGATAGTCTTTCTGAATTTAGTCTAAAAAGAGATCTGCCTTGTGCCTGGGAACTGCCTGGCCCTTCCTCCAAAATGGAAGTGAGAAAAGCTCCTTGTGTGTTTTTTGTGCATGGTTAAAAATAGCGTCCCAGAACTGTATGTTGGATAAATATGAATGAGGGAAGAACAAATGTAGTAACCTTCAGAGTCTACAAATGGCCAGGTATGTGTGTCTATCCTAGAGCTTTCTCACCCATTTCATACTCCAGTCTCTTCTTTCTTCTCTACCTTTCTTTGTCCTTTGTTCCCATGGCTTTGTTTCAATTCTCCTGCATCATTCTTTTTTTCCTTTGACTCTTTACTCTGCTCTGCCTATTTCTCTCCCTTCCCATCAGTGTCCTTCCCCACCTCTGCTTTCCATCCTGCTCCTCCACACCTCATCTTTTTCTTCTTTCCCAATACTTCTCCCTGTTCTTAGCCAGTGCTCCCTGTTCTCCCTCTTGTCTCCTCATCCTTTTCACTCTGGGGACTCTCAATCCCCAAAGACAGCGCTGACCTGGGTCGCCAGCACAGCCTTTGGCTCAGGAACAGGGATGGCAGCCAAAGGGAGGTGTTTCATTGCATCCTGGATGTGCAGACAGAAATATCTCACTGAAATGGCTGTTTACACTTGTCATCTTGGTCAGAATCAGACACAAAATCCTTAAGCCTGTATCTGATGTGTTTAAATGGATGAAAACATTAGAAATGAAGAGTCTGCCCATATGTTGTGAGTGTCTTACAGCGACAGACCTGAATGTTTATCCACATGAAGGCCCTTTCACACTACGAAACAGTGTTAAATGGCTTCAGGGTAAGTGGATTCGAGCCAGAGAAGGTATAAATAGCCTGCTGGAAATGCTCTTCATGCTCTCTCCCATCCTCAACTTCCCTCATCTCTTCCATTTCCGGTTTTTAAAGGAGAGAAATGTTGGTTGTTGTCTTTGGGGTGTTTCAGGTCAGTCTGGGAGCTGTGTGGGCCTCAGCAGCTCTTTTTGTGTTACAAACCCATGGCTGGTGGGAGCATCCGCTGGGCTCGTGGGCTATAAGGCAAGAGCCTGAGCCATGTGGCATTTGGATAAGAAAGCATCAGATGCTATTTAAAACTTCTTGAAATCCCTCACTTATTGTGGAAAGCCATTGCCTAATAAATTAGTTGTCTTTAACCTCTGAAAGATAGTTTTCCTCTTGGAAGAGGAATTTAGTGGAAGGATGTAGTTAATTCTGTTTTAGAGCATGGGCAGCCTCGTTCTTGCTCCATTCAGTGCCCTCTGTCCATCCTCAGCTCTGTACTAACTTAATCTCATGTGTGCTAAGGAATGTGCGCTGTTCTAACATTGAGCATCAGAAAAAAAAAAGTGTTTATTGTTCTTCTTAGTGAAAAGGAAGTGTTCAGAAAGCTCTACTGAAAAATTAAACCTCTGCAGGGTCATAGTCTACATTCTTGTGGAAAAAGGAGGGGAAAAGGTCTGAGTTTTAGCATGTTTGCTTGGGCTACCAAAAATACTCATTGCCTGCCTTTAAATTAAAGCACATTTTGTTTGCTTCTGGAAACTTTGCTGTGAAGAGGCAGCTTTGGACAAGCTGGGCCTTTGGAAGTGGGGTTCCTTTTGCTTCTCTCCCTCCACAGCTCAGTGCCACAATTGATAGCACTGAGGGAAGACAGGACAGGGTTAATCTACTGCCTGGATCAACTGGTGTTGGGAGAGATGGAGAATGGAAAGCCATTCAGGCAAAGATGTCTCCTGCCCCTGCTGCACAACTCCTTCCAATAGATGGATGGGATTTGGGAACTGCAATTTATATTAATACTCAATAGGATGTTGCTATAGCAACTATATGATGTGGTGAATAGCTTCATGGGCTTAAATCCAAAATGCTGGGAGCTAAGATGGGTCTGAGCACGATTTAGGACTTTGGTCATGTGGGTTCTGTGCTGGCATGATTGGAGTTGGGGAGAAGTTAGGGTAGAAGATAAAAGATGCTTCTGAAGGGAGCTGGACCCTGTTAGGTGCAGCTGGGGTGGGACAGTGAAAATTAAAGATGCCCTCCAAAGTCCCCCTTATGCACCAATTTGCACATGCTGCCATGAGGGACCCTGGTGCACAGCAGTTCCCTTTTGGTATCAGGAGTTTGCTGTAAACCAGATCTGACATTTAGCTTCAGGTTAAATTAAATTGATTTGACCTAGAATGATTTTTATTGGTTTGTTTTTGTTTCACGTTAAAAAAATCGTTTAAAAAAAAAAAAAAAGAAAATCTGTTACAGCTCAGTTCCAAGCAGAATTACTTCCCTTTAATTCTTCTGTCAAACTGAAGAGTCTCTTATTTGCCCAGTTTTCATCTGCAGTGCTAATTTACAAGAGGCAAAATTGTGCTGTTCATGGTGGTGCCAGAAAAAGACATCTGGAACCCTGTCAAAGGGCAGAACTGGGAATTCATTCCCTCATCCAGATGTGCTGTAATGGGGAGATGGTGGCACCCCTGTGCTCCCTATTACACTCCTCTGCCCTTTTCCCTCAAGGAATACACCTTGACAGGTAGCCTAATTTTTTATCTTAACTTCAAGCCACTTTTTCTCCCATCCTCTAAGACTGTGACTAATTCCCTCCCTTCACTTACACCTTGAGAGTATTTATAGACTGCGATCCTGTTCTCCTTCTCCCTACTGTACAATATAAATTTATCTGTTATTCCCTCCTCCAAACTGGTCCCAGGTGTCCTGCCCTCCAGTGCTTGTGCCATCAGCATCTCCTGTAGCTTCTCTGCATCTTTCTGTTCTTGTCCTGAACAGGGAAAACAAACCATAGAAATGCCCAGCTCCTGGTTTTTCTGTGCTAAAGGACAAGGCACAAACGAATAATGGGGGTCTCTTCTCCCTGCCCTGAGCATCCCTGTCAGGGACTTTCTGTTTTACATTGCAGGGCTGTCCATGAGCTCTTGTTTATTTTATTTCTGTCCATGGGCTGGCTCTGGCCTCCTTTAGTGCCCTGCTGGGTGTTGAGTCGTGCTCGGGCTGCAGCACTGCACACACACTCTCGCTCCCGAGGGGAATACGCTGCATCCCTGAGCACAGAGTTATCCCCTGATGCATCTACACCAACCTGGCTGAGGTTTTTAATGCACTGAAGGATTACCAGTATCTGGTACTGCAGGTAAAGACCTCACTCAGGACATCTTAGTGTCTTAATTCCCCTGTGATCACTTTATCCATCTGACTGATACCTTATGAGTTGATTACCAGAGAGAACCAAATGTCAAAATTACAGGAGAAAATGAAGTTTCCCACACTCAATATTTTTCCTTTGCTTCCTAAAGCCAATATTATAGCCAAGAAGGCTATTAGACTTATTTTTTAATTTTTTTTTTTTTTAAAGCACAAGCCAGAGGCTGGACATGACTGAGCAATATGTGCTGGCAGCACAAAAAGTCGACTGTGTCCTGGGCTGCATCAAAACCAGTGTGGGCATTGGGTTGAGGGAAGGAATCCTGCCACTCTGCTCTGCTGAGACCCCACTTGGAAAGCTGCATCCAGCTGTGGAGTCCTCAGCACATGAAGGACACTGACCTCTTGGAGTGAGTCCAGAGGAGGCCACCAAGATGCTCCAAGGGTTGGAGTTGCTCTGCTCTGGAGAGCTGAGAGAGCTGGGGGTGTTCAGCCTGGAGAAGAGAAGGCTCTGAGGTGACCTAATTGAAGCTCTTCAGTACCTAAAAGGGCTACAGGAGAGCAGGAGAGGGGCTGTTTACAAGAGCATGGAGTGACAGAACCCTGGGGAAATGGCGTCAAGCTGACAGAGGGTGAAATTAGATTGGAGATTAGGAAGAACTTCTTGGCTCTGAGGCTTCTGAGGCCCTGGCCCACGCTNCAAGGGTTGGAGTTGCTCTGCTCTGGAGAGCTGAGAGAGCTGGGGGTGTTCAGCCTGGAGAAGAGAAGGCTCTGAGGTGACCTAATTGAAGCTCTTCAGTACCTAAAAGGGCTACAGGAGAGCAGGAGAGGGGCTGTTTACAAGAGCATGGAGTGACAGAACCCTGGGGAAATGGCGTCAAGCTGACAGAGGGTGAAATTAGATTGGAGATTAGGAAGAACTTCTTGGCTCTGAGGCTTCTGAGGCCCTGGCCCACGCTGCCCACACAAGTTGTGGCTGCCCCATCCCTGGCAGTGTTCCAGGCCAGCTTGGATGGGGCTTGGAGCAACCTGGGATAGTGGAGGGTGTCCCTGCCCTTGGCAGGGGGTTGGAACTGGGTGAGCTATAAGGTCTCTTCCAACCCAACCCATTCTATGATTCTAATGCTTGAGCTTAGCTTGTAGTGATGCTCTTCCAAATGCCCTCTGGCTCACTGACAGTGGTAGACTCTAAAAATGGGCTTTTCCCAGGAGACAAACTGTTTCACTTACTCTGAAGTTTTCTGGATCTCCCATCTCTTTGAAAACAGCTCAGGAAAAAAAAAAACAAACAAACAAAAAAAACCAAAAAAACCTGCTTGCCGTATTTCCATATTCTCTTTGGACATTTTTATCATTGTGGCACAAACCTGTGGGTGAATCAGCAATATCTGCAGAGATGTCCTGTCCAGAACTTGTTCTAGAAGCTGCTCTCTCCTCAGCTGAAGTGCTGTATCTGGTGTATCTGCTGGGATGGAAAGGTTCTTGTTGGTCATCACAGATGCAATTCTGGCTGTTGTGTAGCTGTTTTCCAAAAGTAGCTTGTGCTAGAGCCTGAAGCAGGAGAGCTGCTCTAGAGGTCATGTATTTATCCTGTCTCTTCAAGCAAGAGCACCTCCACTGATTGCATCTGAGAGTTACTTCTGTAACTATTCTCAAAAATTTTCAGTTGTTCAGGATCTGAAACCTTCCTGGGCTGAACAGGAAACCCTTTCAGTGCCTTTTGCCTCCTCTAAGGCCAGGGCGGCATCAGGTTGGGAGTCTTGGGTGTTCTACTGGGGTCAGGGACATTCTTTGGAGGAAAACAGACCTCCCTGTGATTGAAAATCTAAGTTTTCATTGCAGCTTTTCCTAGAAATCCTGCAGCAGGTGCGGGTGAGGCAGCAGCGCTGTCGGCACACGGATGGGAGGACAGGCAGAGCAGCAGGAGAGCTCTCTGCTCCTGCCTTTCCCTGCAGCTTCCACAGACACCTGACCCTTCTCATGCACTCTGGGAAAGCTGCACGAGGTATCAGGACCCGCGTAATTGTCCCCAGCCTTTTCCTCGTGGAGCCAAAGCCCAGCTGTGCCGCTGAGCGCCGGGAGAAGCTCCTGCCAGGGAGGTTGGTCCTGGAGCTGCTGTGGAGCTGCTGCCCCCCTCCTGCTTCAGTAACACACAGCAGTTCCAGCGAATGGTTGGTTTGGATCGAGGTTGCTCTGCCACAACCTCGAAAGCTTTCAGGAGTGCAGAGTCTGCTGTCAGTAACTCTGCAGAAGGCTGTGATTTAGCCACCAGCCTCGGCTGTGGGGTGCTGGGCCCCCCTGCGAGGAAGTAAGGAAGGAGCAGGAGCATCTCCTGGGCTCTCAGGGAGGGGGACAGTCAAACTAACCTGTGTTCCTTGAAATCTTAATTATGCCTCCACTCAGACTGCAGACTTGAAACTATCTGGCTGCTCTCCTGGGTGGGTGAATAGTTTGGTGTCATGTATACACAGTAAGGAGAGGAAAGGGCTTGTGGTTGTGTTGGTTGTTCACTAATGCAGAGTGAAGTGTGGGATAGGTCTAAAAAACATCCTCCAGGGGAGTGAGATGTCTGGGGAGGATTTTCCTGTCTCTGCGTGGAGTGAACTCATCTGTCACGGGAGAAGAGACGCAGTGGCAGGTAAGGAAAGGAGAGACCTTGAAGGCAAGGACATTTATAACATTAGTTATAGCACACATGGCCCGATCCTCCTCGAGCAGAAGCTGGAGCCAGCAGGTCGATGCTGATTTATGACTGCAGTGGCTCTGCCCCAAATTCTGCACTACTTTGAGAGGCTTAACTTTTAATATACTTTTGAAAACTTTCTGATTGACTTTCAGATGCATCCTTGGTGGCACCACCTTCTAGAAACAGAAATCACTTAATGTACAAGGAAGCCCCATTAACACTTGGATCAGAGTCTGCTGCCTCGCCTGCCTCTGCAGAACCTCCCCATTTCTCTTTCTTTCTTTAAATATTTTCCAATATTATATGTTCTGGATCCTACTCAATGCTCTGCAGGGTCTTTTGTCCTAATGTTCTGTTGCTGCCAGTAAAGGGAGACACAGGGACTCAGCACACCTGGTCCTCTGGCCTTTCTGGAGCAGGTCATGTTGAGGTGGGAAAACCTTGGGTGGAAAGAGAGCTTGATGGTGATTTTTGATATTTTTCTGTGTCTGCCTGCATCAGCCTGGCACTGCCGTGTCCTCGCTGACCTAGATTTCCCTGCTGTCCCCTGGGCATTAGATTTGATCCTGATTTATGGCCAGTAATGCCTTGTCTTCAGACTCTATTTGTTGGCTCCCAGGGCCTCGTACTTCCTTGCCTGGCGACAGTTTTATGCGGGTGTAACTCTTGTGCCTTTGGTGGAGTCACTCCTGATTTACCCCAGCCCGCAGTGCCTGACAGCTGGTTTTCTCCCTGAATTACTGTGCCTGACACATCGCTATAGGTGTTAGGCATTGTCACAAAATTAATTTTCCTCTCGAGAGCCCTCGGTGATTTCAGCTGAACTTCTTTGCAATTGTCACTCTGTCTCCCTGGAAGATTCATGCTGCTGGAGTGGCTTCAGCCTTGGGGGATGGGGAGCCAAGCCCAAGTGCAAGACAACCCTTCTTGCTTTTTTCTCTCGTTTTTTAATAGCTGGATTTCTATGAGACATTGTGGTCAGGTACGAGTGGCATAGAGAGAATTCAGCAGTCCCTCCAGATGTGCATCAGATTCTTACTAAAAAAACTTGTATTCCAGCAAAGCTCTTCTCCAACACTGGGTTTTCCCTCCCTGTGGAAGAGCCTGAAGCTGCAGGGCAGTGATTTCTGTCCCGGGTTTATCTCAGCATCAAAAGCAGCTGGCGTTGGCATTTCTCCCTTTTCCAGGCTGGGTTGGAATCTGAAGCTCTGTGGCTGGGGATTGACTTGGAGCAAACATGAAAAGCTGAATTTACAAGGAACTGGGACCCAGCAAAGGCGGGGCTGGATGGGCTGAAGGTGCCTGGGACAGGGCATTCCAGGGATGGAATCTGGCCAGGAGAGAGGGTGGTTCTGCAGGGGAGGTTGGAGGACAACCTGGTCTGAATTTGAAGCATGACTGACTGCTTTGGAGCAGTCTGTGGGTAAAAAGAGTGAGCAGCTGGATTTCCTGAATCATGCTGGAAATGGGATTTAGGTATTTTAAAACTTAAAAGACGAATGAGACTTAGCCAAACACATCCAGATTTTGTGAGATACTTTGGAGTCTATTGCTCTATAGGGAGTTGGGTCCCCTTTTGGGTAATGGAAAAGCATGATTTAGGTGCTAATTCACTTAGTGCTTGGAGTATTTTTGTCATGGGGCTCAGTGAAGTTTTATCATTCCAGGGAAAATGTGACTACAGTGAAATAAGAAAGAATTAATCTTATAAGTGGGCTTTAATTATCCTCAGGAAATTGCTTTTGATGGTATTTTAGGTAGTATCTTGAAACCTATCAACCAGTCCTGTTACTATCACTGGAGTGAAAAAACCTTTTTTTACCTGAACCAGATTTTTGCTAACTCACTAAATGATATTTTTATATA